>WEKX01014578.1:25180-47430 GCA_013390025.1 Pitta sordida | reverse complement strand
TTCTTCTTTATGTTCACAACTCACTGTGCTGAGGTACCATCTCACCTTGCCTACATGGAACTGAGCTAACCCTGAGGTCTCAGGCAGGCATGCCCATCTTGGAGCTTGCTGACAGCTGGGATGAGTCCTTGGTTTGGAGACACTTGAGCAGAGGGACCAAGAGAAGCCTGAGAGCTTGGGATATAGCTGCTCTGGTAAGGCTTCTCATGTGTGCTCAGGAGACCTTGTCAACAATCAGTAACTAGTGACACTGAAGTGTGCAGTGCCAGGAGGCTTTTTTGGCTCTTGGTGCCCTCTGAGCTGTATTGTTGAAGAAAACGTGGGCTGGAGTCTTCCAGATTGTCTTTATTTCTCATTGTGAGTTACAGAAAACTCACTGCAGCTTCCTGTGGCTTCTGAGTCACAAAATGCCACCCTTGATGTCCCCAACTGGGGCTAATTGAGTAGTGTTTGAGAAAACAAAAATATGAATAATTTAAAATGCCTAGCTTTCACATTTTTTCAATGTATAATTTTTCACTTACAATTTTTCAATGACTCTGGAGAGAAAAGGAAGCCAAAAGGGCCCCAGAATCTCTATGAACAGAATATCTGTTGTAGCCCTTTGAGTGAGATCATCTTTGAGTAGAAAGAATTGATTTTTAGCAATGCTTCTGAAGTATTTGTGAGGAAAAGTGGCTGCTGGAGCTGAATGGGTTGGCAGGGTTTGATCTGTGATGGATGTTTTTCTGCTTTGAGTTCACCACTTGTTTGTCTGTTATTTGAAAATAAAACCAAGGATACATTAGAGAGCAGTTTCCCTTTTGTTAACTGTGCAGGTACCTTCTACCTGCTGACAGTTCCTCTTAGTTATTTGCAGAGTCAGCATTAACTTGGTTTCTGTCACTGATTTCATTTTGCAGGTGTGCATAATTTTATGACTTTCACAGGGTTTTAAAACAAATAGAGAAATTGTGATTTTCCTAGTTGTAGCATTTCTGGTTAATACATTGCAGGAATGGAATGGATATGATTAGTTCCTAAATTGTAGTTTCAAATTTGAGAAGGAGCTTTAGATGGAGGAATGTCTCTGAAATGGGCAGCAGAGGAGTACAGTACTGCTTCTCCTTTTCTTGGCATGTTAGTTGACTCTCAAAGGCTGTGTGGGTTTATTTCCCTGCCCCAAATGAAGAAAAGCAGGGAGGTAATTAACACATGAAACAGAAAATATTAAATACTGTTCTGTGCAGAGGCATGTCTTGCTTTACTGGTTTCATGAGAAAGCTGAGGTGCCAGAACAATAATTGATATGTTGCATGAAGACAAAATAGATATCTTACGCAAGGTCAGGGCATTTGGTGGCTTTACAAGGGAGAGAATGAAACTTGAAACTCGTGATTAACTGGCAACATGGAGAAGCAGTAGCTGTGCTTTCATGCCCTGCCTGTGTGGGATGGGAGGGATGCAGGTATGGATGTTGTTGGAGCAGGCTGTTATCCTTATGCTGCGTGGCCTGACTAATAGAACAGCTGCTTTCCTGAGTCTGCTACTGAGGTGGACACTGAAGAGGCCACACTTAGAAATGAGTACAGAATAGGTTTATAGAGACACAGTCTAAGTTGTACTTAAAACGTGAGTGGTGGTTGTCCTCTGGCCCTCCTGGGTTTTGTGAAAACCAGGACAAGTATCTTATGTGTTGCTGTATCTCTCTACATAGCAGGGTGAAATTCCTTTGTGATGCTCTGCAGTGCTGACCTGCCCACACAGGATGCTTCATATCCCGATGAAGCAAGTTAAGATGGAGGCCTTCAGGTTTTGTAGTTCTTTGATGCCTCAGAACTAAGTATCATATCAAGTGTGCCTTGTTCCTGAGTGTTCCTCCAGGTTCCAGTGGGAGGTAGCACAAGGTCCACTCTTAACAAGTGTGTGTTAGTGAAAAGAGGGCAGTGGAGGAAATGGAGCTGGTCCTTCCGGTAAGGATCTTGGAGCAGCAATCTGGAGTGTCCACTGGGTAGTCTGTGGAACACCAGAGGTCATGGTGCCCCTGCATAGCGGGGTGCGCTAATAGAGTGGGTGGGTGACTGGTAGGGTAAAGAAAACTCGAACCCTGCTCCTGGCTCTCGGCTGGATTGGAGCAGATAAGAATCTGACAGGCGGCATTGGAACAGCACAACTTGTACAGGTTGGTGTGGCTGTCCCAAGGACTAGGGTTTGATCATGGCTACTGCAGTTGTATGCCAAACACAGCTGCTGGATGAAGGATTAGGATGGGCTCCAATTGCTAGGGTTTACTTTACAGATGTCATACAAAGGCATTCTTCAAACCTGTTCATTCTTCCAGTGTTGCTTTTCCAGATGGGAATTACACAGCAAGATTCTGTGAAATCTGCTTCTGTGTTATTTAACAGAAAAGAATTAGAGTAACCTTTTATAATCCTTTCATTTCAGGTTTGATTTACCTGCTATACTTTGATCAGAAATTTGTGTAGTTTTACAGGATTAGGTATTTTCATGTCCAGTTCTGGAATGAGTGTAGTTTATAAAATGTTCTATGATTATTGTATTTTGAAAGCTGGGATTAACCTGTGATTCTTGATTAAAAAGATATCGTACAGAGGTTGGAGAGGGTGGGGGTGGCCATTGAAATGATTGCTTAGCTGTGTCTCCCTTCTTGCTTGGAAGAAAGCAAAAATGAAGTGGTTCTCCAGGCAGTATGCTAAGAGAGTAAATAAATTCGGAATTAGGGAAGGTAGAATTCATTTTAATTTAAACACAAGTATTCTTTTGAACTGCCTGAATGGTTTGTACCATTGCTTCCTGTGTCGTTTGATATGAGATAAGGGCAATGCTGAATCAGTGCGTACTTCTACAAACACCTGTAAAAAACTGTGCCTACAAACACCACGTTTGTAGCTCTCCCGAGGGTGGGATCAGCCTCCTCTGTGTTAGGGACATCAGTATCCAATGGAATGTCCCTTCTTAAGGCCAAAACACATGTACATTCAGAAAGTCATAACAAAAAGCCGTGTTTGTGCAAGCTGGTGTTTTCCACCTTGGTGGTAAGGAGTTCTTGTACACGTAGCAGCTGTTCTGCACAGATAGAGGAGAGGTGCCATGTGGGATAGGATTACCTGCCACTGAAGGGAATGCCTGTCTCCCTCAGCCAGGTGACTTAAGAGGTGCTTTGGTGTCATTTAGATAGAAGGAACACTTCTATACATATATTTTATATCCATATACAGTTCATTAAAAAAGCCTAAATGTGTATGTTGTACATAGCATTTTCTTCAGCCTAATACAGAAGTGTTTGGGCTGTCATATGTATTTTACACAGAAATAAGGAATAAATCCACATAGTTTGCTCTATTTCAGTGTAAATCCATCTGAAAGTCTTCATTGATTCCACTGCCATTCCCCCTTTGAGCAGAGAAAAATTAAATATGTGGTTGAGGTCTGCTTTGCCTAAGACTAATGTGGATATTTTGGTGGGATGGCAGTGTGATGGGCTTCTCAGACTGTATGACGGATGGATTTGATTCATGCTCTCTCTTTTAGAGGAGAACAGCTAGCACTTTAGAAGGGGGAGGTTTCTGTAAGTTTTTAAAAAGCACAAAGAGCAGTCCTGCCTACAAGATCAAGCCAGTATCTGGCACAGCAGTAAGGAAAGTTGCTTTGCCTTGTCGGCAGCTTTTCAAGAAAAGGGCTGTGATGGTAGTTTTCCCATTAAAAACAGCTTTAACTTTTTGTTTACCTCAAAACTATTGTCTGGGAAGTGCTACCAGCCACAGAGATGGTGGTCCCGTTGAGGATGCAGGAGTCGAGGTGATAACAAGGAATTGCTTTTTTCCATGCTAGGTATAAAAGATGTGGTCCCATTAAATACTTGAGGAGCAAATGGGAGTTGAGGGCTGGCTGTAGCTGTGTGTTGTCAAATCCTACAGCTCTGACTGAGCGGGGGTATAGCGTGCAAAATCAGAGCAGAAGTTCCAAATGGCAATTATCAGGCAGTTTGGTTAACTTTCTTTTCCTTAGGAAATCACTCTCAGGATTATGTGCTCTCAGGAAAGATTAGCAAAGCTGAAGAATCTCCAGGTTGATAAATAGGAAGATTAGACAGAAACAGTGGGAGAGCTACTTAGTACTGAAGTCTTTGCCCTGTGAGCCAAAAGAAAAGCTTTTAACTAAGCGCATTTGGAAGGAACAAGCCTAAAATTGCAAGAAAAGATGGCATAAGGAAAGAAGATAACAGCTGGGACCCAAAGGAGCTTTTAGTTTCTTCTCCTTGCCATTGATAGGAACTTAGCAGGAGCTAATATGAGGAACAGACAACGCGCGATAACCTTGAGTGCTGCTGTAACTGAGACTATATCAAGCTAAGCTGCTGGCATGAGGCTCTTGGGGGTGGAAGAGAAGGACTAAACCTGGGCTAGGCTGCAAGCAGATACCAAATCATACAGCCCAGATCACTGATAGAGCAGGAGAAATGTTTGTGGTGTTCATGCACAATGGCACTTGCTTGCAAGGGGTGCACAAGGCAGTGAGTCATGCTAAAGCTTCTGAAAAGCATAATTTCAGCTCAAATGAGCATTTTTTTTAGTTTCAGATTGCCACAAAGAATGCAGTTGGATAGCACACAGATAAGAACAAGAAGTAGTCATGTGATGAGTGAGTACTGGTTTAGATTTTTAGGTATGTGTGAAGTTTGTGTGTTGAGGGTATTTTTTGAGGCCATGGACTTCTCCATCCTCCAATGGGGATGATATGTGTCCGTTCCTCTGCAGCCTATTTCAGAGCAGTGCAAATGAAAGGTCTCTTGTTTCTCCCTGAACTTTCACAGGATTCACAGGATATTCCAAGTTGGAAGGGACCCACAAGGATCATCTAGTCTAACTCCCAGGTGAATGCCCAAACAGGGATTGAGCCCACAACCCTGGAGCCACGGGCACCATGCTCCATCCATCCAAGCCTCCATTGTCTAGACCATGTCACTGAGTTCCTCATCCAGTCTTTTCTTAAACACCACCATCACTCTCTCTGTGAAAAACCTCTTCCTAACATCCAGTCTAAGCCTCCCCTGGTGCAGCTTAAGGCCATGTCCTCTTGTTCTGGTGCTGGCAGCCTGAGAGAAGAGATGCACACCCACTTGACTACAACCTCCCTTCAGGTAGTTGTACACAGCAATGAGGTCACCTCTGAGCCTCCTCTTCTCCAGGCTGAACAGCCCCAGCTCCTGCAGTCGCTCCCCATAGGGCTTGTCCTCCAGTCCTTTCACCATCCTTGTTGCCCTTCTCTGGACCGTCTCAAGCAGTTCAACATCCTTCTTAAACTGGGGAGATCAGAACTGGACACAGTACTCAAGATGTGGTCTGACCAGTGCTGAGTATGGGTAAAGGATAACTTCCCTAGTCCTACTGACCACACTGTTCCTAATACAGGCCAGGATGCCATTGGCCCTCTTAGCCACCTGGGCACACTGCTGGCTCATATTAAGTTTTCTGTCACTCATTACTCCTAAATCCCTCTCCATTTCACCACTCTCCAGCCACTCATCCCCCAGCTGATAGTGATGCATGGGGTTGTTATGTCCAAAGTGAGGAAACTGGCATTTGGACTTGTTAAATCTCATACCATTAGAATCTACCCATTTCTCTATCCTGTCAAGGTCCCTCTGAAGGGCCCTTCTACCCTCTGGTAGTTCAACATTTGCCCCCAGTTTCTCTCTTTCTGAAGAGTTATGCAAGGCCAAGATCAATTACCTAGGTGATTTGCAACAGTTAAGGCAACCTGGAACTGGGGTGTCCTGCTCCCAGCACCCAGTGTACCATCTGTCCCTTGGGGCACGTGGCCGGCTCAGTGCCAGTGCTTGCTTTGCTGCCTTGCTGAAGGAGATGCTTGGATCCTTGGGTCTCTGGGATGTCAATAAAGCTGGAGCTCAGGGCCTGGTCACAGCTGACAACTGCTATGATGGGCTGAGCAAAAGTGCAGGAAGAGGAACCTGGAGATCTTTTCTTGACAAGAAGATAAGAAACTGTTAGAAAAAAACAGGAACACAAGGAATCTGTGAAATACTGCATAAAACTGATAGAAAATGGACCTTTTCTCACCACTCAGTAGTTTTCACTTACATGCTCCAAATGAGAGACGGGTAGTCATTTTGTAAGGAATTCTCTTTCTCCACTGGATTTACACTGCTTGTTGTTTAGTCATGCTTTTTTAACTTGTTCATTTAACATCACTGATCATTGATTGATATGTGGATATAGCAAGGTGATAAAATTAATGTCTTGGAAGTCTCATACTTTCTGTATACTTATGCTGTCAGGAAGTAATGCAGCAGAAACATGAGAGCATTACACTGAATGATGTGGCAATCCTCTCTTGTGTTGCTGATGATAAGCAGCCTGACTATTCCAGGGAAACATCAAAAATTTAAAAAAAATTCCAGAATGGGCAGATTGACAGAGGCTGAGTAGTAAAACCAAGTGTGAGCATGTTTGATGGATGAGTAATTTAAACACAAATGGAAAGTTACTTATGGCAACTGTCTGATATGGACAAATGTGTAATTGCCCTAGTTTTATTTCTAAAAATAATAAATTTGGGTACGAGGAGTTTGAAGGATAAACAACAAAACTAATGAAAAGGATTTTAATTTTGAATTTTGTGTGGCTGCCCTTCAGCCTTGCTTAGTGTCACCTTCTCTGTCGTTTTCTGAAATGATTACAGTGAATCCCCACTGCATCGCCACTTCTCCTTTATGACACTGCCCATTTGCGAAGCAATTTTTTCACAGTCCGACTTCCAGAGTCTGCGAGGTTCGCCAGAGCATGCATGTGCTGTGCCTCTGCTTTGCCGAGGGGCGGTGCTGGCTCACCCTGTGAGGTGGGATGGGCACGCAGGGAGGGCGCACAGTTTCTCCCGCTAAGCCTGGTTTTTAGTGGCCTGCGGCAGCCCTGGCGGGCCGGCAGCCCTGGCCCTGTGGCAGCCTCCAGCCCGCAGCAGCCCCAGTGGCCGGAGATACCATGCCAGGACGCCGTGGGCATGCGCATCGGGGTCGGGGTGGGGGAGCCGCGGTGTGGAGTTTGTGCTGTGGAGCATGGCCACAGCAGCCCGGAGAAGCCAACAGATTCCCCACGGCGGGGGTTGTCTCCTGAGTCAGAGGGGCCTCAGAAACGGTTCCCTTTGCCCCCCTGTGTTGACAGTCCAAGGGGAGAAGCAGAAAATTGTCCGGAGTGCTCCGGACTGCCAGGGGGGTGGAGCAATGGGCGTGGCCTGTGTGCATATTAACGACCTGCACTTCTTTGCGAGTTTGGCTTTCTGCAAGACCCCTGGCCTGTCCCCTTCCTCACGAATGAGGGGGTATAACTGTATGTGCTGTTAAAGGAAAAAACCAAATCCAAACCCTTTACAAGGAACCTGTGGTCACATTTGTGTCTGGAGCCAGGTTTCGGTATGGCTGCATACTTTTCTGTTCTTGCATGTCTGTACTATTAGGAGAGACAGGTTCCTTGTCCAGCTGTCCTAAAAGCCTGGCTGGCTTTTCAAATCTGCCATACTCTCTGGAATTGGACACAAGAGCCTTCCCTTTACTGGTTCCAATGCTCATAGCATTCCTTGCAGTCTTCTCTAGTTTGGACTAATCCAAATGAGTTGGTATTATCTGCATAGGTCATCACCTCATTTCTCAGCCTGTTCTCTAAATCATGGCTAACGACTGTAAATAATTCTGGTCTTAGTGTCTTGGGGCACCTCCTTGTTAATCTCCAGCCATTATATTAATTGACCATTTGATGCTAATCTCTCCTGTGCCCCTCCCTTCATTCTTCTGACTAAATTGCAGCCAGAATGTCTGTGCACACTTGCCTAATTTTCCTGGAAGGTTTTATGAGGCACTTGGAGGATTTTTGGAAGCTCAGAATACGATATCGTCATACACCTGTTGATCTCCTGCTTTGATGCAATGCCATTGTATCTGACGTGATTTTCTATACTCTTCTCAGGCTCAGTGGTGATTGATTGCACAGCTGTGGCTGCCGCTGCTGATGTTTGCTCCTTTTAGTGACTTGTTGGCTCTCTGAGTGGGCAGTTGAGGTGGGGCAAGAACCTGGAAACTTGTATGTGGCAGAGGAGGAGGAACAGAGAAAGGGAAAAAATGAGCCCTTTGTCCTGCTTGCTTGGCACAGTACTTCTGCCAGCATGTCACCATGCCATCTTGAAAGTAAGTAGAAGTGGGAGTTGATTTAAGGCATTTCTGACAGATAAAATAAATTTAATCTTTAGGGTCATGTACAAGTTGATGAGACTCTCTTCTGTTGTTTAGTCACCATTTTGCTATTGTAAAAGCTAGCTTTGCCCTTTCTTTGTGTTTTACAGTTGCTGTCTATTTGGGGAGTGGGAGAAGAAATTTGGTGGTTCATTCTTCTCTGCCTCAGCACCAATACACTAGACTGTATTTTAAAGGACAGGATTATGGGATATGTGCATAAAGAAATAAATATTTTTGGCATTTCAATTTTCCCCCAGGAAATCTTTTTTTGATGCTCAGGTACTACAGAATTCTGAGAGCTCCCTCTGTTATTGCTGCCTTTATAAAAACATCTGTTTGATTAGTGCTGTGGGTTTTGTTACTTATCAGGAAGGTAGAGGAATACAGGCAATGGCTACTGCATTCCAGTGCTTGTTCAACTGAATGTTACTCATGGAATGAACCTATTTCAGGGCAGTCAGTCACTGTTGATATCTGTGGTATTGTTAATTAGGAAATACTTGCTGTCCGTGCATGTAAACTGTGTGTGACAGCTGCTGAGGGGACCAGTGCTTTGTTCTTGGGATAAGGATCATGACTGGTCTGGCGTAGTCCTGTCTCACTTGTATTTCCCTCTCCTGTTCTTGAAGAGAGAGATGGAGTTAGGAGAAACAACTGAAAGATGGATCCCTTCCAACTCAGAATAACCTGTGAACCTCTGCAGAACAAAAACTAGAGATGACAAATGATTTCTAGGGGAAGTGACAGGATGGTGTATGTGGGGGTCAGCTGATCCACTTGACTGGTGTCATAGTTAAGTGAGCACTTGGAGAAGCCTGTGGGTGGCAGTCCCCACGTCTCAGAGACCAGGAGTTTGATCACTATGTTAATAGGCCAGCCCCAGCAGTTTAAGTGATGTCCACTGTGTTGTGTGACCTACAAGAGGACCTGTGTCCTTTGGGACCAGTTGCCGTCCTGCTTATGGAGACCACCAGTTCCTAAGACGGGAATAGCCTCTATCTCATACTTGGGATGTGGGTCTGTACTGAGCTTACTGTTGTCTGTTGCTGTGTCCAGTGGGGTTTGGAAGCAGCAAAATGACACACAATATTCCAGTGTCTGCAGAGGTACTTCTCCTATGCCTCAGGAGACAAAGGTACATCTCATTGCAGAAACAAAAGATGTACAGCATGGAAGGTTTGAGGCATGTGAGTCTCTCCACAATTCCTGCCCAAGCTGTGTCCCCTCAGCCCAGTTGGCTGTCAGGACTGCACTGCCCACAGGGTTCAGCACCCAGTGGTGAGACTCAGTGTTGTCCCTTATTGCGTGGTGGTGGTTTATTGTGAAATAAACAGTCAGGATGGAGTTGATCTCAAAATATGGGGCTTCTCTGAACCTGCTGCCTGGTAAGGCAGATAGGTGTGTTCATAGGTGTATTGTGGATGGCCCTTGGTAGATGAAATGGTACAATGAGTCTCTTCTGCTTTTGGGTCATGGGTGAGACTTACTTGGTGGGGAAACGATAGATGAATGTGAAGATGGAAGACAGATGTATAGACAGAAAGACAGGATCAGATAGTAGATGAGTTCCAGTTGTAGCCTTAATGCATGTGCTGTCTTAATGCTGCTGCAATATTAGCACAGCATCAGAGTCCCTCTACATCTGCCCCCCTTCCTCCAACTGTACCGATTTATATGAAAATTAAGATTACAAATTAAAACCAGGCTATCCTGGAGTTTTCCAGTTCATCAGCCATCCAGTAAAAATGATGTCGAGCTTGTGTGCATAATTCCCAGAAGATTACTTTGTCCTTACAGCTAAGCTCTGTCCCTGATAGAAAAGATCTCTATCCAGTTTTATTGAAATAAAGAACTAACATCATAATCCCAATATTGAGGTATAATCTTCATTATCTCCTGAACCTCTTGAGATTTTTTCTCCCACCCCCATTCCATTCTGATTCAGATTGATTTCATTTATAATCCCTATATGTTTACTTTTATTCAGATAGGATTATAAACCAAATAAATAAAAACCCCTCCCCCCAGCCTAACATGGAGCAAATACGCTTCAGCTGAGCACTCATTCCCTGATGTGCTGGGCTGAGCTGTGGCACGCTGGGATTGAGTCATGCTGACTCTGCAGTTGGAGTTCCCCACAGCAGCACTGCCCTTGTGCCCTTGGATGGAGGGCTGTGTCCTCCTCGGGGCCAGGGCTGGACCCCTGTGCTGGCATGGAGAGGAGGGGATGTGGTGAATGTCTGTGAATTGGAGATGGAGGCTGGCCCATGTTGGAACCCTGCTCCTGCTAAGCGCACCTTCACTTTTTATAATAGTTTACAGTACTACGTACTTCATAGTAGTTAAGTTTTGCTACCATGCTGAGTGGGAGGCCAAGGCCAAGAGTTAGAATGAGCTGATGTGCGTTGGTGACTTGGTCAAAACCCTTGTTGTGTTGACAAAATGACTGGCTTTTCTTTTCCCAGAACCTTTCTGGCTGTGTGCTGAGCCAGTACCTGCCATAGTGAGCTGTAAATGATGGTCACCATCTTGCTCAGATCATGGCGGTTTTTTGAGTACAGGGCAGTGTTCTGTGCTGTAGGAACAGCCAAGTGGTAAAGACAGGAGACCTACACCTGCCTCTTTTTATTAGTTACACGTGGGGACCTGGTGGTGGGTAATGTCATGGTCAAGTGTATTTGGTTATATTGGAAGGCTAACAAAAAATCCAGCTGTGCCAAAAAGGAAGGCAGGCTCTTGGAGGCTGAATTCCATAGTGGTGCAATAGTCTTGAGGAAACCTCTCTGCTCACTCAAATCACTGGAGCGTTACTTTACATGGAGAAGGAAGGAACCTCCAAAAGAAGTGTGAGTGGGGAAAAGTATTGATTTGGTGGTGGGTTGTTTTATATGTGCATTGTGTAGTGTCATAGCAGGTTGGAGATCCCAGAGGTGTCTCGGTGGCATTTCACTAGGTACTTAAGGAACAGTCGCCTGGATAAGAGCTGTGTAGATCACGGTGCCAGTGGGGTCTAGTGTGAGAAGAGGAGGTGCAGTTCCTGGCTAGGCAGGTGGCTTTTCTGGTGGCCCTAGGGTCTCTGAGTCATTCAGCCTGCATGAAATGAAGTTGAAAATATTAGTGTTCAGTGAAAATCCAAGGGGAAGATTGCAGTGCAGTAGACATATATGACCTCAGAGGGGAGAATTCAGTTTGCCACAGAGAGATATTATGTTGCATTGCTAAAATATTTGTGATTCTTGTCCTGGAGTGTAGTAAGTATGTACCTAAGAAGAAATCAGCCAGGTAAGCTGAGGTTGTTCCTTCTGTGTCTCCATCTGCTAAGCTGATAACACAGAGACATATTGCTGAGGGCTAAAGGAAAACATGAAATATTTCATCAGTAAGATTATACCACACAGAGACAGATGTTGGGAAGCTGTAACATTTAAAAAGAAAGAGATGAACACATGCTTGCAGGAGGGATGGAAAGATTATTGTGGTGTTTGCTTTTTTTTCCTGCATGGGCTGAGTGGGAGGAGGGAAGGGAAAACAAGGAGTTGAAAGAGGAAGATGCCATAGCAGAACTTAAGGAGATACCACCTGAAGGCAGACTGAAGGTGTGAATGCTGCTGCCTTGGGATAAGCAGCTTTAAGGGGGAGTAAGGAAAGTGGGTTTAGCCAGCTTTTTGACCTGTTCTTGTGTGAACCAGCTGTGCTGCTGCTTATGGCAGACTGAGTTTTAGTCTTTAATTATAAAGGTTTACTTCTGAACTTAGTCAAGCCTAGGAGTCAGATAGTGCCTTAGAGGTGTAGGTGAAGGGAGGCCCACTGTCTACAGACCATGTGTGTGTCTGGTGGTTTTACACTCATGTTGTTATTGTTCTGGTGAGGCTTCTGCCTTGCCTGTTGCTGACATGGTGTGTGATGAGTACTGCCAATGTTCTTGGGAAAAGCTTGGTACTGTGCTGCAGCAACTGTCTCAAGCCTTGCTGTAATGCTGCCCCTCATGTGCAAAGCTGCTGCTACGAGTCGTGCTTTTTGAACAAGCCATGTGTTACCCATGCATGGTGTTGAACAGCTGGAAGCAATTCCACTGAGATGGGGCCATCCAGCTGTAACTGGCCTGTTGAGGTGTTCTACAGTCCCTTACAGGCTGGAGGTGTGAATGTAGGTAATAAAATGCAAGTTTTCTACCAAAATGCTTCCAAAGAATTGGATATCAGTGAATGTGGGTAGGTAGTGCCTGTGAGGGTAAGAGAAGTGTCTGCATCCTTCTCTGAGAATGTGTGAGCCTGTTGCTGTCTCCTGTCTCTAGTGAGCCTTGCAGCACCTTGCCCAAGGAGGGACCTGCTGGCAAAACATCAAGGCTATGGAGGTCACCATAGTGGGCTAGGCCCCATGTTCTGGTGATCCCTGGGTTTGCTCAGTGTGGGAGAGTTTTCCATACCTCTTGGGGAAGTATAGAAAGTGTGTTCCTTGTTAACTTTCTCACTTTGATCCTGTGAGGGATGACAGTGCCAGTGACTTCCTTAACACTTTACAACCAAAGAGGTTCTGTAAAAGGTGATATATGCCATGGGTAAATGTTGCCATCTGCAGAATGCTGCTTTATAAAGAACTTCCAACTCAGCTTTAAGTGGGAGGTTGGAGTGACAAAGTAATGGTGTCACTTTGCAACTGGCCCTTGAAAGAGTCTCCATTCCCTTTGGGAACCATCTGTGTAGCTCTACATCCCTGATGGAATGTTTGTTGTTAGGCTGAAATCAAGATGATCATCTTTGTGTTCCTTGTACTATGATTTGCAGGTAATTTAAAAGCCTTCTGAAGGCTTGCTTCCTTTTGTCCAGAGGAAAATTCAGCTTGGAATTGGAGTGTAGGCTGCAGGCTTAGCACTGGTGGAAGCTTTGTGAAACCTGAGTGTTAAGAGTGGTTGATAGAGATTTCCTCCTCCTCAGCATGGGAACCAGCCTTCTGTTTGCCTGTGATTAGTCAGTTTTACATAGCAGATGGAAATAAAAAATTACCTACTTGACTACTAGCAGGAGTGGCTTAAATAGATGGAAACACATGAAATAGATGTCTGAAAAAATAACTTCTGAAGTGATGTAAGGTCAGTGGCCAGCTGTTGATAGGAGGGGTGTCTGAGCAGCAGCTGGAGATAGATTATCACCTTAATGATGATTGTGTGATTGCATTGTCACTCTGGTTTGGCCAGTCCCTCACCGCCTCCTTTGCATCACCTTTCTTCCCTGTAGCTCTTGGAGAGGCTGGAAGGAGTGCAGAGATGCTTTGGTGTACATGAGGGTACCCTGACATGCCCTTACTAAGGCAATGCTTGTCTATAGGTACCTGAGTACTGTGTAGTTGGGACTCTAGTATTTTCTGTGATTGCTTTCCATTGGTGCCCGTCTGTGCTTGGAATAGGCTGAAAAAGCAGCAGCAGAGAAAACTGACACCTGGAACTGCCACTATTTCTGTTGTGTGGCTGGTCCAGAGTGCACTGATTCTCTTCATGGGTGTTTTTTGCATCAGATAACAAACCTATTGCTTGTTTTAGTGTAAATACTGTTTTAAAGGGCCAGAAAAGTGCTGAAATTGAGCTATGCTGCATCCTATCAAGTTCCCTTAGGGTTTTGGGGTTTTTTCTTGGTTTTGTTTCTTACAGAGGCAGGGGAGCTCTGTGCAAGGCACAGAAAATATGCCAAACAGACAGATGAGGAAAGAGGGCATGGGCAGGATTAGGGGCAACCATGGCCGCCTAAAGAGCCAAGGCTGGAAAGAGCAATTTGGTTAGACGTGTGTGGTAACCTCTGTCAGGAGTACATCAGGAAGATGAGCTTTTTGAGCTGAGAGATGGAATGGGCACCTGGGAGATGTGAAGAAATGCCTATGGATAGACAAATTTCCTGGAACTCAGGAGACGGATTCTACTGTTCAGAGATGGCCAGGCTTAGGCAAAGGGCAGTTGGTACGAGACCTGGCTGCACTGTGCAGCTGTGCTGAGGCACTTGGTGTTTCTGACACCACTCACTCAGGGAACCTGTTTTCATCAATAAGATCAATTCCTCAGCTGGGAATACTGAACAGAATTCAGTGCTACCGGAACATCAGTATCATAGAATCATGTAATATTCCAAGCTAGAAGGGACCCACAAGGATCATTGAGTCCAGTCTTAAGTGAATTGCCCTTACAGCTCGGTCTGCACATGGCATTGCATACTGGGCTTGGTCTTCAATTTCCACGTTCCTACTTCTGCCTTAGATTTCTCTCCCACCAAGCAAATCTGTGTGGTTGCCTTCAGAGCCATGAACCACTGACTGTGATGCCTCTGTCCCCCTGTCCCAGGGGATACCTTGTGATGCCTAAGTGCTTCTAACAGCCATTCCAGTGTGGGTGAGCAGGCAGCTTGATCTGCGGAGTCTGTTTTTCCAGCTGCAGTATACAGTAATTGATTTCCTAATTTCTCATGTTATGTAAATGGACAGCATAATAGCTGCATGATGTTTGTAACAGCAATGGGAATGGGAATTGCAGAAATCTGTGTAAGTCCCTTCATCTGATTACCAAGAATTTTATTTTTTTGCTCTAACATAGCTAGAGAAATCTAACCATAGGATTTGATGTATGTATTTAGAACAGTCTTTAGTAAATAGTCCCAAATGGATTGCTCAATCATACCCTAATGTTTCGTTAAATGTGTTTGTGGGTGGAGTTCTGGAAGATCTGCCTGCAAGGAATGTAAGTATGACTTCCTCAAGGCCCAGAGTTGGCATTGGTTTAATTGGAAGGATATAGGAAAGAGAGATCAAGTATCAAGATTAAAGGTACTGACTTGAGGCTAAATATCCATAAAGCTGGAACTCTTTATGTGAAGTTGCTGAACATCATAAATGTAGGTTGGGTGTCTCATTTGGAAGAAGGATCACAAACAACACTGCGCCACCTGCAACCTGGGAAAACATATTGCTTATTTGGAATGTTGGTCTTCCAGATCTGTTTGGTGGGTTGAGTCTCTCAGGTGTACATGCTGTCTGAGCTGCACAGCAGGAATTTTCAGGAAATGACATGGTGGTCACTGGTCTCCTGCCTCACGTAGCTGATGTAGGTGAACTCCCACTCCTCATGGAGGTGAGAAGGGAGCCACTTTGCGCCCTCTGGAGTTGTTTATTGGAGTTGTTTGCTGTAATGAGAGGCATGAGGATGTGCCCGAGCAGTTTCTTCAGGCAAAAGGCCTCTGGTTGTTGAGATGGGCCCACATCAAGAGAGATGCTTGGACAGGAATATTGCAGGGCAGGACATGGGCAAAGCATCTAGAGAATTTTCTTGAGTAGTTCTCCTCAAGATGCAGTTTATCTATAATTCTAACTGTCTAGGATTCTAATTAAGATTCCCTGAAGAAGATAAATCGACTCCCTTACGTGTTAATAAGAACACAATTTGAGGAAAGATTCAGTGGTGTGCAGGGCCAAGGACACAGGTGAATCTGCAGGACCTAGAGAAGTCTGAAGGGATTCTGACCTGACTGTGGTGTGCAGGTGGGGGGGCTGAGGTACACAACCCAGGCTAAAGCCACGTTCTTTGAAGGTGTGAAAATGGAAACATCCGGAGAGGGATGGATTGGAGCACTTCATTACTATCAGTGCCTGAGTAATGTTTGTACTTTGTCATTGCTCACTTCTGTGCGGGAGCTGGCTTCAAGTGCAGTATATTATGCAGTGGTTTTGTCATGTGTCAGTGATGATATTAACAGGCTAATGCTAAACAGGTTCTGAGGAAATGAGGAGGGGAAAAAATTACTTACTATATTTACCCTGAAACAAGATTCAATCTGCCACTGTATTTAATGCTGTATTTTTCATTATCTCACAAGCATATGTTGGAACTGCTACAGATGATGAAGTTAGCTGCTGGGCAGAGCTATCATCAATGCTTTCCATCTTTATTTTAATAAGAGGAACGAGCAAATTGTTTGTGACCTTTGTCAAGGGCTTCCTGGAAGACAAGAAATGTAGCTTCAACAGAATCACTAGCCCTGGAGCCCTGCTGAATATTCAAAGCTTGAGCCTTGCCTGTAACAACAAAGCCAGAGTGTCTGATGGAACCATGTCTGCTGCAAAGGAACTGGGAACTAGTAACAGCAAAAGTTAAACCTTTCCTTTCTTCTTCCTCACACTCCTGGAACAATGTGGCAACATGCTGTATGGTTCAACCTACATGCAGGGCAGGAAGCTGAAAACAGTATTTCACTGACAGCTGGCTCATCCTGCACATGCTGATGTGAAGAAAAAAAAGTGGGCTTTTGGTTTTTTTAGGAAACAAAAAGCTGACATATATACTCTTGGTATGTGTCACATGAGGGGAATGTCCCCTATGGCTGACAGCACTGAGGAGCAGAGAGATGCTGTTTTGAGGTACCTCATGCAAAGAGAACCTTCTGTTACTCTAAGCACATGGTAAAGTATGGAGTGAGTAAGAGTGCTGAGGCAGGCGTGGGACTGGGTGTGTTGAAGAGCAGGAATGGTTACAAAATACCTTCCTGGCGTGGAAGCGGTTCCTGCAGAATTCCCTCATTCATGCCTGAGTAGTACCAGAGGACTGAACATCATCACCATCCACCCTCCATGAAAACCCCAGTGTGTAGGCAAACTGGGGGAACCTCTCCTGGGACTGGAATCACATCTTAACAACAATTGCTTTGATGTTTCTCTTCTGCAGTTCTTAACAGTTTGCAGATATGGAGACTGTACCAGATCCTGTCTGTTGATCCAGGTGTAGCCTTTGCAGGTGGCCTGATCTGAGCACTTACTTGTGAGTGTTTATTTAAGCTTCCAAGGACTATTTCATATACATATATGCATACATGGTAGAAATGATAACGCTATCAGTTATCTCCAGCTCTGGTGACTTTCTCAGTGTCCACACTCCCTTACGATGCTGCAAGAAGGTGATGTGAGCACCAGGTTTGTAGTGATATGACTTTATTTTGGCATCAGATGTTTTTGTTGGTCTATTAAATCTAGTTACTTTATTTTGATGCATTGACCGTAGCATCCAAATTGCTTGTGGGCATCTAAGAAAGTTCAGTTGTAAATGCACATTTTGCCTGTTTTTTGTGGAGCTTGGGACACTGCATTCTAGAATTGGTACTTGGTTATCTTTGTATGGGAGTAATGACTGTGCAGTAGATAGAACCTGCTTTGGAACTCCTGTAGCAAAACAAAGGAAGAAGCTGTGACCTGGAATGGCAAAGCTTTAAAGTTGCCTTTTGCACTCTTTTCCAAAGGTTGCAGACCATTCCTTGCACCTTTGAATCTCTGATGCCATTGGCCAGGATTATTTTCATGTTGGAGTCTTCTAAAATAGCATGTCTGAAAACCGGGTGAGTCTGTACAATGATTTCTGGCATTAATGCTTCTGTGCAAAACCATCTGGTCAAAGCTCGGAGTGCTGAATGAAAGGTGTAAACCTGGATTAGCGTGGATATGGTTCTCTGTTGCCTTTGGCTCATTCACATCTCACTGGATGTTGTCCAGGTTCACTTGGAAGAGCCAAGATTGCCATCATACAGTGTAATGCCATATGTTAAAATTCATATGACATACTACCTAAAAGTCATAAATTATTATACTGTGTCTCTTTACAGGGCTGTGATTAGAAATGTTTATGTAAATGCACCTTCTCAAGAAAAATGGCACACGATGTTAAACAACAGTATGCATGGCAGTTCTAATGAGGTACTTTGACTCAGTCAGGATGTTGCCTTGAGAACAATCTGATCTGACTATAATGAGGAATTAATGTCCTTTTCTAAATGCACTGATTTTAGGTGAGGCTTATGCTACTTCTGGCATCACTGGGGAAGTAATCTGTACACTCTAATGCCAAGAGGGAAGAAGGCGAGGGACAGACAAACCTGCAGAACACAAGGCTCTGCAAATTAGGAATACCTTGCTCTAGAATCTCGTGTGTGGTCCTGGTGTTGTGTCTGTCACTTAACAGAAATCTCACATGCACATGCGTGCGTATAGGGACATATCCTGGGCTCACATATCACAGCTTTCACTTGGGCTTTTAAATTGCAACCTTAAAAGTGCAAAACTCTTTTTCTCTGGTGTAATTCTCCTCATCTTGAGTTCTGCCAACGATGGAAGGTGTAACATGCCCAGTTAGCAGCAGTGAAGTAAATCTACAGCTTCAAACGCAAGTAGAGAAATGCAGCAAGCAAAGATGAAGGCACTTAGAAAGCTTACCTAGCTCAGCCAAATTCTGGTGTATTTGAAAAAAATGCACCATATGAATTAGATGTTTCTCTTAAATACCAAAAGAACATGTGGAATAATTGGAATGAGGCATTAGAGTAAAAATAAACAGGAGCTGTTGAATGCTAAGAAGAATTAGCACGGAGTCACTTTCTCTCCTGGAGAGCTCATTATATCAAAGCTCTGCATTTGGTACAACTGTGGTTTGCTGTCCCCTGTCAGCAATTGCCACCTTGGAGCCGACCAGTACATATAACCTAAAATGAGACAGATGTGAAGAGATGTGGCGGATCAGTTTGGAATCAAAGTATCCCAAGAAGCAGGAAAACCAGAGGACACTACTGGCTCATTTTTAAATGCATGCAAACTTGTGTAGGGCTCAAACAAGCTGTCAGTGTGACTTGCCTTTTTTGGGGGGTGGCACGGCCCCTTCAAGATACCTGCAGCCACCATTGGTCTGGCTTCCCCTTGTTCTCCAGTCCCTGTGAGATGTGCTGTGCTGCTGAATGAGCACCGGTGTTTTCAAACACAGGTATGGTACATGTCTGCCTGCTCTTGTCACCTTCCAATCAGCACTATGGGTGGGTTCCAAGGCTCAGTGTCACCACAGGATCAGCTCTCCCATGATTATGTGAGGGATCAGCGTGATCGGCTGTCACTGATTTCACTGACATCTGTCCCCACAGCAAGACAAGCTGCAACATGAATTATTGAAGACATACACATGCAGATCTGTGTCATGATTACGCCAAACAATGCGCTTTGCCACCCTCCTGAGAGTTGTGGAGAGCCATGTGGACAGCTGCTTTAACCCTTTTTGACAATCTGTTACCAGCTTCCCAGCTCAGGAACTTTGCGGGGTCTGGGAGACTTGGGCAGCCTCAGTCCTCTCTCTCTGTGCTGAACTGCTAATGCAGAATTACTGTCTGGAGAAGTGTCCCTTTCATGCAAGCCTTTGTAAAACAAGGCATTTGAGTCTTGCTGGGAGGGCTTGGTCTTGCAACAGGCAGGGAAGACTGGACCTGGTCACGAAAAGGCCCGGGTTAGTTTAACCTCAAGTGAAGGAGAGCTTAAAATGTCATCATTAGGTGTGATACTGAGACTGGAGAAGCTTTGGAGCTCTCACTGCTTGAGTCACTACACAGTGGTCTGAGGAAGGGGGTTAGGAAGCAATCTTGGAAAACAATGAAAAACTTGCTGACTTGAGTCTCTGGGTGAATTCTGAACCTGTGCTACAGTGCAGTCATTTGTGTTTGATTAGTTTAATAATGTGTAGGGTTAAGACAATGTCCAATTTCGATAACTCAGGTCTTTTTGCCAAGGATAAGCCAGTAGACATTTGAGTCTCCGACTACCTGTCCTGTGAATTTGCTTGAGTAAGGCTGCTTTTGTAACCCCTAGCTGAGTAAGGAACTTCAGAGCATAGGTAGCCTTAAGGCATGAGGCCTTTAAGGAAAAGAGACCTTTTTTCCATTTTGGTGCAGCACAAACTTATGTGAAGCAGGTACGGGCCCACTCTGCTGATCACAGTGGTCTGGAGTGCCTCTGCTTTGCTGACCCCCAGAGTGAATTTTATAATTATGGAGCTATTTACTGCTGTGGATAGCCAAGGAGGAGCCAACAGTAACCTTTACCCTGTGATTGTTACCCTTGTAATTGTAACAGTTTTGACCAGCATATCTGATGTGTCTTTTATCTCCTGCCTTACTTTACAGAAATTAACCACGCTGGTGGATCTTCCTCCTCAGCATAGTTTTGAGTTATGCTGTGTTGGTTTATAATGGCTGGACTTGTTTGGATGGGGTTTTTTATATCAGTTTTCTGCTCCAATGTAATAGGTATTGATTCAACAAAGATTCACAACATGCCTCGAACACTGTCATAGGAGAGGACCAGGCTCTCCTAGAGGGCTTAGCAGGAGTCAGATGTGGCCTTCACCTTGTTGCACAAATAATTATAATGCAGAGCCTTGGAGAGAGCTGTGCATCAACAGCTATGAATGTTTGGAGCTTTGGGGGAATGGATTATTTGCTCTAAATATACTCTAAGTAATTGTATAGCTCATATCCAGCAGGTCAGGATTACTGATTTCATTACAGATTTCAGAGATTGGAAGCCTTTATACAATTACCCTAAGTCTAAGAGGTAAAATCATTTCCTCAAGATGGACCAGGGGAGGGATACTGATCTGATACTACTTTCCCTAGGCTTCAATTTCGTTAGGAAAATGAGGATTATTCATCTGGGTTTGATATTTACTCAGACATATGGCAGATCAGGTGTGGTGATACATGCTTGGGGCCCCTTTCCCCACATCTCTTAAAGCCATACAGGTCTGAATTCTTTGGGCCTATGCTTGCTTGATTTCTGGACAACTTGGTGACTCCTGGGGAAGAGGGTCTCTGGTGAAAAACCTTGTCAGGAAGGAGGAATGCTACAGCCAAGCTGGAGGACGATGTTCGTACATTGGAGTATGTGAGACTAAATTATCAGAATATGGACTGGGAGGTGAAGGCTGTTATAAGAGGGTGTTAAATACTTATGCCACACCTGAAATAACTGGTGTTACGTACACCCATGTTGGTCAGGCTATTGATTTTCTCCTTGTAAAAAAGAAAACGCACTCACTTAAAAGTTAATTATACCTAATGCTAACATGGAAGACCCGGAAGGGTGGCAGAGAAATGAATTGTGAACTCTATTACTGTGTGTAACTACAGGCTCAGAAGGTGTGAGCAGGTGGTGATGTGCTTCTCGGGGCAGGCTTATGATTTCAGTGCAGGACTGGGTTGCTAGAAGCTGAGCATATGCCCCACTGCTTTGTGGAATCAGGGCTCATGTAGGTGGGAATCCAGACAGTGAAATCTGCAGCTACAGGCATGAGCCACAGTAGTCAGCTGTGCCCTTCTCAAACAGCCACAACCTCCTGAAGATGAAGCACAGGCCTGATGAAGAGTACCCTGGCCTGAAAATTCACAACAATTACATGGTCAAGGTACTGACCCTGGATCTGTACAAGAAATTGAGGGGCAGACTCCCTGTGGATTTACCCTGGATGACTGAATACGGACTGGGGTTGACAATGCAGGCCATCCCATCATAATGGCAGTAGGATGCATGACTGGTGATGAAGAATCCTATGAAGTGTTTAAGAAGCTCTTTGATCCAGTTAGACAAGACAAGCATGGTGGCTACAAACCAACTGATCAGCACAAGACTGACTTGAATGCTGATAACCTGCAGGGAGGTGATGACCAGGATCCCAGTTATGTGCTAAGTTCTCATGTCAGAACTGCTAGAAGCATCCGTGGACTCTGTAGTCGTGGAGAGAGATGGAGTATTGAGAAGCTCTCTGTTGAAGCTCTGGGTAGTCTGGTGTTACGGTTTGGAGTGAGATTTTTACCCTCCCACCAATTCCAACCAAATTGATTTTCCTCCTCAAAGGGAAGTGAAGTTTACGAGAAAAGAAAAAAAAGTTTATTAACTGAGCTACACAGACTACAACACACACACACAAAAATACAATCCTCCTCTGCTAAGAAAAATAACAAGGGATCTGAAACCTGGTGTTGCTAAAATGTCAGCAGTCCAGAAATCCAGTAGTCCACTTCTGTTGAGTCTCTACTCCCCTCCCGGGGGGGAGGGGAAGAGGGAAAAAGGAAAAAAAAAACAATGATTCACAGATCTGGTCAGTCAAGCTCCTCTGGCTCAGCTCGAAAAGACAAACACAGTTCAAAGCCAAACACAGTTCCTCAGAGCTCCAAGG
>WEKX01014578.1:0-24877 GCA_013390025.1 Pitta sordida | reverse complement strand
GGGCTGTAGCATGAGGCACAGGGTAAGTCTCCAACCATCCTGTGGTGGCCTCTACCATTGTGAGCACATAACGTTTGCCTTGGCGTGTTTGAGGTAATATGATGTAATCAACCTGCCAGGCCTCCCCGTACTTGTATTTAGACCACCACCCACCATACCATAGGGGTTTCATTCGCTTGGCCTGTTTGATGGCCACGCAGGTCTCACAGTCATGGATAACTTGGGAAATACTGTCCATAGTTAAGTCCACCCCTCGGTCACGTGCCCACTTGTAGGTGGCATCTCTGCCCTGATGACCTGAGGCATCATGGGCCCATCGAGCTAAAGATAACTCTCCCTTGTGTTCCCAATCCAAGTCTATTTTGGACACCTCTATTGTTGCAGTCTGATCCACCTGTTCATTGTTTTGGTGCTCTTCATTGGCCCGGCCCTTGGGAACATGGGCATCTACATGACGGACTACGTGACACTTAGCCAATTCTGTTCTGGGCTATCAAAGACAGAAACTCTGGGCGCATGGGGCTTCAATATCAGGGAGACCTAGCTGCTGCACTGTGTCTTCTTATCCACATCTGTGGTCCTGATCTTCCTTCTTGTGGCAGAGTAGGGGATGGTGACAATGAATTCCATAAGGTGAGTGAGCAGGATTGTATGTTTCCCATCAAAAGTGTAGCATCTGTTGTTTTTAGCACTTCTTGGAATCACAAGTGTCTTAAATCTAACTAACAGTACATTAAGGTTGTTTGAGGTATTAATACTCCATATTTCCATTTTTTTTTAAAGAAAGGACCTTATCTTTAGATTTTCAGGCTTCCCTATAGCTAGTGTTCTTTTCTGTAGCAGTGAGTTTTTAAGAGTTATTTTCTCACTGCCTTGCCTGTGTTATATGGATGTTTGTTTAAAGCGGAGCTCCAGTGTAACGAAAGTTTGTATGTGTGAGTGGACATATGGGCAACCTGCAAGTCAAATTCACTGTTCCTGGCTGCTGTAGTCAATTCAGCCTAAAACATGTTATTAGCCTTTGGCTTTGGGAAGCCATATGGCAAAAAAATCTGGCCAGAAGCAGACTGAATCCAATTCACAGAAAGCTGGTAAACCTGGATTTGTTGCTGAGAATGTCCAAATGTTGTCTTTAGTCAGCCAAGAAAATACTTGCAGCCAAACTATTATGATAAAGTAAGACTGATTGTTGTGTTTTCACCTGACAAACACAGGTGATGGATGCAAAGAGTGACAGGAAACCACCAGGATCTCTGTCAGGCAGTGCAGGTTCATTGTTCCAAAGTGCAGCCTGAGCTCTGATACCATATCCGTGTTGTGCTGGCAGGGCTTTAGCTGTCGTCCTGTTCCTTCTGGTACTTTCCAGAGCAGGGGAGAGTAGGCTCAGACTCGGTGCTCAGTGTTCCACCCGAGCAAAGAAAGAATGCTGGGGACTTGGGCATCACCTCTGTTTGTATTTATAGTAGTGTTGTCCAGTGGGCATTGAATTCAGGGACCTAGCTGGAATCTGAATCCTTTCGTTTTTCAGTTTTTTAATGAGGGAGATGTAACTGTCATTTTGTGTAAATATGGGTTTTTCTTCGTGAGAGAGAGGGTGATTTTTATTGTCTTTCCCTAGTAAGAGTTACTTGCTTAAGGAGCTTGCAAAATATTACCCAGTCACTGAAGGTTCTTTGAAGAGAAATATGACTGCTCGTGTAAACAATTAATGGTTGTTAAGCATGGCAGTGTATATTATGACAAACAACACATGCTACATTATGCCAGCTGGTGTAATGATGTGATAATGTCTGACTCATTAACTCTGGCACACAGTTTACGATGCCCTTCTATGACAGGATTAATTGATTCACACATACATTAAAACAAAAATAACTAAACTGAAAGTCAGCTGGAAGCTTGGCTTCTCATTTGTCATCAGCCCTGTTGGTGGCTGCAGCCAGTCTGGGCCCAGTAAAACCAGCTGATGTTCGTCCCCTGACCTCTGTTTTGGCCAACTCCATGAGTATCTTGTGAGGAGAGAGGAAGTCACGAGAGCAGCCATCAGACTGAAGAGCCCATGCAATGGCTTTTGGGGCTTCTGGAACTGTTGGAAGGTGAAAATATCCCAGAATTCCAAAGCACTTTTTGCCTGTGTAGAAACACCAACACACAGCCTGATGTTTGCTGTTTGTGAGGCTCAAGAGTTAGTTAGTACATATGTGTCGGAGCACTGACGAGCTGCTATGAGGAAGTCTTCTCTCAAACCACAGAATCGCAGAATATTCTGAGTTGGAAGGGGCACACAAGGATCATCAAGTCCAACTCTTAAATGGCACCATTGCCTCCCTGGCAGGAATTGAACCCCCGGTCTCCCACATGAGAGGCGGGGGCACTCACCACTGTACTAAAGTGGATTTTCCAGAACTTAAACACAAGGAGAAATTGCTGAAGGCTGGCTAGAAGTTGTCCAGACAGTATAAAAGTTGAATTGGAAACAATTTGATAAAGAAGAAACAAAATCTATAATGTTAAAATGGAAATAAAAAACTTGTGGTGACATCACCTCTGGCTTACCTGTCTTAAGCTCTGTGATGGGGAGGAGCCCTGAGCATGTCAGTGTACCCTCCTGTACCTGGGGTGAGGATAAATAGCTTCTGTAGTCTCTTGGAGTTGTCCAGGCTGCACTGCCTGGTCTGGGATCCACAGCAGAGGAGCCAAAGTGTGGGAGCTGTGGGCAGGGCTGTGTTCCCCATTCCCTCCCAGTGTAACATTGAGTTGTTCACTACCTGGTGGTTGAACAAATCACAGAATTAACAAGATTGGAAAAGACCATGGAGATCATTGAGTCCAACCTATTACCTAACACCGCCTTATCTAAATCATGGCACTAAGTACCTCATCCTATCTCTCCTTAAATACAGCTAGGGATGGTGACTCAACCATCTCCCCAGGCAGCCCATTCCAATGGAAAATCACTCTCTCTGTGAAAAAGTTTTTCCTAACATTCAGTCTAAACCTACCCTGACACCTCTTGGTCTGTCACTGGTAGCCTGAGAGAAGAGATTGTCCCCCATCTGGCTACCAACTCCTTTCAGGTAGTTGTAGAGAGTGATAAGGTTTCCCCTCAGCCTCCTCTTCTCCAGACTAAACAATCCCAGCTCTCTCAGTTGCTCCCCATAAGGCTTGTGCTCCAGCCCCTCCACCATCCTCATTGCCCTTCTCTGGACATGTTCAAGCATCTCAACATCCCTCTTAAACTAAGGAGCCCAGAACTGGACACAGTACCCGAGATGTGGCCTAACCAGTGCTGAGGACAGAGGGAGAATAACTCCCCTGGTCCTACTGACCACACTATTCTTGATACAGGCCAGGATGCATTGTCCTTCCTGGCCACCTCGGCACACTTCTGGCTCACATTAAGTTTCCTAACAACCAGCACTCCCAAGTCCCTTTCTGCCTGACTACTCTTCAGCCATTCGTTCCCCAACCCATAGCTCTGCATAGGGTTATTGTGGCCAAAGTGTAGAACCTGGCACTTAGACTTGTTCAGCCTCATGTTATTGGATTCAGCTCATCTATCCAGCCTGTCAAGGTCTCTCTGCAGAGCCCTCCTACCCTCTAACAGGTTGACACTTATTCCAAGCTTGGTGGCATCTGCAAACTTGCCAATGCCCTAAGCTGTCTGGTTTCTGTGCATTTTGAAGTATTGTGAGCAGTGTGTGGTACTGCAGGTGTCAGTATGTCACCTGTGGCAATCAGTAGATTAAAGAGTGTAGGTTTCTCAAACCTCAGAGATGGTTCTACAGATGAAATTGAAAATCTCTTACTGCTACTATTCTGTACAGTCAATTTTCTTTGTTCTACAGGGTGTGCAGAAGATCTATGTGGGCAGGGACATCTGGTAAAGGGGGAATGAGCTTTGCTACTGGGAGCTGGATTGTGGGGGAGACCCAGCTGCTATGTTTCACTCTTGATAAACACATGCAGCATTCACTAAAACTGTGTGAAAGCTCAAAAATAATAGGGACCTGACTCCAGAGGAGTTTCCTGCCTCATGGGCATGCTGCATAAAAGAACCATGCTGTGGCGAAGAAGTGAGTCTAATAGACAGTCTCTGTTATAGGCATTTTTATGAGAAATGTTTGTTGACTGAAACAGTATCATAAAAAGACTTTTCATTCCACCGAATGTTCAGGGTTGGGTTTGCACTCTTCTCAGTCAATGGACAGTAGACAATGCTTATGTTTTATCCATCTCCCCTGCCTCCAGTTTTCTTAGAAACTAAAATCTTTTGTTTGAGGCAAGTTTATATCCCCGTGCGTCTTCTAGCTGGGATCCTGATGTGACACTGTACTTGGTGCTGCGCCACCACTCTCGGTATAATAGGACAAGAGGTGTTCCTTACTGATGTTTTCAGCCAGGGTTCTGATCCTATGAAGGTTGNAATGTTAGGAAGCAGTTTTTCACAGAGAGAGTGATTGCACATTGGAATGGACTGCCCGGGGAGGTGGTGGAGTCACCGTCCCTGGAGGTGTTTAAGAG
Source organism: Pitta sordida (assembly GCA_013390025.1). Classification (NCBI taxonomy): domain Eukaryota; kingdom Metazoa; phylum Chordata; class Aves; order Passeriformes; family Pittidae; genus Pitta; species Pitta sordida. The sequence goes on along the minus strand of WEKX01014578.1, from coordinate 20,353 downwards.
AAGACTCGATGAGGAGCTTAGTGACATGGTCTAGCTAGGGGGAGTAGGGCTGGATGATCCTGGGTCCCTTCTGGCTCGGAGTGGCCTGCTAGACTGTGAGGGAACTAAGTTGTGTTACCGCTCTGGGATGTGCTTTCAGTCTCTGCACGGGTGTTAGATGGTGAGTTGGACTGATGATCCTTGTGTGTCCCTTCCAACTCATAATATTCTGTGATTCTGTGAGTGTGGAGTACTCAGATTGCTTTTGAAAGGAAGCACTGCTGGGATACATTTAAATAGGTCTACCTCAGGCTTTGCCTGCGATATTTGCACTGAGGCTTTGTGCATGAAGGAACTGTCATGGCATCCTCTGTTTGTTTTGGGTTTGCACTGGACTAACAATTGTGTCCTGTCTACAACTGAGCAATGTGCCAGTAGGAAGAATAATTGTACTTTATGCTTGTGAAGTAAAGAGTAATTATAGAAAAAATAATTATAGGCAGTATTTGGCTGTTTGAATTATGTTGGGCTCTGAATAGTTTTAGCATTCCAGTTTCATGGGTAACAACTTTGCCTGCCCCAGTAGCTGCTGATATCCAAGGGGATGTTCCTGCCACATGCTCTGGCCTGGGCTGTTGGCAGGTTCACAGGGAGCTGAAATCCCTCTCCTGTGGCTCTGAGCCTTGTTGCTGTTAAATTATGCCTTGGGTGTACCTGTTCCTTCTCATTGTGGAGAGAGCCCTCACTTGCCCCAGAGTGGGCTCACGTTGGGTTTATTGGAATTTCTCTGGGCAGGTTGAGCACCAAGGTACTGCTGAGCTTCCAGCCTACACCTGCCTGAGCCAAGAGCTGGGCTGTGCTCACCTGATGTCACACTGATGGGACGTGGTGACAAGTAGTAACGTGGTGACTTGTAGTAACAAGTGTATTTTTTTTCTTGTATTCAATGTATTCTTCTGGAGACTTCACACTTCCTGCAATGAGCTTTTGGGTTGCAATTTTTTTTAACTCAAATTGTGGTAATAGCCTGACCAAAAATCTAGTTTACAGGCAAGTCTTCACTGTATTTAAGTGCACGACGAAAGCTTCCTCTCCTCAAGAGATTGCAGTCTGAAACAAGGGGAAAAAGAACAGTATCAGAAATGGAACATTTCATTCCAAAGAATTCCTTGGAGTCTGTAAGAGACAGAAATGGAAGATATTGGCAATAGTACAGAATACTACAAGGTAGTATCTGTAATAGAACAGTATCTTGAACCAGTGTTTAAAAAATAAAAAAAAGAGGTGTTTGGCCAGAAAAATAGAGCATTAGTCTGTGTGAATCTTGGCTGTAAGGATTTGCGTTTGATTTATCAGATGTACCAGTCTTGGTGAGCTGATAAATCATGGACTGTGCTTCAGTTCAGGATTCAGATGACCCCAACTGGTTCCTTTGGGTTATCAGAAGAAACCAGAAAATGATTACAAATTATTTTTTAAAAATCAATTATAAATGCAGCCTAGGTTGAGGGGGGGATGTATGCCTGCACTTGTATCTGTACACATTGACTAGCATACCTTTATAGCATTGCTGGTGATAAAAGTGTGTGTTCTGTCTTGCACAATCTGGTGATGACCGAGGACATTTTAATGGCCACCTGAAATAAAATACCCTGCAAGCCCTGCAGCGGGCATGCACAACTCTGAGAGTGTTCTCGGCTACTGCCAAAGGAACACCGTTGCTGGGGTCTGTGGTAATGGTGGAGAAAATTATTTCAGCTAAAGGCAATGTCTGGTGATGATGGGAAGACACCAGACACTTCCAGAGGGATAACGGATCACATAGCTGGGCTATCACATTGTGAAGAGGTGATCCTTGGGCTCCAGGAAGGCACAGATAAGTTGGGCTCCAGGAAGGCACAGATAAGTTGGTACACTCTGGAATGCTTGTCTTGAAACTCCTACAGCACTACTGAAGGAGGAGGATGTCTCTATGAGAATCAGGGCTGCCTTGACTTCCGGACCAGGGTGTAAGGCCATGGGACACTGGGGTAGGACTTCAGGGAGATTGTGTACTGGAAATTTGATTACAATGCCGTATGACTGGAAAGGTAGAACTGTGCTGGTTAATAGCACAAGGTGCTATGAGGGGCTGATGGTGCTGCTGGGCCTGTGAGCCTCTTGAGCTGGTGTTTAATTGTTTAACACAGTGAATTTACTTCAATTCTGCAGCAGAAGTTGGAAAAAAATTGTGCACTCAGACTTGGCTTTGTCTTCATGTCAAGTTCATGCTTAAGGTAAAGTCTGATAGCCCTGGTAGTTTGGAATTTCTCAGAAATTTCTGTGCTTCTTGTGTCCTGGATAAGTGCGTATTACTAAAAGTACTAGTCTCTGGAGCTGCTGGGATGCTAAGGACTGTAACATATGCTAAACACAGGGACCAAGTGCAGCAAACAATTCCTCCAGGGCTCCTGTAGATCACAGGGTAAAGGTTTTATTGCAGACTGAAGTGGATGTTTAAGTACTCCTTGCGTTAGGTTTATTCATTTTGCTTTTATTAAAACAATCAGAAAAGATTGTGTGGCTGTAATTTCAGCAGGAGGTTAAAGTAGGTGACTGACCATGGACCTGGCACAGAGGTTACTCACGGGGATTTTATTCGGCTGCATGATTTAAAAAAAACAACCAAAAAGCAGTAGCAACAAATTTTCAATATCTAACACATATAGTGGCTGCATAATGTTGCATTTAGGTGGATGATAGTTTAATTTAATGTTTAGTCTTATGCATGGGCTTAGACAAACAATTGCTTACTCCCAGGGGATTATGGGCATTAATATCAAAATAACACAAGCATCAGAGCCATGATCAGACAGAGCTGGAGGATTCAGAGAAGCCTGGCCTTCACAGGAGCTGGTTTATTTGCTTGGTCTCACTGTAACTTTTCCTTCTTGAGAGACAGGAGAGGCTGGAACAGCTGCAGCATTCCCTGTGCCTGCAGGTGAGAGGGAAGCTGCAAATTGAGCTCCTTGCAGCAGTCTCTGATGGGATATGCACAGAATACCTTGTCCTTGAGCTAAACCAACTGTGCTCACATGGCTAGCCAGCATTTCAGAGTGCTCCTCTCCTTCCCATCTTGCCCCTTGTGACCCTACTTGGTCCAGCCACCAACTCTTGACTGCTTCAAGGTGGAAAGAACAGTCAGGGAAAGTGAACATCACTGAACATCAGACAGTGACGTGGTATCTCCAAGTGGGCACGTAATGATGCACCATCATCATCAGTGAACTGTTGTTCTGCTTAGTGGCAATGCAGAGAAATTATTAATTAACCATTTTGGTAACAGGATATACAGAGGTGATATAGCTGCCTAAAGGAGGAACAGGGGGCTGTAATTTGCTGCTGTTACTTGAATTATATTATGGAAATTAACTTTAAAAACTATAGGAAAGGAGAGTCAAGAAGTATGGCTTTAATGGATTTGGGTTGGTTTTTAGTTGCCTTTTTTCTGATTTGCTAATGATGATTATATGTCCATCCTTAAGGTCATTTGTGATGTGTCCCATGCTGAGAATTATGACCAGCAGCAAGAAATGAGAAATTAATTTGTTTTAAATGATACTACACATTATCAGGAGAGAGGCTGCATTTTCAGCCACCAAAATGATTCCTAATGACAGACTTAATCCTTCCATCAGACCCAGCTGCAGTCGGCTGGCTGCTGGGCACCAGGGTGAAGCATAAGGTGGGGAGCCTGGCTCAGTTGTTTGAACCAGTGCCCAAACGTGGCATGAAGATTCTGAGTGATGGGGCACTCCTGCTGTGAGCCCAGTGAAGAGGGAAATGCAGATGAGCAAAGGTACATGTGCGCTCGTGGGAGTTGCTTGGGTGTATGAACAACTGGAGCTTGCACAATTTGGGTGGTTGGGGAACGAAAGCCCTACCAAGTGATGGGTCACAGCATTCTCAGTGGACCTTTCCTCAGGAGCTGAGCCAAGACAGGAACCCCAGACTTAACTACCTTGCCATTAGGTGGTTGGATGAAGGAATGGTAAATGAAATACAGACAAAAAGGCTCGTATTTCCATGCGTAATTGAATTCCACCTTATCCTCAGTTTTGTGGCTGTATTTTTGACACAGTGTCACGTTTTTGTCTCAGTGTTGTGTTCTATAGAAGAAGTTTACCCTCAGTTTTCACCCAACTTGACCTTTGAGCAAGGCTCTCCCAGTGGAATTGTGTCATACTGGTGGCACAAGTTGCATGCTGCTGCTGGTGTAACTGGATTTGAGTAGTGACGTACAGGTTGATGGAATATACAGTGAGTCTGGTACAAAATACAGTTTGCCTAGTTTTGGAGGTCAGTGGCTCAGAGCAAGATGTTGCTTATTATGTTTGAGAATAGTGGATAAAGAATGCCAGGCTATGAGCAGCACAGTTGCAGCTGTGATCTGCGGTCACCACTGTACAGTTGTTGACAACAGTCAGCTGTTGGCAGGCTCTAGTGGAGCCTGTGACTGGTGTTTTAACATTGTGTTTATGTGTTTTTGTCAATATCCCTTGTCTGAACTGCTTCAGACACGTAACATCTTCTGAGTGTGCAGCTCTCGAGGTTTTGCTGGAAATCATAATGTATGTAGAGAATTTCCCTCCTTCCATTTTTTCTCCCATATGACATGGGAACATGTGAATATTGAAGGAAATAATGATGTTTGTTGTGCCAACCTTCCCTCCAGCTGCGTGCCAGAGCTGCCCTAAGGTGCTGTTGTTTGGCCTTGCATGAGATGCTGGAGTGGTGTTTTCAGAAAGAACTGTTTTACACCTAAGCTGTTGGAATTGTTGTTCCCAGCTGGTCAGTGTCCAGGACTTTGCTATACCTAAAGCAGTCAGAGCACAATAGGTGTTTCAGAATTAGAATAGATACCTGAAACAGGTATCTAAGCACTGTCTGAGTCCCCTGTCTGGGTTGGAGTGTCCCCCTGTGCATGGTGATGCTGTGTGTGCAGAGCACTGGAGAGGCGCTATGAAAGCTCAGGAGCCTGGGTTGGTTGTTTGGTGTAGTCTACAGCTGGCTGTACAGTGTGGGCTTGTGACTGACAAACCAATGAGTTTACCCTTCATCCTCTGAAAGTGATACTGAGACTCTCCTCATCCCGTATTTTAATTTTTGTGTCCTTCTTTGTCATTTTCCCAAAGAAAATTACCCCGCACTGATCTCAATGTTAATGTATTCCTGCTTACATTTGACTTCTGAATATGTTATGGCTAATTATCATTACACAGGATGAGAGATCAGAGCCCTGACTGAGGTGCTCAGTGTGGGAACAAAAGGAGGCCTTGGCTCGGGGCCGAAAATGGTAACTGAGCATCTTGAAACTGGTGGAGGCTTGGGAGGGGGGCCTTGTTGGCTTTTTTTTCCATTAGTTTCATTTTATCATTCTTTATGAACTGGGGGAGGGGCCAGGATGGGGCTAAAATTTCCCCTTGAACATGATGTCAGTATGTTGGCATGTCTCCTTTTATTAAGATGCCATCCAACTGATAACAAGTCCTGCTGTGTTTTACCAACATAAAAAATTAGACTGGAGACCAGGGAGCGGCAGGTGGCTTTTGGCACCAAGAAATAATCACACTTGATGTGGAAAGTAAAGTAAAAGGAGCCATCTGTTCACTGCAGGAGGACGTGAAAAATCACATTAACATATTGTCACTAACATCATGAAATACACAGTTAATAATAAATTTAGTTATCATGGCAATCTGCATTGGGTGCTTCCTTTGAACAGGTATTAATTGTGTGGAAGATGTGCTTGTTCACACCCCCTTGCTGAGCTCTGTCCTGGCTAGTGTAGCAGCCTGAACTCCTGTGTTTGTGGCTGCCAGTATGTCTCTGCCAGGAGCAGGGATGGTGTGTCAGAGTCCCACTCCTGCCTGTGCCCTCTCATCTGCTGTGCCTGGATCCATCCTTGTCCCCTGAGTGCCAGGCAAGCACATGAGATGGTTGAAAGGAGAGGAACTAGAAATCCAATGGAAGGATGGAAATAAAATGCCTCAAAACCAAGAGGAGTTGTGGGTCAGGTCTATTTGCAGTGAGTCTTGGAATGTGCTTTCATGTCTGATTCAGTCGTTGCGAAGTTGGGTTTGAATCAGTGAGTTTGGGCATTTGGGTGCAGTCTGTTCCCTTGCCGTGCTCTCTGCAACAGGATCAGAGGCTTGCTATTGCTGCCTGGCTTTCCAGAGGGTCCCAGGGACTGTAAACACTGATGGATCCATCCCCACAACCCCACAGGAGGTGGGATAGTGATGTGCTCATTTACAAAGATGAAGATTGAAGCCTGGAGAGGCAAGCAACACACCCAGAGAGGCTGTCTGGGGCAGAAAGAAGCATTGAATATAATTAATGTCAATCAACCTGGCTGTATGGAGAAGAGATCTTGTCAAATCAACTTGATATCTTTTTTGATGACATTATGAGTCTGGCTGGTAGATTTCTCTTGGTACTGAATGAGCTTTTGATAAAGAAGCTGTAATGATGCAAAGTTATCACACAACATGCTATTAAACGGATTAAAAACTTGTGAACTGTGAAGTCTTAAGATGCAACTGTAACCAGGTTATCAGTGTTGAGCCAGTGTGATTGTACTGATACCCTGCAGGAGTAGCTTTAGTCCTGCACTGTTACACCTCACTGTTCTGTGTTGCCGGCATAGAAGAAAATACAGAGCTCCTAGCTCCAGGGCCTGGAAATGTCACAGAATCACAGAATCACAGAATATTATGAGTTGGAATGTTCTGTAGCAGAAGAGGCGTTGCTCCAGCTAAAGGTGCTGTTTGAGCTCTGGGACAGCACTAAGGAGTTAACAGTAGGATGATTGAAGTATTTCTGTGCCCCAGAGGACTCCTGACTGCCTTGTTCAAGGCTGTGTGTGGTTCTGGGTCAGCCTATTCTGGTAGTCAAGTGAAACTTTAGAGAACTTGAAGAAAACTGTGAAGAGGACAGAGAAATTGAATTAGCTCTCTCCGGGGAAAGTGGCACAGTCACTCCATTGAAATGAAAGCGGGAGAGAGCTGACGGGAGGTTGGAGTAGTAGCCAGGGCCTTTGGGACTTAGGTAATAATAAGCTCTTCAGTAAAGAAACTTAAATCTGCAATTGAAAGATGGTATCATACTGTGTCGGGAAGCTTGAAACATTTTCTGCGTGCAGGTTTAAGTTGCCTTAGTAAAAACTAAGGAAAATAATGGTTCAGATTCTCATGACTTGAGATCTTTTTAGAAAAAGCATCCAAGAGGTGTTTTCAGTAAGGAAGCAATACCTAGCAAGTAGACTTGAATATCCTTGTTTTAGGCAAAAAAAAATCATGTTGTGGCCCTTCTTGTAAGGCTGTTTTGCCTCTCAAAATCCCCCTGAGCAGAACCCTTTTCTTGTTGCAAAGGTCAGTTGCTTGGGGTGGAGTGAAATTGTGGACCTGGCTGAACGTTTGGCCACTGACAGTTCATTTTTTAAGTCAAATGTCACTTGAGCAGAAAAAGCCGTATCTATCGATAGCTTTTGCATGTTCTGACAGGCCTTTCTAGTTTTGTAGCTCCTTCGTTTTTGTACCTGAAGGACCTCTCCAACTGTGGAAGCCGAGGCAGATGGGCTCTGCAAGCAGCCTGAGGGCACAGGAAGGGGGGACTAGAACTCCATAGTGCCCGGAGCTTTCTGCCTTTCATCACAGTGGTGAGGGAACCCAGAGATGCTGACAGCACTGTGGGACTCCTGGAGGAGCTGTTGGTTTCACAGTGACAGAGAGGAGAGGCCCCCCTGTAAGGCTGTGTGGCCACGAGGACGTGCTACATGATGCATTCCAGAATTCTCTTCCCTGGCTTGCTTGTTGCCTTTCCCTACTTGTCTTTCCCTTTCTGACTTACAGATACTTTTGCCTGTACTGCGGTCCCAACTGTTTGCAGCAGGCAAGGAGTCAGCTCTTCCACGCTCATGCATCTTACAAAAGAAAAGGCACTTTAGGATTCCTTTAATAAAGGCTGCAAGTTGGTTAGCTGCTAGCTGCAGGTATCAGGTTAGCTGGTGCTTGGAAGTGCTTACAGAAGTCGGTGCGATTTGCAGAAATCGGTTTGCAGACTTGACAGTTTGGCATGCTTTTGTGTGTGTAATGTCAGTGCGCTGCGTGTGCCACTGCCAAAGGTGTCCAGCCAGTTCCCTGGGATGTGCTCATTGGAGAGGTGCAGTGTTTTAAAGGACGACAATGTTACCAGAGCCTAAACAAAGCCTTTTCAGGATTCACAGAATCACAGAATCACAGAAAATTATGAGTTGGAAGGGACCCACAAGGATCATCTAGTCCAACTCACCATCTAATACCCATACAGCGACCTACTATTGAATGGAAACAGCATTGCAAGAAAACATCGCCATACATATCCCATTGTGTTCATACACACTCAGGTCCTTGGAGTAAGAGCAGTGTGCTGTTGTGTGCTCTCATAGCAATAGCTTGAAGTGGTGCTAAAGATTTTGGAACATCTGGCAGGAGCAGGTGGTGGCTTACCTTTCAATATGTTATTTAAATGACAATTTAGTTAAGCCTGTGAATAATAATAGTAATAAAAACAATCTCACATATATTCATGTCTTACAGCAAAGGAGCTTCCTGAGCTGAGCCCTTTTTGTTCTAGGCTCAGCTTGTAGCTGCTCTTCCTGCTGTGCAGAGGAGGGTTGATGCTTAGGATTTTTTCTTTACTCTCATGTCTGAAATGAACCACTGTATTGCATCAGGGCTGTATGAAGGTGAGAGAGCAGAAACAGCTGGAGTTGTCAGCTGGGAATAGTCGTCCTGTTCCAATATTCTCTTGTTTCCCATCCCCAGATTGAACCTCTGCTGCCTTAGACAGTGACTTTAGGCTGAGTTAGTCACTCTCGGGATGCAAGGTGTCTGTCAGTAGCATGGATGATCCTTTTTAAGTGGTGCTCTACAACTGATGAATGCTCTCTGAGCAGGAGCAGCACGTCTCTTTCTGCGTATTGGGTCCCACCTGTTTCACCACCAGTCCTTCATTTTATCACATCAACACCATGACTGCTTAGCATGGACAGGACTGAGAGGTAATGAGAGCCTGATGAGTACTTCCTTACTATTAGTTGACTAATGAAATTAGAGGTCTTATGACAGATGAAAATCTGACTGTGGATGTCAACTTGCTGCTAGAGATTGAGGCCACAGGAGATGCAAGATCAGATGGAGAATGGGATGAATTTTCTGTTGGGAAAATTCAGGGAAATGGATGTTAAAATATTTGACACCCAGTAAGTTGATGGTTGCAATTTTCATTGCTCAAGAAATAGTCTTCACCATCTAGTAGTGCATGAGTGTTATTTGATGGGTTATTAATGGCGTTAATGCTTTCTCTTAGCTCAGGTTAATGTTTTGAAAACAGACTGATTTGCAGAAGAGAGAGACCATTGCAAAAAAAAAAATCGATCTAAGAATACTGTCACTCTTTTTCTCTTGGTGATGGCTGTGAGTGGAGGTGAGCCTGGGAAAGGGTACTCCCATGGTCTTGGCAGTGGGTCTCTGCCCCACGGAAAAATGTACAGAATGGAGTTTTGTCAAGTATTTAGTTTTTGGTACTGCTTCATTACCTGCTCTGTAATTCATGGTGCCAAATGGAAGGAGGTTGGTTGCTCCCTATATCCATGAACACCTAAGAATAATTTAGCTAGAGCTGGCTTTTTGGTGGGAATGCAATCAGCTACATTGTTGCCTCATTTCAGTCCAATTAAAATGCAGTTTTAAGCTAACACCAGGCTGATTATTAATTGTCTGGAAGGCCTTTTTCCTTCTATGCCTTTAATTAGGATTCCCCATTCCAGCCTCATCCAGAAGCACAGAGGTTTGAGAGTTCTGTGCAGTGCTGCAGTGCTATGATGTTGGCAGGTGGGTCTGGGCCTACGCACAGAAAGCACATGGGGAGCAAGGGCTCACAACCCCACCTTTCAGAATGACAGGAGACTGGGCACATCCCAGCTAGGATTTCTCACTTTGGACCATCAGCTGAAGGCTTGAACATTGGGGTCCAGTGTTTGATTGGGCCATGAAGTGGGCCATGAAGTGGGACAGGACTTCCGTTGGTTGCAAACCAACTCCTTTCTGATTTATTCACTTTATTTGGTGTTGGAAACTGTTTAATAAGTTCAGGTTTACAAGGCCCCACAAAGAACACACTTGCGTCTCCAGTTGTGCAGTGGGAACAAGACTGGAAACTACGGGGCTTGCTTGCTTTCAGCTATTCATAAATGCATCTCTGGCATTTAATCCTTGGGAATACTTAATGGAAAGGATATGAAAGGAACATGTTGATAGATGGAACTCCATGCAGTGAAATATCTGATTTCACCTGGCTGGGACAGCATGCTGTGGACTATCTTGTCAAGGTATTGCTTAGGGCCAAAGGTGCCCCAGTTGGCGTTTGCTTGGAGAGTGGATGGCTCACTCTCACATATTGCACAGTAGGAAACCTTCTGCCTTGCAGCTCCCCAGTGATTTATTGGAGGTGGTTAGCCAAGGACTTAAGTGGGTTAGTAGACTAGCAACTTCAGGGAAGTTGCGCTTTATAATTTAACTTTGAGAGAGCAGGTTATAGTGCTCTCAAACAGTCATGTCAAAGACCCAGCAAAAATTAATGGCTCAGAACTAATGGCAAGCTTTCCAGGATGCTGCTCTGATTTATTGAGTAGTGCTAAGCTCCAGCATCCTTGTGTGGAGAGCACTTGCCTTCCTCTGAGGGGGCTAATACGTATTACCTCAAGCTGTTGTCAGTTGACTTGGTGAATTGCTGAGATGCCGCTCTGGGTGGAGATAGCTGGTGGTGATTACTCTGAAGCATTTAAAGGGCAGAAACCCTGGGGAAAGGCTGATGAACTGCCTGGGAGGATGATGTTCCAGCCGTGTAAACAAACTCCTGCAGTCTCCTGACCATAATGAGGACCAGGCCCCAGTGACAGAGCCCACTCTGCTCTGTGCTGCTGCATCGGAGCTGAGCAATTTGCAAGGGAAAGTGATTGGAGGCAGGGCCTGGGATGCACGTAATCCACTAATCGCCACTCGGAGAGTCATGGTGCCTGGGAACAGCAGGAGGGAATTGGCTTTTGAGCTGAAGGAGATGATGGCATATGTTGTTGAGGAGAGGGGGAGGAGGAACTGCTTAAATATTTATAGATTAAGGGTACATTGGGATCCCTTCTGTCTTCTCATGTGCCTAGTTCCCCACTTCCTCCTGGGGTTAGCGAGACACCAAGTCTCTTCAGCCTTACCTGTGGTTTAACAGGAAAGCATCCACTCTGAGCCTCCTTCAAGCCCTTGTGCCTGCAATTTTGGATTGGGTGGATGTGGAGGCTTGTCACCATCCATCTCACTGGTCTGGCTCAGTCTTCCTCAGAAAATAGCACAGCTGTAAATTCTCAGGGCATGGCAGCATTGCCTACAGAAAGTGAGGGTGGAAGAAAAATAAAAACTAGGTTAGAGAGCAGCTTCTTGCAGAAGTGACAGTGCCATGCATCTCTGCCCAAATCATCCAGGGTACAAGGTCAGTACAAGTAGAGCTTGCAGAGAGGAGCAGGTTTCTTTTCTACCTCTCATTTGAATACAGGTTTATTTTCCTGCAGTCGAAAAGGTGACCTGTTAATTGGGATGCTCCTCCTTCAGTGATGACTTTGCATGTATGAATTCCCTGTCCTGTTCCTAGAGGAGGATGTATCCCATGTTATGCACAGTCACAGAAGAGCAGATGACAAATGCTGTCTTGTGCAGAGTGCTCTGCTCGGTCCTACCTACAGAACCTGCGAGGGAGACAGAATAAGGAGGGGAAGAAGATGACCTTGACTGCATCATCCTGCTCAGCTGGAGCCACCCAACATGGTGACAGCAATGGAGAAACAGTGCCTCACGTAGGAGCAGGAGGCTGAGGAGACACCTCGTATCACCAAACCCTCTCTGCTATCACAGCCTGTGTCTGTGATCAAGGTGGCTGTAAGAGTCCTTCCCGTGTGGACAGTGACTGGTACTAAACCCAAGGAGCCGTGTATGTTCCCTTGCTCTGGCAAGGCGGTAGCTGCAGGATTTTGGTTTGGTTTTTCATGCTTTTACTGCACTGTAGTAAATTAGTTTCTCCACTTTTTTTCAAGTGCTGCTCACTCTTTTCATCACTGCTCCTGGAGTATTTTATAGGGGTTACAAATACCATGACAGCCATTTTATGCAGCAGTCTGAGGCACTGGCTATGAAAAGAATCACACAGAGCCACATCACATGTGCAGCCAGAACTGAGCCCCATATGCTCAGAGCTCAAGTGCAGGAGATGGTCCTGTTGCTCACATTGGCTGCTGCATGTGAAATAGGGGGAGAAAGGCTGGGAGAAATTCTGCCAGGTACCTGTTTTCAAAAGACCTCACAAAACGGAGTAAGTTCTAGTTGCTGTTTGCAGTGCATACTGGCTTGTTTTATGTATATTCAAACACATCCTCAGATATCTTCGCTTCCATGATCCAGATGGTTTGGTGTGCTGTTTTGCTCTTAATTCTTGCAAATTTTAGTGTGACAACCCCAACTCTACTCCTATTTTGCAAGCATACATGTGTAGTACTCTTCTGTCCTCTTCAGGTTAACAGCTTTTTTAAGAGCTGGTAAAACCCATACTTGTACAAATCACATATTGAATGGCTTGATATTGGGTATTAAAATCAGTTACAGTTTGCTAAAATGTTGCTTTAGGAAAGATCCGCCCTCAAATCCAGTGTTGTGCACTAGTCCTTGACAATCCCTGTGGAGCCTGCCCAAGTGCTTCCTGACACCTCAGTTCAGCTGATTGGAAGTGCTCCAGAATAGTTCGGACAGCTGGACAGTGTGTGTGACAATGTACAGCTCTGACAGTGCTAGAGTCTGTGATTGAGCTCAGGGTGGTTCTTGTGAGAATCATGGCTTTGGTGTCCTATCCAGAGGCCTGGAGCTAGTGGGGCACAGGTACCACTGGGATGGATCTTGAGCTCTGGAAGTGTGGAGGAGCTGCTGCTGAGGTGACTCAGGATCTGCTAGAGTCCAGCTGAAGCTTTGATACTGTGTTGAAGGGAATTATTCACAGCCTAATCTCCAAACTTATGTTAAAGTTAATGCTCCATTTGTGATGCTGGTTCTGGCAAACATTGGCATGAGTTCCTTCATTGGATGGCAATGTCTGTTCCCTGGCAGATCTGGAGATAGGTGCTCCATTCAGTCATCCAGGTGCTTCACTACTTGACAGATCACTGGCCTTTCACTGGGACTGTCCTGCTTCAGTTTTGCTGTGGAAATAGGAGAATCTGTCTGAAACTAGTAGCCATTGCACTTCTTGTGTTTAGCCAATGGTGTCACTGCTGCTCCACAAGATTGGTGTTTTCCTGTAGATTTGAGGAAGGAGCAGTCAGTGGTGCTTGGCATTCCAAGGGCTGGCTGAAGCGACAGACCAATGGCATGTGGCTGCCACGCTCCCCTAGGATGAGTCTTGGCAGGTGAGGGGAGCTCAGGTGTCCTGTTGTCTGCAGCCTGAAGACCTGGGAGCAGAGTGGATGATTTGTTTTCACTTTGAACTTCTGAGAGGGCTGTGAAGGGTGGATGTGGTGGATGTACTTATAAGGGTGATTATATCATCTCTGGTGTTATTGGAGCTCCTAGCCAAAATGGGCTGCCCAGGGAGGTGGTGGAGTCACCATCCCTGGAGGTGTTTAAGAGAAGACTGGACGAGGAGCTTAGTGACATGGTCTAGCCGGGGGGTGTAGGGCTGGATGACGCTGGGCCCCTTCCGGCTCGGAGTGGCCTGCTAGACTGTGAGGGATCTAGGTTGGTGTTATGCTCTGCGATATGCTCTCGGTCTCTGTACGGGTGTTAGATGGTGAGTTGGACTAGATGATCCTTGTGGGTCCCTTCCAACTCATAATATTCTGTGTGTGTGATTCTGTGTGTGAATCCACGAAAGACCTCGGACTTTGTTAGTGAACCTGGTAAAGCCTCAGGCTTGCCTGTCCCAAGTTACCAGTGCTGGCTTTTCCTGTGTAGGTGGAAGCTGCTGTTACAACTGTTTTTCATATCTGGGATGCTATGCTGCTCCTGACAAAGAACTGACAGTGCATCGGCAGCACGTGTGCCAGCTTTGACAGAGTTGCCAACACATCAGTTAGTACTTTTTAGAAATGCTAGCTATGGCTGCACAATAGGATAGCACCCTGCTGTGAGGCCAGAGCTGAGGGGAAAACACCAATCCGCTCCTGTTGTAGAGGGAAAAAGGGGAAATGCTGTAAACTAATTAGCTCATTTGGCTCAGATGTCATTTCTGATCAAGCCACTTAGTGCTGCTCTCAGTGGCAGATCAGATGTCTTCTGCATTAAATGATGTTTGGCAGAACCCAGAAGTGTCCAGGGCACCTGCCATGTGCTCTGTGAGGATGCTGGGGACACGATTAACAACAGCACAGAAACTTCCCCAGATTTTTTTCAGACACCAGAACCGGGTTTGTTCTGTCAAAGGACATTTCTGCGGGGTTGAGTATATGTCAGTGAGTTTCAGGGTTTTGTCTTGTAATTGCTTACTGGGAATTCCTAGGGAACAGCTTTTGCCCAAGCTCATTGAAGGAGCTTGAGGGTACAGGGTCACCTGTGCCAGTGGACCTTGGACTCTTCCTCGCATGCACCTAGGAGCCAAGAAGCAGCTATGTCAGTGGGAGTAAGGAGGCTGCACAATGCACCATGGGCACCATGCNGTGGTCTGACCAGGGCCGAGTACAGGGGAAGAATAACTTCCCTAATCCGACTGACCACACTGTTCCTAATACAGGCCAGGATGCCATTGGCCCTCTCAGCCACCTGGGCACACTGTTGGCTCATATTACTCATATTATTCATTACTCCTAAATCCCTCTCCATTTCACCACTCTCCAGCCATTCATCCCCCAGCCGATAGCGCTGCATGGGGTTGTTATGTCCAAAGTGAAGAACCCAGCACTAAGTATTGTTAAATCTCATACTGTTGGAGTCTGCCCATTTCTCTAGCCTGTCAAGGTCCCTCAAGGGCCCTCCGGCAGTTCGACATTTGCCCCCAGCTTGATATCATCCACAGACTTGCTGATGATGGACTCAATTCCCTCATCCGTATCGTCGATAACCATGTTGAACAGTGCTGGGCCTAACACTGACCCCTGTGGGACTCCACTAGTGACTGGCTGCCAGCTGGATGTGGCACCATTCACCAACACTATCTAGGTATCACCAGTGACTTACAGAGCAGTCTGGGGGTTTTGGGATTCAAGTGTATCAACGTTTGACTTGTGGCGACGTTGCAGAAAACCCCATGGTTCAATTTTTGAGTTTTCCTCACCTTTATGATTTTGAGGAACCATTTCTCCCTCCAGGGTTTTTTCATTGGTACTGGTGAAAAAGGTAAAAAGAATAGACAAAAATAAACAATCAAGTGAGAAAGGGGTTGTTTGGACTCCTCTCTTAGATGATTTGTTTTCATTCAGGTACTTCTTAGTGATTGTGGGTACTTTGGCATTTGTCTTAAAAAAGCATGTGAGCCATGGGGATCTGCCAGTCGCTCTATTGGGAGTTGGTAGGTGTTGAACTGTGACAGAGGAACAAGCTGGAAAGAATATCACAGAGACGAATTTATCAGAAGGATGGTGAGAGAACAGTTGCAGACAGACGTAGCGCTTGCCTAAGCTCAAGCCACTGCTACCACATTTGTACAAATGTTTCCAAGACACTGCAGACAGAGGAGCTCTGGAATCATGATGTTGTGCAGAAATTGGTCAAAATCTGGGCAGCAATTCTTGTCCTGTACTTGAGTGGTTCTCTTGTGGAACTTTTGTGTTCATTTGGTGCTGGGGTGTAACAGCAAGTGCAGGGGATCTTGCAAGGGAACGGAGAGTCAGTCAAGTTCTTCACTGGTGTAAATTAAGCAACTTTCCAATGGAAAATTTGCATGGGAAAAAAAAGATTAGCACTGGAAAAGTGTCGCTGGAAGAATGGCTCTTGAACTAAGTTGCTGAAAATATGGTCCAGGTGGTCTTGATATGAGAGAGAGAGGTATCATGGGCCTGATGCTTTTCATTGTATTGCACTTTGTGTCATGGTTTTACCCCTGTGAAAATGGTTCAGGATCAATGTGGAGTTTCATGGTGATGGAGACAAGCCCATGAAATGCAGGGCCCTTGAGAGAGAAGCCCATCCATTTTTCTCGGTGGTAGCTGCGTGCTGACTTCGGCATGTCCCAGCTGAAGCATGATGTGAGTTCATAGCTTTGTGGGTTCTTTGTCTTTGGATAATCACAGTAAGAGCATCTTGTGTACCAAAGGAGAAAATAATCTGTAGTGGAAGCAGCATCTGCAGCAGTGGTTGAGGATAAATATGAAGAGAATGTGATTGCCTGAGTGACAAACTCAGTGAGCTTTGTTTGACAGTCAGATCCCACACTAGGATAGAAAATGCATGACTTGTGTCTTCATAACATACGGTACGTGTAGCAGGGAAGGTGATTTCTGACAGGGCTACCTGCACTGTACTTCAGTAACATGTGGTTGGAAGTTCTGGAAATCTACTTGTTTGTGCTCCAAAATATAAATGTCACTTCTCTAGCTGTTCTCATTCAGATTTTGGAACTTGAAGAGTGAGACTATTTTGTCATGAGCGAGTTCTTACCTGTGGCTGGCCTGATTTTCTCCAGTGAAATTCCTTGTGGTGGTTCTGCTGATGTTACTGGAACCGGCCAAGCACTGGTCAGCATAGGGTGTTGTGCTTTGTAACGGGGGAGAGCACTTGGACTTAATTTAGTCCTTACAACTGCAGTCCATTGGGCTGAAAATTTGGAATATGTCCTTTGGCACTGAGGGCCAGGTGAGCTGATGGCAGCATTGGTCACGCAGAGCTGTGGTGGTGGATGGCCGGTGGTAAGGTGATTGGGAAACATCTGACAGCAGAGGCAGCAACTCCTGAGCTAACCACGAGTAGCTGGGCCTAGTGGTCAGGGCACCTGAGAAGGCCTGTTAGAACTGGGTGCAATTGGCAACCTCAGGCATCCTTAGGACTGGGCAGGCGGGATCTACTATCAAGAAGCAAGATCTGACATCTGGCAGTTACTGGACAGTGTTTTCTCGTTTAAAAAATGAAGAGGGAGGTTTGCATCTCAATAGCTGAGCGACCAAGCGTAATACAGTAAGAAAGGTGTCAGGATGCATTTCATCTAATACAACATGATGCTGTAGGCAACACTTTGAAATTTGTTGAAAAGCAGGTGACAGCCACCCATGTAAAGAATCTCGCTTCCTTGAAGTGTGTTATCCTGGGCTGTTGCTATTAATTTCACAGACTCTGCATGTGAATGGGAAGTGAATGAGTGATGTAGTGCTGCTGTGCACAGCCCCGTCGGCCTTGGAGGTTCTTGGGCTAGTTAAACATGTTCCATGTAAACCACTTAATGGCATGTGTGAGCTTGTTAGGAGAACTTAGTGCAGAAGCAGACCCTGAACATGCTCAGAGATGTGTGTGGGGCACAGCCTGCATGGTGGATTAATATGGTGTACTACTGTCCTCCTGAGTTCAGAGGTAGCTTCAATTCAAATCAGTGATTAAAGCAGTTGCTGCTGGATCTTAATATGGATGGAGTCAGGTGTCGTGAGAAGCATCCAGCTGGAATAATGAGCTGTAGAGCAGTGGAACACTCTAGATATGCAGGGCTGGCATCCTCATCCCTTGGGTGTTACTGCTGGCCAGAACTCACTGTGGACTCACCGCTTACCCTGCTTCCCAGTAGAACCCAAGATGTTGTTGGAGAAGGTGCCAGAGCCATAGATGTTATGGAGAGATGGTTCAGAATCTGGAACTAGAGCTTGTCAGGCAGGACATTGGTTTCTGCTGTTTGTTTTCTTATTTGTCTGTCACTCTGACAGGGATATGAGTACAGGTGAAATTAACTGTATTGCTTGGGTGCTCAATCTGCACAGATCATCATGTATGTCGGGTGTGTGCACATGCATTGCTCCTGGCTGCCTGGGTCTTGGGGGCGTTGATGGCACTTCTGTTGCCAAAAATTGTGTGGGACAGCGATATGCTTTGTGATGTGTCAGCCTCTCCTGTATAGGCCTCAGGCTTCAGAAATGGCTGATTTAGGACTTGGAGAGTCAGAAAGAAGCTGTTCTCCCTCAACTACATGAGATTCCCATCACTGTTTATTTATGCAAACACCAAAAGCAGTCACAAGTTACAAGGGAAATGACTGAGAAGGATGTTGCGTGTTTGCAGTTGCACCAGCTTCTTGTCAGGTCGTGGGTAAAAGTCTTGTGATCTGCCTTGTCTGACTGTTGAGTTTAGAGGGTTTCAAACAGGACTTTTTGCTGTGCATCTCTGCGAGAGGTGAGGAGTTCTCAGTTTGTAGTGGCTATTCTAATGTACATCCACAGCTGGCAGAGTATTATTCCTGCAGAGAGAGAGTTGCATTTGTAGCCAAGGATGTGTCAGAGACATTTGAAGCCTCACTTTAAGCTGTCCAGGTACTAGACAGTAGCTACAGCATCAAATTTGCAGAGATACTTGTCAGCTTTGAGAATGCCACAGTGTGGCATTACTGCGTGTTGTGCCAGTTTGTCTGCACCAACAGGAGAGCAAATTCTTGAGGTGGTTGAGCCATGTGCTGTGCCTCCAGCCACATTCCTTCACAGAATCACACACACAGAATATTATGAGTTGGAAGGGACCCACAAGGATCATCTAGTCCAACTCACCATCTAACACCCGTACAGAGACCGAGAGCACATCGCAGAGCATAACACCAACCTAGATCCCTCACAGTCTAGCAGGCCACTCCGAGCCGGAAGGGGCCCAGCGTCATCCAGCCCTACACCCCCCGGCTAGACCATGTCACTAAGCTCCTCGTCCAGTCTTCTCTTAAACACCTCCAGGGATGGCGACTCCACCACCTCCCTGGGCAGCCCATTCCAATATGCAATTACTCTCTCTGTGAAAAACCGCTTCCTAACGTTAAGATTGAACCTCCCCTGGCGTAGCTTGAGGCCGTGCCCTCTCGTTCTGGTGTCATCAGCCTGGAAGAANTTTGCCCCCAGCTTAGTATCATCTGCAAACTTGCTGATGATGGATTGAATTCCCTCATCCATGTCATCGATAAAGATGTTGAACAGTACTGGGCCCAACACTGACCCCTGTGGGACTCCACTGGTGACTGGCCGCCAGTCTGATGTTGCACCATTCACCACCACCCTCTGAGCTCGCCCTTCCAACCAGTTTGTAACCCTCCACTCTCTCATGTTCAGTGGCAAGATTCCCACCCTCTTGCTCTTGAATTTTGGGTACAAGTGGGCAGTATCAGAAAAAACAGTGCCTCACTGAAGTACACATGGAAAACTTGGACAGCATGCGTGGTTTGGAAAGTCTGTCCCTTAGTGCTGTTTTAATCAAGGTAATTGAATTAACCCGAATCACTGCATTTGAGACCAGACTGGGTTGTGTTCATCCCTCACAGGGTTGTGTGCCAAATGCTCTGGGCCTGGAATCCAGCTCTCAGTCTTCAGCATGAACACCAGGAAATTTAATTTGTTGGGTGGAAAGAGTTAAATGAACTTAAACTGAAAAGCTGTATCTTTCCCTCTCAGGGTAGAAAATAGCCAAGGGCAACAGCGGATGACTAATGTGTAGAATATTGCAATTAGTATAGCAAGGTACTTACAGGAATCAAATTAAAAAATTCATTAACGTACGCACTTAATTAAGAAACACTTTTCAGTTTACATGATAAATTATGACACCTATTAAATCTTCCAGTACAAGCTGTAATGGCTTCTTTCCTCCTGGGCAGAGAACTATTGCCTTTGAGGTCCCCTGAGCTCCCCCAAGGACTGTATTGTTGTGTTCCTGGGTGTCACAAGCAACACTGGGCCCTGGGAGATGCAGGCCCTGCTTTGCTGGAAGTCAGTAGAAGTTAAGGAACGAGCCTGAGGATGAGAGATTCAAGATGAATGAACAGATAAACAAGAGATTATGTTGAGAATTAAGAAAGAACCAAGTGAAGAAAGCATCAAGGAGGGTCCCAGCGAGGCAGCACAACCCGGGTGAGGAGCTGGCATGGCCTTGTGGTTGGAGTCTACCCAGCCTGGCTGGTGGTGTCAGGAATATCAGAGAGCTCCCCAAGGCAGGACCCTTGGCTGCAGCTGGTCCTTTCCGATTTGGGGGTTTTTGAGTCACTGTGATGCTTTGGGTTGGGAACCAGGTTATTTTTAATGCTGCACTGGGAATAGGATGAATCAAAAGGGGGACTGGAGGAATTTTCTTATATTCTAAGATAGACCGCTGTTATTATAGTATTG
>WEKX01014576.1:18534-30673 GCA_013390025.1 Pitta sordida | reverse complement strand
TTTTTTTTTTTGATAAATCCTCTGAGGTAAATGATAGTCTAAGTATACCAAGAGATTCAGTGCCAGGTAAGAAGGGGTATTGGAGCAAAGAAGTTGCAGGAAAACAGCATGGTTTCATGATCATCTAGGCAAAATTACCTGGTGAAATAAAGGATGAAGTTACTCAAATGCTCACATTTCTCTCCTAGTTTATTTTCAGAATGACTCTTCCTGGTGACTGCTTCTAGCAGATTTTCAGGAACAGACAGGCTGAGCACATATTTGATCCTTGCACCAATTGAATACAAACAACAGGATCTGCTGAACATTTATGGACTCAGGAACACCCTATGGTGATCAAGAATGTTCCCCAACACTACAGATTATCTCAGAGTAAACACAATTTGTAACCACAAAATTTCAGCTAATTTAAGCTATATCCTTATATGCTTGCTCATATGAGAAGGCAAGTTTCACATTTTGGTCTTAAAATTAACTCTGCCTCCTTTTTCTACACGCTCTTTCAGTCCCTTCATCTTGTCTAGCTCCCAGGCTACATGGCATAATGTTGACACTTCACCCAGACACTTAAATGATCTATTTTTGTTTTAAACTCACTTGCCTTATTTTTCCGCCTTATTTCACAAGGTCAGTATCTGTGGACAGCAATTCTGCCATCGCCAGTCAAACAATTTATGTTTGCAACCTGAAATCATTTTAGTACATTATTCTGAAATGGTTAAAGTCCATTATGACTAATAAAATATCCTATAATAGTCTTATTCTAGAATGACTGTAATCAAATATATTTTCTGATAAGCAAATATTATATTGAGGTGACTCCAGGGAAATATTTCATCTTTTTTATTAAATAGTTCTTCAACATTCTTCAACAATAACATTTGAAATAAAGGTTGTATAGTTATTTTTCATAACTCAGTCTAACAGGAACATTTGTCAAAAGCTTTACACAGACTGGTAAAATGGATGTGAATTTCATGTCTGTGCCTTCAAGTAGATACAAATGCTTTCAGAATGAAGTAGGGTCATCCTAATGTAATATCATGTACCATTTCTGACAGTTATGTCAAAGTTCTAGTGGGTTCCTCCCTTCATGCCTCTCAGGGAGAATCCCCTCCCTGCTGCTATGGTGAGCTTTATGCAAAGCTTGGGCAGAATCCCAAAATGGGATTCGTAATGGTCATTGTAGGGGAGAGGGAACTTCTTGAGATCTGTTCAGATAGATTATATTCTACCCAGGGCCGGCACAGGGAAGAGGCATTGAGTTTCTCCAGGGCTTGGGCACTTCATCCACAGTTGTATATTGTGCTTTTTCCTAAAAATGAATGCTCTCCTTAACTGCTACATGTAAATCATTCTTTTCATTGAATATCAGTGAGACAAAAACAGATGGAGATTATGGTTATCAGTTTAATGAGACTTTAAGAAAATTTGTCTTAATTCTTTATTTTACATTAGTGCAGCTCAAGCCCAAGTCAGCTCCAGCTAGCCTCACAACCACCTAGGTCCATATGGTGGTGTGTCCAGGAATCACAGAATCACAGAACATTCTGAGTTGGAAGGGACCCACAAGGACCATTGAGTCCAACTCTTAAACAGCACCACTGCCTCCCTGGCAGGGAATCAAACATGAATCTCCTGCGTGACAGGCAGAGACACCACTGTACTAAAGTGCATTTCAAAATTTACCTTTCTTTAGAAATGAGGTGTATTAGCCTAGCAATAGTGGTCTCCTGGCTTTTGGCACCCAGACAATATTTTTGCTGATTGGGTGATATGCTGTATAAATTAACCTTGGACTTTCATTACAAAGTTGTGCAAGGGGTAAATGTGCAAAGCCTGCACAAAGGAAGGTTCTAGAGTTGCTTCAGACACTCTCTATATAGGAGCTTTTTTTTACCGTAGGTAAGACTTCTTACCAAAGTTTCATTACAATTGGGTCTCCTATGTTGCACACCCACGTGACATCTGGACCCGGGTAGCCCGATTTCCGTGTTGAATGGGGGCTGCTCCGCCACTGCCACCTGTGCCCCGTCACCCGTGCCCCCGCTGCCGCCCATGGTGCCCCGCTGCTGCCCACGCCCCCACCGTCACCCAGGACGCCACCCTGGCCCCGGCCTCCGCCTCAGCAAGTCGTGCATGCGTAGTTGCAAAACGAGTCTCCTACATTGCTAAAAAATCATACCACTAAGATCTGAAGCCACGATATGGGGGGCACGAAGTGCAAGAGGGCCGACTGTATATGTGACTGTGGTTGCTTATTCTTTCTGTAAACCCTTCCCAAAGAACACTGGAAGACACACTGTGCCAGCTGCATGCAATAAGATCATAAGATGTCTTGTTAGTATTTAAAAATAAAGTACCTTCTACTTGCTTGGAAATGCCAATATGCCTTTCTGAGAAGTGTGAAGGGAAAAATAATCACCCAGACTTTATGTTGTGCTGATCATACATGAAGGGGTGAGTGATCTGGTGACCCAGTGTTGAGCTTCTTACAGGCTATATTTCAGATGACGATAAGCAGAGCTCTCACTCTACTGGGACTGCATGGCAAGTGTTGGACTTTCCACACTGTTCAGGGAAGTGTGGCACTTCCTCTTGGTGAACCAGCAGTCACCTTTCAGGAGGTAACAGCCACCTTGCATTGTCTCCCAACCTTGTTGCTCCAGGTACAAATTAAGCTTAGAGCGTGGGTCATCAGCAGAGGAAAAAGGCTTGGCTCTTCAGTGCTCTACTTTCCTCTTTTGGGAGCTGATGTTTAATATATGCGTAGCAACATTGGTGTTAAATGCCAATTGTAGTTTATGCCATATATAGTAGACAGAGTTTTCTGAATTTTCTACATGTATCAACAATATTTCAATGAGGCACTCAGACAATATTCTCAACCCCAAAATTTTCTGAAACCCCTTTGACTTAAAACACATTTAAGGACATTCATGTTGTGGACTTTTATTCTGAACATTTGGAGTTCATATAGGCAGACCTCTCTGTGTTGTAACAGCAAGAGCTGGAAACATTTAAACAAACCAACCTAGATTCTCTCATGATCACCTGATTACAAATGTGTATTAAGAAAAATCCCAACTAAAATATTTCTGAAGCTTAAAGCCCTCCATTAATCAAAGCTGACTACCCAGTCACAGTGTCTAGATATATAGCAGATCTCCTTGCCAAAGTTGCACTCTAAACACTTCTTGCAAAATGTAATGTACTATTAGCACTGCACTCACAGTGCTGTTTCTTCTCTACGGTTGTTATTAGAGGAGAACATTTTTGTTTAAGTTTGAAAATAAATTAGTGATTCTCTTGTTCCCTGTTGACTCTTTTGCATGCTAGGTCCCACTGGAGTGCAAAAGAGAAAAGTTTCACACCAGGTAAAAGAGTCAGAACAGCAACATAAAAAAGAGGAAAGAAGTCTGCATCCAAAAAGCTAATCTTCTATTTGACTTACCTATTTTCAGAATATATCAACCCATCAACCCCTTTCAGCTCCTAAAGGTTAGGGAATGGGAAAAGTTTCAAATACAGTTTTTCACAGTTTAATAAATTAATTTCTTTACAAGAACAGGCCTCAGCTAGTCAATTATCACATACGACATCTGCATTTCTTCAATTTATTTTTATGTTAACAGTGGAAAGAGAACAATTACCTAAGTTCTTTAAATGCATAAAAAGAAATTGATGTAACAAAACAATTATTACACAAGATGTCCTTTCACTCACAAATAAAACCTGAATGAAAAAAATCCCAAGCATTAACTATTAATTAATTAATGCCTGTTAAGTTATCAAGCCAGTCAGACAAAAACACATAATTAGAATGTTAATAGTATTTTCCTGTAAAGTTTTATACCCAGAGACTTCAGATAAATTGATGGCAGAAACATTCCAGACAGCACAGGAAAACGAAGTAGCTAGTTTTTAATTTATTTCCAGCTTCTAGCCACTGCTGTGTATAGGATAAGAACTGCTGGGAAAGCACTCTATGACACAACCTGATCCTGTGCATGACATGATCTTGATCCTCCAAAGACAATTAACATCAGAGAATCTTCTGTGTGATGGTTCTTTGTGATTGCTTCCAGAAATAATTATACAGAAATAGAATTCAGACATGCACTTGCCAATGCAATGTTTTTTCAGCTGACCATCAAAGGCCTCACCTTTAAATTTACTTTCCCTCCTACATTTTCCTCCTACATTGTCCACAGAGTAAATTCAGAGGAGTGCAAACATCACATTCAACACGTATCAGCTAATCCAAAGGCCATGCACAAAGAGAGAACAGGCATTCTGGTTTCCCATGTGCTTCATTCACGCGTCTCAGTATGTCCATCCATCTAAGGCTATAGGGGGAATGCTAGAGGAGACAGCACTAATGCTCCAGGAGTTACCTTAAATTAGGTGACTCCATGCCAACATCCATTGACTTCATTCTTTCATCCTTTTTGAGGATGTAAATCCTCAAATCTCTTGTCATTTTAGAGGACTGAAGTTTTATCTGTGAACACACTTCCACCATTTTTTGACACTCTAAAATACTGCACAGTTGCCTTTGAGTTTATTCTACGTATGCTCCTGTAAACCTAACTCAGCTACCGAAAACAGTCCTGTTGCTCACTGAAAACTATCAATAAATTTGAGTGGTTAGTTTCTATATTTGTACTTTCCATCCATGAGCACACTTTCACCACCAGTAACTTCACAAAGTCCCAGAAATTCTTCAGTAATGAGTCAGACCTAAGGCTTGCACCACTTCCACCTCCCAGCCTCCACCTGCCTCAGCACCAGCTTCTCTGAGCCAGGCTGGCTCAGCACCAAGGGCTAAATATCCTGATTAGTTCTCTGTCCATAAGAGGCTGAGAGATTTGAAGGCTAGTGTTTAAGGATAGATACACAACCAAATATCTTTGCAGATTCAATGTAATTGCAGGTGCAAAAATGCCACTGTGCCTTGCTGGAAAACAAAGAGAGATCCAATATTAGGACAGAAGACAATCATATTTAGTGAGTTGTTGACCTTGATCTGTAGATCTTCAATTTCTTTGTTGCTTAGCTATTTGAGAAACAACTTTGCCTTTTTTTTGAAACTAGAGTTAGTCAGGTTGTCTCAGGGTAGAGCCTGTGCAGTGATGTACGTGCAGCTGGGGAGCAAAGGACAGAAAGCAACATTCCCTTAACCTGGGATTCACTGGAGCCAAAATGTGATGGAGCCAAAATGTACTCTGGTTACAGTGCAAGGCTTGACTGTTAGCTCAGGCTACTGATCAGGTCTGGATAGGACTCACTTCTCTCAATACTTGTTTTTAATCTCTCTACATGTTTTTAGAGTCTGTTCTGAGGATCCAAAGCAATAAAAAAGCTAAATGCTCTGCCTTCTTAGAATCTTTTCCTAACCCTTGCTATTTCCTTATTTGATTGCAGGCTTGCTATAGCAGGGACTGCTTTAATCTCCTGTATGAAAAAAAGACTCTTCCTTAATTACAGGAAAGAACAGTGAAAATAAATCAGTAAATCAATAAGGCTAAAATGTATCAGTACCATTCAAACCACAGCAAAATAAAAAGTCTGAGATGCTGAATAACAATCTACTTCTGATATAGGACTTGGAGGATGTATTCCATCATTTTGGTAAGGGTATCTCTGTACTTTATGAGTTAAAGGGAATTGTTCCTTTCTGGAGTCTCTGAAACTCACAAAGTTATAGACTGGCAACTATGAAAATTCCTTTGGGATTTAAAAGTGCTTGTAGGTCATCCTTTTAAAATCTCTACACCCCCTCCCCAAGCCTTTAAAAAAGTTTTAGTTTTATGATTTTTGGGTTCAGTGTGGGTACAGAGATAGAGTAAGCTTTGGCACAAGGGGGACATCCATATGCCAAGAAATTTCATCAGAGATATTTTCTCCATTTCCCTGAAGGAGAGGCCTGACAGTTATATAGTAACAGTAGATCTTTCACCTAACATCTTAATGTCCTGTGGCTCCTCCTCTCTGCTTGGGGTTAGCATAGCTCAGCACATCTTTAGTCTAGACTCAAGTGCTCAAAAAGAAAAGTTTATTTAAACACAGTTTACAAGGGTTCTGGTCTTGATCCTTGGATTTGTCACATCCATACAGAGGTGAGGAATTAATTTAAGGTGAGGTTTTCTGAAGAAGATACAGAAATTAAATATGCAAGTTACACTGGTTATCAGTGACATTTGGAGATAGTATAGCTATATTATACCTGTCTGTCTTCTGTGTTTTGAAGAGAGAGATCATAAGTAATTTCCTATCTCTGTGTCTTTTCACTTGATTTTAAGATCTGAAGAGCAATTAAAACTGCTTAAGAGACACTGTCTAAGGTGACAGCACTATTAGGTTCATCTTGCTCTCAGCAGGAGGTAACAAGGTGGACTGAAAAAATGAAGGTCAGACGTGGCCTACCTCTGTCATCTAAACAGTGGACCTGTGACTCATAAACTTGTCCCTGATTTTTAAAAATTAATTCCCATTTTATGTTCATTCATTTGAAGAAGAAAACTGCTGAAGGAATTTTCAGGTTAACATATTCACATTTTTACTGCAAACTTATGAAGGCGTGGTTGGTTTGAGAAGTCTGAACAAAGAGGACAGCCTTAAAAACAAAACTTTAATAGGCAACAAGGTAAATCAAATGCATATTCTCTAAAAGAATTTATTTATATCACGGAGTTAATAATAGAGGGCACTATGCTGCTCGGTAGTTCTGCTCATTGCCTGAAGCTTTATTCCCATGCAGTCCCACTGTCATCTGCTTGTGGAGTATAATGCTGAGTGGTCTGAGCAAAGTACAGAATCTAGCTAGTTAAGACCACAGAATCACAGAATTAGTAGGGTTGAGGTCATCAAGTCCAACCTGTCACCTATTACCTAACCTAACCTAACCTAACCTGTTACCTAACCTGTTGCCATCCTGCNACCTGTTGTCATCCTGCTACCAACACCCATCCTACCTATAACACACTACCCTAATATCTAGGTCATGCCACCAAGTACATCATCCAACCTTTTCTTAAACACCTCTAGGGACGGTGACTCCACCACCTCCTTGGGCAGCCCATTCCAGTGAAAGATCACCCTCTCTCTGAAAAGTTCCTTCTAATGTCCAGTCTAAATCTCCCCTGACGCAGTTTAAGACTGTGTCCTCTCATTCAATCACTTGTAGCTTAAGGAGAAGACACACGGAATCTTCCCTCCTGATATGCCAATTTTCAGTGTCTCAGGTTCTGTGCCATCAGGCACAAATCCATTAACAGCTCAGTAGTGATGTTGCTGGCCAGCCCCAAGGACAGATACTCATTGGACAGTGATGATCTATTTAGCAGATCTTCATTCTGGGAATTCAGGTTGTCAGTCAAATATTATAGAGAAAACATCCTAAGCCCTCAGGATCTAGTAGATATACAATTTAATTTTTGTCAGATACACAATTTAATTCTCTGTTAGTACTTGTCTGTACATGTCTAACCTCCCATGCTGTCCTTTATTGGGGTTTTTTGTTCTGTTTTTATATATTTTGGATTAGTTTGAGGGTTTTTTGCGTTAGTTTTACATCATCTGCCATGACAGCCTTCTGCATCAATTAGAAATTCTGCCTCTCTATTGAATTAAGATCTTCCTAGCAGAGATTTTCTCAGAATTTCATTTATAAAAGCCTTATTATCCTGGCAAGTTTCACCACTCAAGTGTCCATAAAAAAATTATACAACCATTTAATGAGGATTCCCTCCTTATCTCAGACAAAAACATCATGATTCATTGCATTTTAGATAAACACTGCTGATCAAACTAAATTCTTTTTGGATCCATTTGTCAGTACATAATTTACAGTAACATGAAACTACAGCATTACTTTTACTCATCAAGACTAGCCAGCACAATCTGGCTTTACCATAATTACCTGGACTTCATAGGATTTTCCTTCTCTTTCCCCAAATTCAGCTAAGGAGGTTCAAAGAGTCCTGATCTATTGCAGACTTCCTTCATAGGAAGGAAAAAAACATTTCTATGCCTTCAACTGTGCCTCCCTATTTTCACCACATCTTGGCATGCTTCCCACCCCTGTGATTGAAAGAACTGCTATCTCTTGTCTGCCATAAAGACAGACACTTTTCAATGGTTTGGGTAACAGGGAAATTTATTACTTTGCTGCTCAATAGTGTGTTAGAGTGAATGCGTCAAAGGAAGTACTCAAGTATTCAGAAGTTTACTTTGAGTCATCTCTTAGCTGCTCAGCTAAAAGTTAACACTAAACAAGACAGTCTTTTGTTACCCTCCCCATTAGCAATCTTGATAACCTCTATGTTACTTCTGTCTGTTTCCATGCAGAGACAACCTCAGGGATTTCAAGGGACACAGTTCTGGTTGCTTTCCCTGCAAGGGTCAGATCCATATATATATACAGTAACATTGAACATTATTATGTTTATTTAAAATCTGAAAGTGCTTCAGAAAGGTACAGAAACAAATATTATCTTGTTCACAAGAAACAGTAAATGTGTGTAAACCTGTAAATCTGTGAATGTTGCCTATGCTAGTAAAAATTACTAAGATGGAGTGTAGCATAGTGTTTACTCTAAAATGCTGCATTTGTGTTTCTTAAGGCGATTTTCCACTGGCTTGTCACAACTGTGTCTCTAACACAGATAAAATAATATTCCTGGATAAAAAATAAAATCAATAACAACTGATCTAATCCTTTGTCCCAATATTAAACCAAGTAGTTTCCAGGTATGAAAATAACTAGCATGTAAAATTATTATCAGCTTCAAGGCTTTCATTTTTTTAATTACAGTCAGAAATGGTACTGAAACAGATTCACAGGATATTCTGAGTTGGAAGGGATCACCTAGCCCAACTCCCAAGTGAACGCCAACCCAGGGATAGAACCACAAGCATGGAACCGNAAGTTTCCTGTCAACCATTACTCACAAATCTCTCTCCACTTCATCACTCTCCAGCCACTCATCCCCCAGCCGATAGTGTGTAATTATCTGTAATTTTTTGGGAAAGGCTAAGGAGCAAGAAGATTGTTTTCAGACTAACCTGTAAATAAATTAAGTTTAATAAAAAAAGACCGTAGTGTCAGGTTCATGAATTATCAGTAAATCTATGTATTCAGCCTAGGAGACTGATCAAGTCTCTGAGAGAAAAATGAAATAAATATTCACATCATTGGTTATGAAATTCTTGCGGAAGCAGATTAAGAAAGTTGGCAATTGTCTTGCTGTTATCAGTAATGCACTTGCTCCAGGGAACTGCTGGGCTAATCCAATACTCAGTTGATTAACATACTAGTAGCTGCCAAATGTCTTTTCTCAAGGCACTGGGACTTTCTGTATATATACCAAGTCTGGAAGGGACGTGCATGAGTTTAGTTTCTCATCTTCAATAATGAGGAAATCTCTGGAGTTTCGTTCTCATCTGCTCTGAAGATTTAACATGTCTCCTTGTAATTTTGAGAATTCACTCAGGAGAGTTTAACACCTGCAGTAAATACATGGTTACATTTACATGTCTAGATATGCATTCATCTGGACATAGAAAATAAAACTATTAACTTATTCACATGTTGCCACAAGCAGTCATCAAATCACAGAATCACAGAATCACAGAATATTATGAGTTGGAAGGGACCCACAAGGATCATCTAGTCCAACTCACCATCTAACACCCGTAAAGAGACCGAGAGCACATCGCAGAGCATAACACCAACCTAGATCCCTCACAATCTAGCAGGCCACTCCGAGCCGGAAGGGGCCCAACGTCATCCAGCCCTACACCCCCCGACTAGACCATGTCACTAAGCTCCTCGTCCAGTCTTCTCTTAAACACCTCCAGGGATGGTGACTCCACCACCTCCCTGGGCAGCCCATTCCAATATGCAATTATGGGGACATGTTTCATACAAAAATGCTGTCCTTTGAGAATAAACCTCAGGAATTCTAGACAGTGAAATTAATATCTGTGAAACTAATAAATCCAATTAGTCTTGTGCAAAAGTAATTTACTTCATGCTTTTATAAAAAAATTTGGCTGTTGTCTTACAATCGCAGACTTGGGAGGTAATAAATAAAGAAAAAAATTATTAAACAACAGAGACATTTTTAGAAGACCATCTGTCCTGGATAATATTCTATATATGTAGCTGAAAAATCTTAAAAAATGAGTTCAGGTAACATGAAAAGAATAGATTTCATTACTGTTTCACTCTTTCTTCTACATGTAAAAATTACTGAAGAACAAGTACATAGGATTTACTTTACAGATTTAGGTTTAAGTTTCAATAAATCTAAAATGTAGATGAAAACCTTTCTTGTTACTTATATTCCTTTGTAAATATCTTAGAAAGCTACTATCTAAAACAATTTTCAGACCAGTCAGATTTTTCCTGGATATGGTCTTTGTTAAAAAGAAATCACGTGTTTGAAGGAAAATGGATAAACCTGCATTATTACTCTATTACCACCTTCTCTATGACACTAACCCAAAATCCCTCTGTGTATTTTATCATCTTTTTTCTTTATTTTGGGATTTTGTTCCACCCACTGGACTAGCGAGTTCATGCATCAAAATTTCCATGTTATCTAAACATCTGTGATTCCTCACTCCTCCTCCTACCTCTCCAGATTTATACTGGATATATGTTATTTACTGAGATAAATTCTATGCTGCTAATTGCTTACACAAAGCCTGAATAGTAGGTCTGATTTCATTCTTCCACTGAATACAATATTTGCAATTATTCCAAAATAACTGTTATTAGTCATTTGGAAAAAGCAGAGCAAATTTATACACTGCTACTTTCCAACTCAGTACTCTAATTGCATTTACCTGTAGAGCTCTGTAGTTTGCAGTCCTTAAATATGAAGGCCAAAATCCATTAAAAACCACAATACACTGCATTGAGACCCATACAAAATGTATGACATACATGAGACAAGAGTGAACTGTGGAATTATTAATAATTTTGTAGTTGTTGACGCAAGTTCAACTATGATGGCAAGAAAATAAAAGAAACGTAGAAACTTAAACAACAGTCTTTCTTTTACATATCTTTCGCTGTTAATATTTGATTTTATATTCCATCTACTAAGCAACTTTCACCTGTGTTTCCTTTTTCGTAACTTGAATTATGAACTCCTGAACACATTAGAAAACTATGAAGTTATCAGTAGAGGGAGAGAGCGCAAGTCACCGTCTGGAAGAAACAGCTGGATTGGGTCCACATAAGAAAAGACTTCAGATCAGGAGCTGGAACACTGAGTGTATTAGCTCAGCCACAGTTAAACACTGAGTGTACAAGCCCAGCCGCAGCTTCACAATCCTCACCTGCCCTCTATGGTTTGTAAGGAGATTTCACACTGTGGTAGGGTGTTGCACCTAGATGTAAATTTGCAAGAAAATTTGAATGCAGAGCTACTGTTTAGCCATTTGAAGCAAAAATATACAACCTGCTAGAGCTCAGTTCCTAAACAAGTGCCTATTGTTACATGAAAATACATGAAATTTTCAGGTAAGAAAAATTAATGACAAAATTTGGCAGATTTATTTTTGATGGCACACTGGAATGTGTATTATTTCCTGTGAATAATGAAGAGCAGTTTCAGGCACCTAACATATAAAATAATATTTATAATCAAGTCG
The DNA here is from genome assembly GCA_013390025.1 of Pitta sordida. Lineage (NCBI taxonomy): Eukaryota > Metazoa > Chordata > Aves > Passeriformes > Pittidae > Pitta > Pitta sordida. The sequence goes on along the minus strand of WEKX01014576.1, from coordinate 19,003 downwards.
ATCCTGAGTTTGGTCCATAGGAGGTATTCTGCAAACTCGTGAGAACATCAGCTGCCTTGCTACAACTNTGTAGATATACAAATGACAACAGCAGATATTTGGCAGCTAGTGAAGTTATTATTATGCCACAAGCACTGTGAATTTCCATACTTAAGAGAAAAACTTCAAAGTCTTCCAGGGGGAAAGGCCTTGGGAAACTCAGACATATGACAACACTACTTGGGAAAACAGTAATCCTGTGTGAAGGAAGCAGCATTACACGGAACACTGTACAGAGCACTTTCCTCTTTTTCAGTACAAGGAGTATTCTGCTGCAGCACAAATCACTTCAGCTGTAACTGTGTTGGTCAATCAGAGGTGATAGCTAACACAGAGCCTTTCTTGTCCACACTGATAATCCGGTAGTGCCTTTTGGTCTCTCCAAGGCATAGCCTGGGAAGTTTTCTAGCAACAACTCACCCTAAGAACT
>WEKX01014575.1:46071-89346 GCA_013390025.1 Pitta sordida | reverse complement strand
AAAAAGCCACACTCCCTTAACTAAGGAGCCTCAAAAATTGTAATTTGGACCAGATCATTCAATTTACATCCCACTTCAACAAATTAACCAAATCTACCATTTGTGCAGCTATAAAATACTTCATTACATCCCAATTCAACCAATTAACCAAGTCAACCACTCGTGCAGCTGGAAGATACCTCATGACTTGATTTTTCAGCTCTCACCAACTTGTAACAGATCCTGATCACTTCCCAAGATTGGCTTAAAAAAATAAAAAGTAGGACACTTAAAATGGCATTAATTTTCCTGTAAGTTCTGCAGCTCCATTTCCACATCACCCTTCACAGGCTGGGCTTCCACCACCAGGACCTCTGTTGAGAGTTCAGAGTCTCTCAGCTCCTTCAGGATGAAGCTGTNAGGCTGGGCTTCCACCACCAGGACCTCTCAAGTCTGTCCAAAACCTTGTTGAGAGTTCAGAGTCACAACTTCATCCTGAAGGAGCTGAGAAAACTGGGAAAGTCCCAGGAGTGAACGAGGCCACAGGGAATTGCTTTGGAAGGACACACTTCATGGCCCCAGAGATCCCTGTGTTCACACACAGCAGCTCCTCAGGAAAGCACAGCTCCTGTCTCCAAGAGTCAGAGATCTTGGAATGGTTTGGGATGGAAGGGAACTTAAAGGCAATTAAATTCCAGCCCCCTGTCATGGGCAGGGACACCTCCTACTATCCCAGGTGGATCCAACCCGGCCTTGGACACTTCCAGGGATCCAGGGGCAGCCACAGCTTCTCCAAGGGCAGGTTGGATCTTTCCGGGTTTTAACACCCTTTAAAGACAATGGCAACACCAGACTTTCTCACACAGACCCTCAGCTGAGCTGCTGAAGCACCAATTACACATGAATCCAAGAAACTCCAAAAATCATGGAATCACTGAATGGTTTGGGTTGGAAGGGACCTTAACGACCATCTCATTCCAACTCCCTTGCCATGGGCAGGGGCTGCTCCAATCCTCAACCAACCTGGCCTTGAACCACTTTAAACCCTCAGTTCAGTCTTTAATGGATAAATTATTTATCCACGATCCTTGAAAATGCACAAGGAGCACCCAGGAGATCAAACAGAAGCTACTGAGGATGAGAAAACCAAGCTGCTCTCCAGATGCACGAAGAAAGAGCCCTCTATAAATAGCAAAGTAGGAAGTTTAAGTCCCCTTTAGGAACATAATTCATACAAAGCTGGGTTCGTTCCCAACTTCAGAAGTGAGAAACAGGAGGAGGAATAAAAAGTTTATTGCAATCTGATGTAGATGTTGGACGGCAGCTTCCACATCCCCGCGTTCCCAGAAGCTGCTTCACGTGAGAGCGGCTCCGGCTCTGGAATCCTGCAGGAAGCACGAGCTGCACTTCACACACACACCCCCTGACAGCTCCCAGAGCTCACTGACCTGCCCTGGTCTGGCCCTGCTAAAAACCAACAGGTTGGGATGGAAATCAGGGATGGAACCTTGTGAGATCCCATCCCTGTGCTCCACCTGGTGCCCGATGCGTCTGGAGCTGCATCTATAACCTACCAACCACCAACAACCTTTTCTTGTTTTTTAGTGTCTCTTTCCACAACTGGCAGGTTTGGAGATAAATCCAGGTTGAGCAAGCTCTCCTGAAGTCTCCAGGAGGGAAGGCTGGTGGGAATTGGAACAGGATCCCCAAGGCAGTGGTCAGACAACAAATACACCCTTCAGGAACAGCATTAAAATCAAATATTAAGCAGAGACTTCACCTCTGAAAGGGCTTCTTTCATCTTTCCAAAATTCCCACTCAAGTACAAATCTCTCCCTGAACAACCTGCTCTGCTGGGGCTCAGGGATGAAAACAAAGACACAGAAACAAGGCAGGTCCTTCACTGTGACCCAGGACATCTGGCCCTGACCTGGAAAGCTCAATTCCATAATAAATTCTGCCAGAGCTCAAGGAGTGCTTGGACAACACTCTCAGGGAACAGGTGGGAGTTTGGGGATGTCCTATGCAGAGCCAGGAGCTGGACTGGATGATCCTTGGCACGGATCCTCCCCATGGCAGGGGTTGGAACTGGATGATCTTTAAGGTCCCTTCCACCTCAAACCATTCTATAATTCCATGAGTATCATGAGTCCCTTCCAACTCGGGACATTCTGTGGTTCTATCTGCCCAATTTTCCCACCTCTCCGTGAGGAAAGTGTTTCAGGGAGAGAGCTCCTAGGCCAGGGGGATTCTTGAGTCAAAGATCTCACCTGCTGGACCTCTCACTCATGTGATCAAAGCAGAAATGCTTCAGATTTCACAGAACCATTAGTGTTGGAAAAGCCTCTAAAATGACCAAAATCAGGGGATACTTCAGAGGATTCTTAATCCCACAGGGTGGGAAACTCATCCACTGCTCCTTAGCAGCTGGCACATGGAAGGAAGGGAGGGATAGGACACAGTCTGGGGTAAGGAAGGAGACAGACGTGTCCATCCCCCCCAAAATCCCAATTCCTGAGGGGAAACACAGCGGGAGCAACCTCAAACACACACCTGGACCTGGAATGAGCCAACAGCTGGGGAAGGAGGGGGAAAAAAAAACACAGACAAAATCAAAACTCTTGACTAAAAAAGACAGCCAAGCAACCTAGAAATAGAGGGAAAGGCAAAAATCCGTGGAACACCTTGTTGCTCTTTCCCAGCAAGAGGGGGCGGAGATTTTGGGAACAGGGAGCAAAGCCCTGACCTTTGGGTTCGGTGGGATGAATCCTCTACCTCAGCTCGTGCATTTCCACACAACACAGATGAAGAGACACTGGGAGGTTTTTCCAAGCACCGCCTGGAAGAGTCTCTTGGCCGGTCTGTGTGTGGCACCATAAACACGCAAAGATGCTCCTTGACGTGGAATCTGGAGGGATGTTTTCTCCCAGGCCCCGAGGAGACTCCACGTGCAGCTCCAGGATCCATCCCGCGTGCTGGGAGCGGGGAGGGAACAAGGAGCAGCTCTGGTTTCATCTGCTTTCCCAGCAGAGTATTTTCCCTCATCATCCCAGGTCAGACACAGCACTGACACTGCTCCAAAAGTTCTCATTTCACCCTGTGGGTACCAGACAGGGCCATTCCAGGATGGTGGAACCCCCTTGGAAAGGCGGGAGCTGGATCACCCTGGATCTTGTCACCGTTCCTGTCACCAGGTCCAACCCCTGCTCCTGGTTCCCTGCTGCCAAACCAGACAGGAATCACGGGGCTGAATTTTCCCTACAGACACATCTCTGTGAGCCACGGGCCAGGCAGCAAATCCCAGAGGGAATTTCAGGCGGCAGGAGACTCGTGTGCTCCTCACGCTGCCAAGGGGGGATTCAGGGAGCTCGGCACAACAAAATCCATCAATCCCATCCACTAAACCCTCCCTCCCATTCCCAAATAACCATCTCCCCTCTTTCCTTTCCCCTCCAAGCTTCTCAACAGCCCTGCAACATTTTAATCCAGGCTCTCTCTGCTCCCAAACCCAACGCTGCCCATCCTCTGACAGCCCGAATTAAGAGCCCTGAGTCTCCAACAGGGTTCCTGTAAACACGTCCCCATGACACACTTGTCTCATTTATATAATTTTTTTTATTCCCTCCTTTAAGTGAGAAAAACCCACGAGGGCAACTTGAACCCTTTCATCTTGGGAAGAGCAGAGCGGGAGCTCTGTCCTCCACAAGGCACCCGAAATTCCCACTGCCAGGGACAGGGAACAGAGTGTGGGAGATGCAAGAAAGGCTGTTTAATCTCTTTTTTTATTTCCAATAATTATTTAAAGCTGCAAGGGACCTTGTTTTTAAAAGCCCACTGTGTGCACTCCATATATTAAGCCCCGACTGACACCAAGAATTATAAAAATCCAGCTCCATCAATACGGTTCCAGTCAGGATTTTGCTGCTCTGGAGTTTCTCAGGCTGCAGACAATGCAATAAAAGCTCTCCCTAAAACAATATTCTCCCGTATTTTTAAGAACACAGTGGAAATATTTCTTCCCTACTCACTGTTTGCTACAACAGGATTTCAGTGTGGAATGCCAAATTTAAGCTGTTTTCCAGCAGGCCTCGGGAATTCGGGATGCTGGGCTCAGCACTGAGCTTAGGAGTGAAGTCAGTTTTAAGCATGTGCTTAATTTCCTCTAAAGGTGACTTAAGCACGAGGCAGCCCTTTCCTAAACAGCCCAGCTTTGCTGGGTCGAAGCAAGGAAAAGAATATAAAGCTTTGAAACACACTTTAATAGTGACTTATGGTTTCTCTTCTCGCCGAAAATGAAAAATTAATATGGATGTGATGGTGTTTTTCTTGGTCACTGCCCTGTTTTTCCAATCCTCTGCGTGTTATTGCAAGTCCATTTTATGGAGGGGCATTATTTGCTCAGCTGAATTATTCCCACTGCATCCCGTGTGATTCAGACACTCGTTGGATTTCTTGGACAATGGCGACTCCTTTGCAGAAATCGCGGGGGGATTTGCAGGTATTTCTTCGGGAAAAGTCGATTTTGCAAAGGTTGAACTGACCTGAGGGTCAGTTTTAATTTTTTTTCTTTTTAAATTTGTGGACTCCCCATGCCTGGAAGTGCTCAAGGACAGGTTGGACAGGGATTGGAGTGACCTGGAATAGTGGAAGGTGTCCCTGCCATGGGTTGGAACAAGTTGGTTTTCACCATCTAAGGAGGCACCAGCAAATTAGAAAATCTTTAAATAAAATTATTAAGGCACAAACAGCCTCCTTAGGGAGAATCTGCACCTCAGTGTAAGGTCCACTCAGTGTTGGAAACAGTCACCCTAAAATCCTAATTGAAGCACAAACTCAACTCTTACCTTCAGATTTTAAAGATTAAACAGAATTAATTCCACTGAAGGATCAAGGACAGAACTTGAGCACTGTACAAGTGGAGTTTAATACATCCCTACACTCCAGTTACACCTGAGAGAAAGGACAAGGCTCCTACAAGGTTCCCTTTCTCTAAGGGATCCCATTATCCTTCTGGAAAACCAGGAATTCCTAAAATTACTCCTGCCCAGTTATCCCTGGTTGCAGCTCCACAGACACACAGCATTTTTCCTCCCTTCACCTGCAGTTTTTAAGCTCCCAAAACAGAGAGGAAAAGGCAAATAACTCGTTTATCACGAGTTCAAGCTTCTGTCCCTTCACTACAGAGTCCTGCCCTTGGCAGTGGTGGATCCCCATCCCTGGAGGGATTTCAAATCCTTGTGGATGCGGCACTTGGGGACATGGGACCACCTTGGCAGTGCCGGGGAAGGGTTGGACTCCATGGCCTTAAAGTCCTTCTCCAATACACTTAAAGTCCTTCTCCAACATAAATAATTCCCTGACTCTCACACCACTTCCCTCCAGCAGCGATTCCCAAAGCAAATCAACAACCCCATGAGGCTCCACATCCACGTCCTGCTCCTCCATCCTGTCCCACCGTGTCCCCTTCCCAGCTCCAGAAGTGGCCAACAACACACAGGCCGACTCCCAGCGCTGCCACTTCCACCGACGCTTGAGGGATCCCAGGGACAGGGACAACAAGAGCAAGGATGGAACCTCATTTTCCATGTGCCTCTGAGGCCAGCCAGGCAGGAGCGACTCTTCCCTGCCTTTGTCACTCCCTCACAAACACCATTTGTGTTTCCCATGGCAGGACACGCGTGTGGAACGAGGCCTGAGGTTCCTTTGCTAATTTTGCCCTTGTTTGGGATTAACAAGGTCAACCAGCAGAAAACCCCAAGGAAAATGTCAACAACCACGTCTTTCCTAGAGGGGGGCAGGGGTTGAAAAGGCTTTTTCTTTCTTCTCCCCCCCCCTCAACATGTGTCTAGTTTTACACTGTTGGTTTTGGCTTTTCAAAGGGAGGAAATTAAATGAACAGCTTCTTTTTTTTTTTCCCCTTTTGGAATCTTAAAAAGGAGAAATGCTGAGCAACGAGGCTGCAGGAAGACGCCAGGGCCTTTTCTCCGGCCACACATTTTATGTCCAAGCTGTTTCAGAATGCCCAAAGTCCCTCCAATGGAATCCCCTGCAGCTGTCATCACCCACACACCGGGTTCCCAATAAATGCTCCAGCCACAAATCTCCCTCAGCAAAGAGCAGGAGGCCATGGAGAGGGCAAGGTCAGGAACCACAGAGCAGGAAAAAATTCCTTCTCAAGGCCATGGATGTTGGCGCTTAGGAATCAAAAATCAGGAAAATATTCCTTCTCAAGGCCATGGGTATGACAGTTCAGGAATCAAAAATTGGGAAAAAATTCCTTCTCAAGGCCATGAATGTTGGAGATTAGGAATCAAAAATCAAGAAGATATTCCTTCCTTGGCACCAAGCCAGGTCACCACATCCCACCCTCCAAGAGGGCCTTTGTGGCTTCATCCCCTTCACAGACTCATTAAGGTTGGAAAAGTCACCTCCAAGACCATCAAGTCCAGTTATCCCAGGACTTCAGGCATGCTCTGCTCCTCCAAGACCAGTTTCAAGCCCTGAGGAAGGTGCTCCACCACTTCTGCATCTCCTGAGCTGACCCTCCACAAAGGTGCCCAGGGAATCAGAAGAAATGCTCCCGGTATTCCCACAGCAAGGAATACCTGCTGCAGGGATGTCTGCAGCAAACACGAACAGCTGCCTGGTCCTGCTCCAAGAAAAGTCTGAGTTTGTAGCCGAGATGCCAAGAAATTCAATTCTCGCTACGGGACTGCAGTAAGAATTTTAAAAGGTATAAGATACAAGGAGGAAGTGGTGCAAAGACAGGGGAAAAAAAAGGAGGGATAAGATGGTTAAATTCCCAGGAAAGCAGGAGGTGAAGCTGCTTTCCAAGCTGGAGGTAAAAGGTCTGAGCTACCAGAAGTCATCGGAAGCAGCAGGAGCAAGACACAAGGTGCAGGAATAACCTTTCCTGGAGCGCTTTTCCAAGGCAAACACAACCAGAGCGCCGATGTTTTTCATTTATAACCCTTTTACCTTCGTTGGGAGCCAAGAGAGATACAGACACTGGGGTTTGGCAGCAGCTCCCAGCTCCCTAAAAACACCCGGCAGCCTCCCTGCTCTCCGGTTTTCCAGCGCTCCGTGGTGGTTTTCTTCTGTTCTGGCCTCTTCCCTTGACCTTGCCCTTCCTAAACACGAACTCCTCACTCCTCCCCCTGCTCCATCTCCCACTTCTCCTTGTCAGTCCTCGGTAAATCCCTCTGGGAACACCCAAGGATTGGTTATTCCACCTATAAATCTGGATGGTTACGTAAGTGCCCACTGGAAGCAGGTTCGTGCCCGGGGTCGTTGCTCCGATTTAGGATTTTAATAGACATCAAAACAGGAAAACATTCCCGGTTATGCAATCGGATTATTGAAAACAGAAACAGACACCAAGCTCCCAAAAAAGACAACTTGGGAGCAGCCAAGAGGAGTCCACGTTACTGCTCCCTCCTTCCCTCCCTCTCTCCCTCCCCATCCCAGCAATTCCCAACACGTGTTGCTTTGTCTGAAAGCTAAACCCAGCTCCCCAGGAGAGGGGCTGTCCTGCTGCATCCTGCTGGAAAGCATCTCCAAGGTGCTCTTTCAACACCTTCTCACACTTCTACGCCTCCTACTCAAATCCCAAATCCCAGACATTTTTCCCAAGCCCTAAGAGTAAGGTTTACAACCTTCTAAGTTCAGCAGGTGGTGGACACTCATCCCTGCTTTCCCATCACCAAAAAGCAGCCCTCCACTTTCCAAAACACCAGGGAATTCTCTTGCCACAATTCCAACCTCTCCAGGCTCTTGCACTACCGTCGGGACACCGGCCAGCTCCCCCGGAATTCCGGCTTCCAGCAGCTCAGCCCTGCCACCAGTCAGGAATTTAAAGGCTTAAAGGGAGCTTTCTGTTTTTAAGAGGCAGCTGCGACAGGGAAACATCAACAAACAACAACAAGTAAGAGAAATAAACAATAATGGGTGAAGTAACTCCATAAAAAGCCCGAAGATTGGCTTTGCAGCTTCCTCCCGGGAGGATGGAAACGAGAGCGGAGCAAGGGAGAAGGAAAAGGGTCGGATTAGTGGGATGAGGAGGTTTTTGAAACCACAGGATGGGGGTGAGAAGAGGACAAGTCAACAATGGTGTCCCACGACTCCAGATTTCAAAACACTGACCAACACGAGATTCCCGACCTTGTGGACCCGGAGTCAGCAGGGTTTGGAGGCGGAATCGGCCCCTCACTGCAAGGCAGGACCTTCAGAGAGCAGTAGGAATGGGAGGACACCCTGGTGGGATCCCAAATCCACGTGAAGGTGAGACCAGGCCCATCACCACACCCTGGGACACGGAGCCATGGAACAGGTTGAGTTGGAAGGGACATGAAAGATGATCTCATTCCAACCCCCTGCCATGGACAGGGACACCTCCCACTGTCCCAGGGGGATCCAGCCTGGCCTGGGACACTTCCAGGGATCCAGGGGCAGCCACAGCTTCTCTGGGCAACAAGAGTGATCCCCGTTGGACATTTCCATCAGGTGGAACTGAGCCTAAAAACCTCACAGATGTGTGTGGATGACACGGGAATCCCAGTGCAACTCAGGAGATTGGAGAAGATCAGGGCTCAAAATCCTTCCAGCCCTCCCAAGGAGTGTCCCATGCTGAACTTTTATAGGGATTTTTACAGCTTCTGCTGAAGCCAGGGGCTGGTAACGATCAGAAACAGCTACTGCAACCAGCACATCCCTGCTGTCCTTATTTCTTCCATAAAAAATACAAATTATATTCCTGGACAAACAGTAGTTCAGGTTATTTCCATACTCAACGTTATCTGACGGACAAAATTACAGGGGAAAGGGAGTTTTAATTCAGTTCTGGACTTGAGCATTTAAAAGCAAACCCAAGGCACTGAGTTCAGAGCCCTTGAACCTGCCCAGAGCCCTTTCTTGCCCCATTCTGCAGGTTCTTCCCCTCCCCAGTGACCACACAAGGACTGGTTTTCATGCCCTACGTGCTCCACCACAACACAAAGCCCGGCCACAAACGAGACACTTAAAACAATCCACGAGAATTTCACAGGGAATCAACAATGAGTGATGAGACAACACAATTATTTCTTTGGGATTGCAAGATTAAGGTTTGTGGGGTGGTTTAAAAAAAAAAAAAAACAAAGAACAACCCAGGGTGCAAAAGCTGCTCAGGTCACTGTTATATAAGTGATGGTTTGAGAGATGATGTTCTCCAAATAATCAAATGGGTTCCTTCTGCTCTATCTGGAGCCTCGTAAACAAACCCATTATGTTGGATCTCAAAAGGAGTAAACAAATAGTTGGCATCTGACACCAGAACGTTCTTGCACAACTTAAAACAAACCAGGGATCCTGCTCTGAGCCCCAGGGCGCTCCGGGGACCGCGGGGCCTGGATGTGGCACTAGCGGGAGCTCCCAGAGCCACTCCAGGTTGTTGGGTGACATCACGGCAAAGCACAGCCAGGCTCTGAGCCCTGTGATCCCAGAGCCTGGTTTATCCCTGTGCCACCCTCCCAGGAGCAAAAAGGAGAGGAGAAGAGCCTCCTCATCCTGGCAAAGCCTGGAGGGAGCAGAGGAGGGGACAGTTGGGAAAGGCAGGAGGGTGTGGAGATGTTGGGATCCACCTCGTGGTTCCCAGGGGGATCAAGCCAGTTCAGGTATAGGAAACACCACACTAAAGGCTTCTGCTCAAATGCAATATTGGCAGGAATTCCAAGGGATCCTAGAGTGTTGCTGAGCAGTAGAGGGTTCCCAGGAGAGGGCACAGGACCCAAATCCAAACCCTTCCCCTCCTCTGGTCACGTTTTCCCCATTTCAGTGTATTTTACACAAGTCCCAAGGCTTAAACAAACACACTCTCAAGCAAAGCAACAGCAAAAGAAGAGCCCAGAGGGGCTGGAGCCACCAACTCCCCTTCTCAGAGGGTTTTGGTGTCCGACCAAACCCAGGTCAGCACCAGAAACAATCCTGGCTCAGGACACTCCAAACAAAGACAGGATCAGAGCAAGGAAGAATCTTCCAGAATAGGTGACACCAACCACTGGGGTTGGCATCACTCATGCCACCAATGGTTGATGAGCACCAGAGCACTGAGGAGCAGATATTCTTTCATTTTCAAAATAGAAGCTGCAAAAACCTTTTAAAGTACCTCAAGAAATTGTTGTTGGAACCCAACTGAACCTTTCGAGACGCAGCTCAGAGAAAAAAATAACCTCAAAGAGGGTGTGACAGAAGAAGAAATACCAACGGCAGTTATTCAACATCGTGACCTTTCTGACAAGACCAACCACTTGGACAACCTCTCTCTCCACAAACCCCAAAGTCTGGTCAGAAGTGGCCCAGGGTTCTGGGATGTTGCTGCTCCCCTTCTTATCTCCGGTGGGATCTCTGCCTCGGAGCGGGAGTGTTCCCATTCCAAAGGATCCAGCTGGATCATGGACACAAACCACAGCACCTTGAAGCCTCAGCACAGGGTCTGTACCAAAACAACAAGGAATTCACCTCGAGGTTGGTCTCCTGCAGTGGGAACTGCAGAGGAAGCCCCGAACTCCTTCAGTCGCTGCCTCTGGAAAATCACTTAATGCCAATAAACTGCCCCACGACCCATCAAAGCCCTTTCCTCAGCCTTTACTCCATGAAAAGACTCCAAACACATCCATGTTATCCCGAGTCATCCACACCAACCCAATCCCCTCAGAGCTAAGACAGGTTTTGATTTGTTTGCATCCCATAACGAGCAGAAAGGGGGATTAAGGTTATGGAGCAGGATTGGGTTTAGTGGGGCTGAGCTGGGACAGGGACACATCCAGCACCAGGGACCTGTTCTGGATGAGAAGCATCATCTGATTTCCTAATCATTCCCTGCACCTAATCCCATGTGGATCAGCAGCTGGGTCTCCATCACTGTTACCACAGAATCCCAGAATATCCTCAGTTGGCAGAGGCTCACAAGGATCATCCAAGTCCAACCCTCAGCCCTGCACAGGCCCATCCCCAAGAGTCACCCCCTGTCCCCAGAGGATCATCCCAACCCTCCTGGAGCTCTGGCAGCCTTGGGAAGTGCCCATTCCCTGGGGAGCCTGGGCAGTGCCCAACCACCCTCTTCCTCTGGCACAGAATGAAAAAAAGAAACCAATTAGTAGTTTATTATCTCCTTTTCAGCCCAGATTTCATCCCAAACCTCCCAGCAGGTTCCAGCAGCTTCAAACACAGAAAGCAGCGGGGGACAGAGAGGAAACTGCCCAGGTTGGCCCAGACTGAGATCCCAGTGCCTGGAAAACACCCCAGTGGCACCAAACCCCAACAGAGACTGAGAGACACGACAGACACTGGTCACTTCCACAGCTCTGTCACCATCATCAACCCTTCCCAGAGCTGTGACCCAGCTCCACGTCCCACACGGTCCCTTCTTCCAGCCTTTCCTTTTCCCGAAGCCTGGGAGATCCCTGAAGTCTTACCCGTGAGAAAGGGAGCAGGGAAATCTGTTCCCAACTGCATCTCATTTGAGTCCCCCCCGCAAGCCTCGGAGAGGTTCTTTATCTTGTTATTCTAATGCAAACAGACTTCTGTGATTTTTTTCACATCCAAAATTTCACCATCGCAGCAACCGCAAGCCTGGCAGGCTCTCCCCCGCCTGGAAAGGGAACAAACTTCCAAATCATTTCTAAATAACCATTTCAAGAGCACAGCTTTTCTTCTTTCATCCCACAAAAGGCAGAGATTTTTTTGCTCGGGACCGCAAGCTGTCAACTTCCCAGCAAACCCCAAATCCCACTTAACTCTCTATTGTAAACAGTGTAGTATTGCGCTACCACATCAATAAATACAATTCTTGAAGGAATTATTTCTGTGTTTGATTCACATTTGTTCTGCATATGCCACTGAGCCCAAGGTATTCACAGCGTTCGGCTCTGAGAAGCCTCGGCTTTCAAAAGGGCCGCTCGGAAGGCGGCGGAGCAAAACCCTTCCCCGGGTATTGTTTGAGCCAGAATGAAATCCCAAATTGAGGATGGCATTTGTGTCCCCTCCCCACCCCATGCCTGCGACCCCGTAAATTAAGGATAAAAAAAATTAAGCAGCTCAAAAGCGCCTCTGAATCAGGTTTGTTCAGCTTCAAGCTCCATGTCAGGATATCAGGGGCTCCCTGGGTGGCCACTGGGTATTGGTGCTGCCTGCTGTGCTCCAGAGTCCCAGGGAGAAGGACTTGGGGTGTTGGTGGAGGAGAAGCTCCACATGCCCAGCTCAGAACTCCCTGTGCCCTGGACTGATCCCATGGCAGATCCCAGAGGGAATTCTGCCCTTCTACCACCTCAGGTGAGACCCCACCTGCAGAGCTGCTCCAGCTCTGGGAACAACAGCACAAGGAGCTGGAGCTGCTGCAGAGAGTCCAGAGGAGGCCCCGGAGATGCTGCAGGGCTGGAGCCCCTCTGCTCTGGAGCCAGGCTGGGAGAGCTGGGAATGTTCCCCTGGAGAAGAGAAGGATCCAGGGAGAGCTTGGAGCCCCTGGCAGAGCCTCAAGGGGCTCCAGGAGAGCTGGAGAGGGACTGGGGACAAGGGCTGGAGGGACAGGACACAGGGAATGGCTTCCCAGTGCCAGAGGGCAGGGAGAGATGGGAGAGTGGGAAGGAATTCCTGGCTGGGAGGGTGGAGAGGGACTGGGATAAAATTCCCAGAGAAGCTGTGGCTGCCCCATCCCTGGAAGTGTCCAAGGTCAGGTTGGATTCCCCTGGGACAGTGGGAGGTGTCTCTGCCCATGGCAGGGGGTGGCACTGGATGACCTTTCAGGTCCCTTCCAACCCAAACCATTCCACGATTCCATAACCAGAGAGTGGCAAAGAACAAACCAACCCCTTAATGGTTCTAAAAGGCTTCAGACTAAAAAGCCGAGACAACGATCCAAAAGAGAAATACAGATCCAGAACACACCAATAATTCAGGTTTCAGAGAGGCAAAACGATTCCAAAGCTTTGCACGGGTTGGCAGGAGGTATCTCCACAGGTTCCTCACCAACACCTGCCCGGAAGATGCTCCCAACATCCCCAGGACTCTGCGTGAAGCCGAAGCCTCATTCCCACAGGAATTCCATCCCCCAGCACTGCCCCTTCCTCCCCGAGAACCTCGAGGAGTCTTGACGAGGATTAACACCCTGGAAGTGCCTGTTCTCCGCCGCTCCGGCGCCCGGCACCGGCAGAGGATTTAGGTTTGACCATTTCAACTTTCCACAGTGGGCGTCTGTCTCGCTGCAGTCACAAAGAATTCCTCGGGAAGATTTCGGAAACTGAAGGATTATTTAGCCACCCACACACAGTCAAAATTAACTAGTCATGGAAATTCAAGATAATAAATGCCATAATTTTTGCCTTTAACTTCGCAATTTTTTTTTATTTTTTTTCTCCCCAAAAGTGAATGTTTCTAATTTATGGAGAGAGAGGAAAAAAAAGAGGGGAGGGAAAAAAAGAATTTAAAAAAAACTTTCATTACTTTGTTTTTCCATGGATCAGAACTCCTTAAATATAAGAAATTAACACACTAATGTAAACACACGTCTGCTCATGGTCCTGGAACAGATTTACCCAGGAACTACAAAAGGCTGCCCCTTACTGATTACTAACCCCAATTTGAGACTTACTGTACGAAAACAATCCTATAAAGCTCTTTTTCATCTTCCCCCTTTAAATGAGAAAGTGGTTGGACTCTGTTCCTCCCCCCCAAAAAAAAAAGCTGGAAAGGATGAGTTACAGCAACGGAGATGGCAGAGATGGGCCAAAGGGAGGGAAACCTGGACGGGACCATCAGAAGTTATGCACCAGTCTCTAATGAAATTAATGGGGATGAAAATCAAATAAATGAGGAATTTGGTGACTGTCAGAGCTGGTGAGAGCGTTTGTGAAGGATTTTAGCCTTGTGGATTTTGGTGTCTAAGCAGGACGCAGCAGAGATCGCGGCCTACAGGTTCCAAACCCAAACTTATTCCACTGCCTTGTCCTTCACCTCCCGCACTTCCAAAGGCTCTCCTTGGGTACCCACACAACCAGAAAGGTTGGAAAAGACCTCTGAGACCATCAAGTCCAACGTTTGACCAAAGATCATATTGCAAAGTGTCCTGTCTACCTGTAGTTTTGAACACGGGAATGACAACAACAACACTCCCTCCCTGAAGAACCTTTCCAGTGCTCAACCACTTTTCCACTGAAGAAATTTTTCTTAATAACCAACCCATCACAACTAATCCTTTGAAATTAAGCCTTCCAAGAACCCAAATGCATCCGAATCACAGGCAACAACCAGTGCAAGCGACTCCAGAGGCACAAAAGCACTCGGATTGTGAAATCCAGCAGAAAAGGACTCACCCCAACGGGTGAACTCCTGGATTTCACGCTTTCCTTGTCCCCAGCAAGTGTTGAACAGCAAAGCAGGACCTCCCCCTCCCCTGGGCTCTACTGCTGTCTCCCTCATTAACAAGTTGGCCGATAATTTGTGTTATTGTCTCACAAATCACACCAGTTCCTGCAGCTTATCTTAATGTGAAGCTTCTGACTGGTGGGAGCTGCATTTGAGAGACCTCTGGCCCCATCCTTGTTTCGCAAGATCCAAAAACTGACGGGAGCCAAGGGTAGAGCAAAAGCTCCTTGACGAGTCCGGGAAAACAACGGGAGGAGGGAACCGGCGTCTCAAAAACACAAGGAGGGAAAGAGAAACCACGATGGAAAAACGACCCATCAGATGGGTGTAAAAACTAGAACTACCAGCGAGGCAGGAGAAGGTCATCAGATAAATCGTGGCTCTGATACAAAGCCCACGTTTGCCTCCAACTTGAGGTCTTTCCATTCCCAGCCCCCTTCGCTCCGTCCTCAACTTGAAAGGAAGAATGATTTAAAAAATGGTTTAAAAAAAAAAAAAAAAAAAAAGAAAAACCAACAAGGATTGATTCAGTCTGAGAAGTCAGTCGAGGAAAGCCTTTAGTCCTCCATCTCCAGTGAAACGGGACATAAGGGATTGATTGCTCAAGTTTGAGAGTTCCTTTGGCCCCTACTTAGATAATCTTTACAGCTCACAGGCCCCATTGAAGTGGTTTCCAAGAGCTAAAGCCTCAGATCAGCCTGTCAAACACTGGGACTGGTAAAGTCAGAGCAAAAGAGCAAAAAAATGCTGGAAGTGTAAGCCCGGCCTTCAAAAAACCAGAGCGTGCACACACCAAATTAATAATAAACAGTGGCAACCCTCTGAGCTGATTTTATACAGCCCCTTCCCCAGCAGCCCAATTTCATTACAGCTCTTTCTCCTGCGCTTAAATCCCACAAGAAACGCAGATTTCTGGTGAGATTGTATTTTTCACACTCCAAACGCTCTTAGAATCAGTCACTTGGTTGTGACAAGTCTGTGAAGAACGGGATTCACGTGGCCAAGAAGAACAAAAAGTGTCTCTTGGGGGAGGTCAAACATCAAACCTCAGCTTATGTGCCCAAAAACGGGCACCACAGTGCCACAAGCAAACTCAGAAGAAGGGACATGGATGGCTCCAGACACCCAAATTCCTCTCCCACTCCAGAAGATGGGAAGCTGTGACAAGGTTATTGCCCACCCAAAATATGAATCACCACTGGGCATGGAGCTTCCAGGTGGGAAAGGGGTTCCCATTGAGTGACCCAGAAGGTGGAAAGACATCTCCATGGGTCTCCCTCTCCATGCCCACATGGAGAGGTCTGGATGAAAGGACAAGGGAAGGACTCTGACAACAAAGAGATCAGCATAGGAATCACCAGGAAAAGAAGAGCTTTGGGTGGGATGTGTGGGAGCATCAAAAGAATCAGCACACAGGACTTGGTGAATCTGAGGGAACGGCTGGAGCTGTGCCAGGGCAGGGTCAGGTTGGATCTCGGGTTCTTCCCCCAGAGGGTGGTTGGGCACTGCCCAGGCTCCCCAGGGAATGGGCACTTCCCAAGGCTGCCAGAGCTCCAGGAGGGTTGGGATGATCCTCTCAGGGACATTCTGGGATTGTTGGGGTGTCTGCAGTGCCTGGGGTTGTATTGGATGATCCTTATGAAGTTTGTTTGGTTTTCTTTCAATTTTATTCCTATTCATTTTTTAAGGAGTTCCAAAACTGCAAATCCTCTCTGACAGCCACTTGCTCCCTGACTCAGACACAGAAATGCTGCTTGTTTTTACCATCTTACAGCTCATTCTGATCCCTCAGAAAACAATGCTCTGGCACCCCCGAGACAAACCCGTGCTTTTCCAGGATGGCTCCAACACTCCAAAGGACTTTCCCTAGGGAAATGCTCTTTCCATACCTATTCCCACCCCCCCCACTCCCAGATGTCAGCAAAGCCTCAGATTCCCTCCCTGCCAGAGCACAATTTCAACTCGCACGTCACATTTGCTTCCATGGTTTGTTCTTTTGTCTGGGAGAGGCAATTTTTCAAGTGAAGTGCTCGAGCCTCTGGCCCTCGGTGCAGTCCAGCAGGAACCATCCTTCATGCCCTGCTCTGGCTCACAATAGGCTTTGTCTCCTTAAACAAAAGAACATGGACTCGCTTTCAATTGCTTCCAGCTGTTTGACCGGGGTTTTATGGGATCAGAAGTCAACAGCAATCAGCATCTGGCTACCTGCACATCATCCACGCTGGAACTGAAGCTGATTTGCAGATCCCACCCCGTGTGTGCTCCGCCAGCAGCTCCTGCTGGATCCTGGGCCGTGTTCCACAGGCACTTGGGAGTCCTGGAGCAGCACGTCCCCATCTGCAGAGGGAACCTTGTTTACTTGCTGGGCTAAAAACTCATTTTTTGAGGCAAAGCTCATCTGTCAAATCCCTCTTCAAGGTCAAAGCAGCTCCTGCGAGAACCCCAGGCCCCAGCACTGCTGTCAAGGGCACGAGCTCCTTCTGCTCCAGCCTTGGGAACTGCTCTGGTTCTGTGTGAAAATCCCGTTTGTCCAGCTGGAATTTCTTAACGAGGGATTTCAGGCTGGTGGTTTCTAGGATGCAACCAAGGAGGTGTTACAGGCTTATCAGGGCCAAAGACAATCCCAGATTTCCTGGCCAGGAGAGGCAATAATCCAAGATGACCCCTCAGAGGGTAGAGCAGTTCCCTCATGTTCCTGCTCGAGGAAAATGAGTCCAAAAGGGCTTTCTACACCTCAAAGGGATTTTCTCCAGGTTCCAGTTAGATGCCAAGATGGAAAAATTAGCTGTGGAACTTGTCACCTTTCCTTTCCATTCTCCCTCACCCCCTGCCCAGGTACGGGATGTTATGAGGCTGAACTTGTACATAAAACTGACAAATTTCCACAAAACTACCCAGAAACCTGAAACTCCAAAAGGGGGGATTATCACACACTCCTCTCCCAAAGCTGCTACTGCAGCACTTCATACAACTCAGCCTCAATTCCAGACACACAATCCCTTTCCACAGATTTTTTTTGTTCTGTTACACCATGAAGTGGATCCCAGTTAAAAGTTTTGGGTTTGGGGGGTTTTTTTGTGAAATTAAGTTCCTCAAAACTTGGAAAAAAAAATCCAGTACTTAAGACTCCAGCCTAAAGACTGATACAAAACCTATAAATTATCTAAATGAGAAATGTTATCTTTTTAGTGGCAAGAAATGTATTGCATTTAGTATCAGAGAATCATGGAATTGGGTTGGAAGGCACCTTAGGGATCATCCAGTCCCATCAGCAGGGACACCTCCCACTGTCCCAGGGGGATCCAACCTGTCCTTGGACACTTCCAGGGATCCAGGGGCAGCCACAGCTTCTCTGGGAAACCTGTGGCAAGGCCTCCCCACCCTCACGGCCAGGAATTTCTTCTTAAAATCTAATCTAATCCTATTCTCTTTTAGTTTAAACCATGTCCTTATATATACATATACAGAGATATGGACATATCTAATCTGTGCCACTCAAAGAAACACACTGGGGAGAGGGAACTCAAATCCATGCAAGAATCCTTGGATCAGCTCGTGCAGTAACTGCATTAGAGGGATTTTCACCAGGAGTTGATGTTCTCACATACACACAAGTGACAGATAATGTAAATTTATGGACTGTCTCAGTTATTTCGGAGCAACGTAACAAGGACATAATTCTCACAGATAAGAGCTGTCAGCAGACTCTCACTTGAAACCTTATATAGTCTCCAGCCCTGGAGAGGCAGCCCTGGCTTCAGGGATGTTACTGATATGGACAACAGCTCCTCATCTGCACATCAAACCATGACATCCTTCTCATCTTCGGGATGTCACCCCCTTGTCCATGGCAAGGCAGCACTGAGGGTGGGAGAGACCCTCTGCTGGAGAGTTTCATTTCTGCACCTGTTCTCTCCTTATTCTTCTGTCTGGGGAATTCAGAAAACGGTTGGGCAGAGAAGCTGTGGCTGCCCCTGGATCCCTGGAAGTGTCCAAGGCCAGGTTGGATCCACCTGGGACAGTGGGAGGTGTCCCTGCCCATGGCAGGGGGTGGCACTGGATGAGCTTTAAGGTCTCTCCCAACACAAACCATTCTGTTATTAACTGTAAATGAGAATTGTATGCTAAGTCCAGCCCAATAAAGACACACTCAGCCTATCAAGAATCCTCCTCCAGGACTCCTAAAGCGAAGAAATCCTGAACACAAAACCAGTGCGTCTGCACCTAAGTTATGACCCAAGAAATTGAATTTACCACCTGGCACTTCTCCAACTCTTCCTTTGTCTCCCACCACAAAAAGAACCACCATGTCAGGGAGGATGCGAACAAGTCAATTTTCAACATTAAAATATCAACATCATTAAATATTAAACTATTCCAGAGCCAATATGACACCAGCAGCTACTTCCACTTGGTACCAAACCTGTGTCCCAAACACCTGCCAACACCTCTCTGTCCCCTGCAGGAACACCCTGGAGTCTCCACATTACACCAACACAACATTCAAGATGGGGAATAACAGGGGGAAAAAAGTNGATCCCTCACAGTCTAGCAGGCCACTCCACATTACACCAACACAACACCCAAGATGGGGAATAACAGGGGAAAAAAGCTGTCAGGGGGTCAATACTTGCAGGGTTTCATTTGCTCCCCAACACAAGACTATGGTCAGAGCCTCATAAAAAAAAATCATAAAAAATCCAAAGGAGGAGGATGCAGCAGCTCAACCACAAAGGATGTTGGTGTGTCCCCCTCACACGGGCACCTCCTGCCAAGGGGGATGGGGAAGGAGAAAGGACAAAGGGACGCCAGCTAAACATCCTTGTGCTCCCAAAACTCGTTTCAGGGGCCAGCAGAAGGAGAAGCAAAGGAATAACAGGAGTGGTGCTCCTGGAAGAGGCTGATGAACAACCCACCTGCCACCACCACTCATTGGAAACTCAACAGAAGCGTCCAGGAACATGCAACACATCCCAGACCTCAGCAACTGAGACAACTTTTAGGGATACAAGGCTGGGGTGGCCGAGAAGTCCCTGCTCATCACACCAAGGGTTTCCTACTTGCCCATGGACGTGGAAGGTCAGAGCTGGAGCACCAGTTGCAGCAAAGTGGGAGCAGAGGATGTTCCCAAGGCTTCAGGAGGAGCTGATCTCCCTGGAGCCAACCCAGGCTGCGATTCCTGTCCTTCCTCACCTCCCATTCCTCCCCAGAAAACGTTCCCTCCACATCATAACTCATCATAACAGCACCTTCTGCAGCTCTGACATCTCCAGCTTCCAGCAGGGCCACCCTTGAACCCTGCAGACACATCAACACTCACCTTCAGAAGCAGAATCACGGCCTCGTCTGCCAACATTCCCAAACAGCCTCTCCCCTAAAAGCATCTTCAAATGCCACAGCACTTTGTATCCGGGCCGGGGAGATTTGGGAAATATGGAAGGCATTAAAGCACTCACTTTCCCTCAGCAGAGAAAGAACATAGACCCATAAATGACGCCCTGAAGGCATTTCAGCAGCTTAATCTACACAGGGTCCCTTTTTTTTTTATTATTTTATTATTATTTTTTAAGTCAATCAGGAACCGTCGGGTCCAGGAAGCAGTAAATGACAAGAATTTGGCTTGAAGGGGAGGAAAGCAAATAAATACTTGGAAGGGGGGGAATAAAAAAGAAAAAAAATGGAAATCACTGAAGGTTCCCAAAGCCTTGTTTGTGGGTGATAAAGGCTCAGCTGTACACAAGCTGTCCCACCCATGCTCAGACTACTGACATGTCATTCCGGTGGCACCACGTGGAGCATCAAGGAAAGGGGGGGGGGTCTGTCAACATTCCTATCAGCAACAACTGTTCACAGGGGTTTGGAAGGCAAAAAAAAGCTCATTTTCCCCAACCCAGTTGCTGCTCGGTACATGAGGTCTCTGACTAAGAGGAAATTATTAGGATTTAAAAACCACATCATACAGAAAGGGTTTTATTGTCGGGGAGGGAACGGGGAGTTCTGGGGGAAAACACCCAGGAAAAAAAAAGTTGTTTAGAATATATGAGATGAACTGGAGGGTTGTACCTTAGATATTAAAGCCCAGAAGCACAATTAGACACGAACACCATGATCGTAAAATACGACAAGTGATAGAGGTGGCTGCAAGAGCAAAGGCATCATATCCGTATTTCTATGTAAAATTAAAGCACAGATTAAATTTACACCTTGAAGACACTCTGAGGTGGGCAGAGCTTTGCAGAGCAGTGTGGAGTAGCACAGAAAACACGGAGAGCAGCCGAAGAGGAGGAAGGAGTTAGATGGGATTCACGTAATAAAGACAACGCTTCCGACATCGCCTCCAGTGTGGTGTCCACTCCTTGGCCACATTCCCACAGGAATTTGGGGAATTAAGACTAAAAAGCCTCAGGACACCTGGTAGCACTCAAACATTTCAGAGGTTTCTACAAAACAGGCGACCAAGAGCAGGAGCCAGACCTGGGCCACATGCACCCATGATAAATCCCATCATCCCTCTGTGGGAGACGGGATTTTCTTGTCTGTGCTGGTGGAAGAGCTGATCCAAGTCCTGCAGGATCAGATACATCTGCATTCCAGGACAATGACATCACACAAGGAGCTCTCCATCTGAGGCCCAGCACACAAAGCTCATGGGATGGACACGTGGGATTCCAGCACCGCTGCCAAGATCATTCCATGGGCAGGGACACCTTCCACTGCTCCAGGTGGATCCAACCTGGCCTGGGACGCTTCCAGGGACCCAGGGGCAGCCACAGCTTCTCTGCCCAACCTGTTCCAGTGTCCCACCATCCTCACACCAACAATTCCTTCCCAATCTCCCATCTCTCCCTGCCCTCTGGCACTGGGAAGCCATTCCCTGTGTCCTGTCCCTCCAGCCCTTGTCCCCAGTCCCTCTCCAGCTCTCCTGGAGCCCCTTTAGGCTCTGCCAGGGGCTCCAAGCTCTCCCTGGATCCTTCTCTTCTCCAGGGGAACATTCCCAGCTCTCCCAGCCTGGCTCCAGAGCAGAGGGGCTCCAGCCCTGGGAGCATCTCCATTTATTGTCCCAATAAATCCATTTTTTTGTTCCATTCCAGGCTCTGCAGACAGATCAGGTGGAGGGTTAAAAGCTGCTCCAACCCCCTACACTTGTTCACAGTTTCTGAAGCTGTGCCCTGTCCAATACCAGCTGTCAATACCTGGAATTATCACTGGCAACACCACAAAATGGATCTTTCCAGGTGTCCATCCCTGCCCTGCCCCACACGAGCTCACGTCCAAAATTAGATCTGCAGTAGCTGCAAATACAAACTATCAAAGCTGCAGCTGCAACAACAGCCCAGCGCTGTAAAGACACTTCAATAACATCTGAAACATTAAATTTGAAAAAGTCACATTTACGGGGCCAAAGTCCCCCTTTAAAACACCGAGCAGGCACAGGTGGCCGATAACGCTGGACTTTAACAGCCACACTTGCAAGAGAAATTTATAAGAGTTAGCAAAGCTCACAGCCTTTTAATTGCATGTCAAATATTGGGCTCCCAAGAACTAAACCAGATTTCTTGGAGCTCGTGCCAAGTGCTTCCAGATATTGTGTGAGTGGAGTGGGTGGGATCCCGTTGGCACCAAAGGGTTAAAGCTCGACCACCGAGGCCAGACACGGCTCCAAGGCAATGCCACCAACTCTGAAGCAAAGCAGCAAACACTTCTGCCAGCTTTGTTCCAAATAAAAGGTTATTAAAAACACTCCCAGTCGCTGGGAACAGAAACAGCCCAAGAAGACGACGTTTAGGAGGCATTTGGACTTGTAAATACATCCAATAATACACAACAAATTTCTTTGATCCGGAGGCCGCGAATTCCCTTTCCCTGCAAATCTGTTAGTTAATATTTCAAGGCTCTGCCTGTGCCACTTGCGCTCGCCAGCGTTTCACAAGGAAAATACTCCAAGTAACAAAAAGCATCTCTACATTTCACTCTGCTAATGGACTTCTGGGAAGGTCATGGGGGAAGCTGATGGAGAAAAGCAGCGGGACGCTGAAGGGATTCTGTACTCAGAGGGCCTGAAACAGATTGGGCAGAGAAGCTGTGGCTGCTCCATCCCCGGAAGTGTCCAAGGACAACCTGGGATAGGGGAAGGTGTCCCTGCCCATGGCAGGGGGTAGGAACTGGATGATCCTTAAGGTCCCCCCCAACCCAAATCACTCCATGATTCCTCAGAGCTCCCACACAGGCCTCTTGGCTAAGTTGCCTCAATATTCCAGATGCCCGACGTTTCAAAGACACAAAATGCCCCCACAGTCGCCCTGGGGCACCACAGAGAGACGGATCTGGCAAGTCCGTGCAAGGCCAGGAGTTTTCCTGCAATAACGTGTCCACATGACCAGGCCCTGACCCAGCAGACGGGTGGTGGGTGACTCCTGCAAACCCCAACACGCCGAGCAGCCACCCAGAGCCAATCCACAAAATTCCTGTGGGACCAGAAGGATAACGCCGAACCCGGGAAGGGCAGGAGGAGACACAACACCCGGAGAGGCCTCGTGCCCACCTGATCACAATCTAGGCCGGACCAAAACTCACTAATTACGTTGTTGTTGCTATTTTCTTTCTCTACACAACACCTGCAACACTCCAAGGTGGAAGGGGAGCGATGAGGACAAAGGAATAATAAATTAAGATCCCGCTGGAGTGCACAGAGAGTTGATCCAACCACCTTCTCCACCGGAGTCAACCACAAAATATCTGGAGACACACCAGCCCTCACACCTGTGAGGTTGGGCAGATCTCAGTCACCTCATGGACAGCCAGAATCACATTGACTAAGCCAAAGAGATGGAAAATTCCCACACTTCTCTCCAGGCTGTCACACTCCCTCATCACCAATTCCATCAAGTTCTCACTAGTGAAGACGACAAGACAATGATGAGTTTTGCACGTCTTAATGAAATGTGGGAAAAAAGAAGCAATAGAGGTTGAAAAGAGGCAAAACTGGAAAAAAAGAGAAAAGAATTTATCAGAATGATGGTGGAAAGAGGAAAAAACTGCTGAGAGCAGGAAGAATCCAGGAGACATGAACCTTCATGGATGTATCAATGGACAAGAGTCAAGAGTGGGCAAGTTAACAGGAAGCACAAGTGATTTGAATAATAAATATCATGGAATCACAGAATGTCTGGGGTTGGAAGGACCTTAAAGATCATCATATTCCAACCCTGCCATGGGTAGGGACACCTCCCACTATCCCAGGTTGTTCCAACCTGACCTTGGACACTTTCAGGGATGAGGAAACCACAGCCTCTGGGGAATTCATCCCAGGCCCTCCCCACCCTCAGAATAAACAATTCCTTCCCCATATCCCATCTACGGTTCCACTTCACGTGCCACATCCGCCGGTGTTCACCCAGCCCTGCTCAGACAACCCCAAACCATTTCTTCTCCAGAGTTGTCCCTCCTCTAATCCAGGCCTTTCCACACCTTCTTGGTGATGTTCTTCCCGAGAAGCAGGACACCAATTAAGACACCCACAGCTGCAGCCACCAGCAGCATCCAAGGACAAGGCGCTGGAAATGCTGACAATCCCCAGGAAACCCCAAACACTCAGCGCTGCTCTTACTGGAAAGTGTTTCTATCACTGACTGGAAACGCTGACGCCCAATGCCAAGGGGGAACGGCTTCCCAACAGCTTCCAAACAGCTATTGGAAGCTAAAAACATTTTAAGAAAATACCCTGGGGCAGAAGATACTCCAATTAGGAAGACTCTGTTTGGTTTTAATGGGCAAACAAAGGAGAAAAGCTGGCATGGGGTGTATGGAAATCAAGGCACGAGCAGGAAAGCAGCTGGAAAACAAGTTTTACCTGCACAAAAAAGCACAACTCCCTTGGCCTTGCGGATTCAGGGAGATGTTTTAAGCAACAACATCCACAGGGTACATCCTTCTCCTACTTCTTTACACACAGGAGCAAATGTCATCCCAAAAACTAAAGGCGCTTTCCTGATTTTTTCCTGCTTTTCCACCCACCTGCATCATCGACTTCAAATAGACACACAGGGAACATGTTCTCACACATCACATTTCCCAGCTTTTCCTCTTCATTTCCCCAGAATCCTGTTTTATTTTTTTCCTACAACCATCTCTTAAACCCTTCCCAAGTTTACCTGAGGCACTGGAAAGCTCCTTGTCCTCTGCTCCCACTCCTGCTGAACACTTGGATGCTTATCCCCAACAGGCACCAGAGGCTGCTCCCACACATCCAGATCCATTTTTGAGTGGATTTTTTTTTCCTAATCATTGAGTTTTGAAAGATTTGAGATGGCAAGAGTTGCCCAGGAGGTGCTGTGGATACAGAGGGTTTGTGCGGCAGCAGGAACGGAAACACATCAGGACCCACGTTTTCCTTCCAGTTCTGAAGCTAAAGGAAGTGGTGGAATTACCATTCCTGGAGGGGTCTAAAAATACAACATGGCACCTGGGGACATGGGTCAGTGGTGGCCTTGACAGTGCTGGGGGATGGCTGGACTGGATGATCTCAGAGGGCTTTTCCAGCCTAAACAATTCCACGATTCCAAGGCACAGGTGTGGTCCAAGTCAACACTCATCACCAAGATAAACAGATTTTAAACAAAAGCTCTGCCAGTGATACTCCAAACCACAGCCTAACTGCAGATACAGAACCAGAAAGCACCTGTGGGAGTGCTGGAGTTCCTTCCATCCCACTGGGTTGGCATCTCCATCCCTCGGGATCCCTGAGTTGGCATCTCCATCCTGCCGGATGCCTGGGTTGGCGCCTCCATCCCACGGGATCCCTGAGTTGGCATCTCCATCTCGCTCCCTCAGCAGGCTCTGACAGTACCTCCATTTACCCCCTCATTTCCCCACATCTGCTCCATGCAAACACAAAGTTGAAGGACACGACAGGGCAGGGTTGGGGGGAGGCAGGATTATTTCCACATGGGTCTGAAAATAAATCAGTGAAAACCCCACACGAGCAGTGAGCTCACACAGGGCCTGGAAGTGCTCGTGTGTGTGTGTGAGTGTGCACAGTATAGGAAGAACACCCCAGCAAGGCTTCCCCCATTTTTTCCAGGGCTGATTGTGCCGAGACAAACCCTGGAGCCCTGCACTGAGGCAAGACATCTCCTTGCATGTCGCTTGGCAGATGAAACCGCGGGGGCTCTGCCAACTCACCCCGGAGCCCTCGGTTTTAATCAGGATCACATCAAGTTTAACACATGCTTTGAAATGTGCACCAGATTCAAAGCTTTTGCCTCAAGGGGGTCCTGCTGAATAACACATCCCAGCCCGGGGATTGCTGCTCCTCCAGCAATTATCCCTCAACTCTGGCTGAACCATCCCGACTGTCAACGCCAGCGCGCTGCCAACCGGGGAAAAGGTTGTGGGGTCAGAGCTGGAAACAAGATTCCTCAAGGCTGGAGCGCCAGGAGAACGGTATGGGCTGTTTGTTTATCCTGCTGTCTGCTCGCAGGAGAACTCCCTGGGCGCTTGTTTTATGGCTTAGCAGAACTACAGACGGTGTTAAGAGGGGATGGGGATGAGGGGGGTGGAAGAAAAAAAATGCTTAGGAATGAAAAGGAGCATCAGCATCCGTCAGGCAGCCCCCGGGAAGGTGGAGAGGGATGAGGTTGTTTGCAACCTTGTAAGAGGCGGCATTTTCCAGCCCTGCCTTGTCTGGGATCCCAGACCTCCACCCAGCTGGGAAAGCACTAGGAAGGTAGTAAGGGTTAGTTAACACAAGGATTGCAGGTGTTGGTGGGGATTTTGCTGATTAGGAAAAGGATAGAAGGACAGAGAGGTTAAGGCACTTCAGAGACACAGTTTCCAAGCTGCTCTTATCAAAGTCAACACAACCAGGCAAAACCCTCTCCTTGAAAAGGGATTATGAAAAAGATCCTCTTAAAACCAGAAACTATTCATTAGCAACCTGCTCATTGCCCCCTTTCCATAGACTTTTTCCTACATCATCCATCAGTTGCTCAGGGAAGTGGGATCACACAACCTCCTCTGCCAGGTGCAGCAACTGGCCTCAAACATCAGCTCCTTTTTCATCAGGATCATGGAATCCCAGACTGGTTTGGGCTGGAAGGGACCTTAAAGATCATCCAGTGCCACCCCCTGGGCAGGGACACCACCCACTGTCCCAGGTTGCTCCAACCTGGCCTTGGACACTCCCAGGGATGGGGCAGCCACAGCTTCTCTGTGGCTTTCTCCACATAAAAACAATTTGCTAAGTGAAGGAACTTAACCATCGATCTTCCAGGTTCTGCCAGAGGTTTCCTACTGCAAATCCTCACTGGTGGCAGAAGTTACAGGTGAGGGGGGGGAAAAGTCAAAGGGAAATCCCTAGAGAACCATCAGATGGATGAAGGAGCACTGGGAAACTCCCTGTGCCACAGGTATAAAAACATGAACCTGTTCTAGGGGAACTGCAGCTGATGCTCTTAAGGGAGAATTAATCCAGAGTTGGATTCTGGGATTAGACTAAAAATTAGGGCTGCTGGAAAGCAAAGTGACCTGAAAGGCAAAGCAGCCACATTTACCCTCCCTGTTCCCATGTTTCCCATCCTAAAACAAGCCCCCCAGTCCCAGCTGAGGGTTCCAGGGCCAGGGGACAAGGAGCAGCGGTTTGATGGCTGAAGGGAGTTACAGCTGGAAAAGCAGGACTCACCAAACATCCACATCCCTCAGGCACTTGCACAAGCTTTTAACTCCATTTCCCACCTTCCCCAAGAAAGGAGGTGTCCAGGAAGGAGCTGGAAGCCCAAGGATAGGAGACACACAAAGCTGTGATTCCCAACCCAGGGGTGCTCAGTGACATCTCATAGATGCCTTCCCATGATGTTTCTGGTTTCAAAGGAATAATTTGGGATTTGGACAACCCCCAGCCATACACACTTCCCCTTTCATGGTGTCTGGGTACTCAGCCAAGCACCTGCTTCAGTACCTGCCACCCACTTGGAAAATAATCTTAATTTTATCCAAAAAAAATAGACCCAGACTAACAGAACACAGCAAAGAGTCACTGAACACTGCCCAGGGCTGGAGCCCCCTCTGCCCTGGAGCCAGGCTGCGAGAGCTGGGAATGTTCCCCTGGAGAAGAGAAGGATCCAGGGAGAGCTTGGAGCCCCTGGCAGAGCCTAAAGGGGCACCAGGAGAGCTGGAGAGGGACTGGGGACAAGGGATGGAGGGACAGGACACAGGGAATGGCTTCAGAGTGGGAAAGAGGAGATTTGGGTGGGATATTGGGAAGGAATTCCTGGCTGTGAGGCTAGGGAGGCCCTGGCACAGGTTGCCCAGAGAAGCTGTGGCTGCTTCATTCCTGGAAGTGTCCAAGGCCAGGTTGGATCCACCTGGGACAGTGGGAGGTGTCCCTGCCCATGGCAGGGGGTGGCACTGGATGATTTTTACGTCCCTTCCAATCCAAACCCTCCCATGGTTCTATAAAGCCCAGAGATGCTGTTGCACCTTTTCTCATTCCCTACAGCACAAGACTCTTCAACCACCGTATTTTCCACCCTAAAACAAACCTTCAACAACTAAAAAACCCAGCAATTACAAGTGTCAGTGTGACAATCAGGAATCCCTCTCACTTATTTTTAAGCTGCTATTTCTCCCCTGGAGTTGGACTCCATCCTCCGAGATCCAACCTCTGGAGACCAGAACAACCAGAGAGGATATTTCCACCTTTGAGATGATCCCCACAAACACCAAATCCACCCATCCTGAAGGGTTGAAACCTCCTGGGAAGTGACATGTTACAGCTTTTTCCCTCTTATCCATGAGGAATTTTGACTTCTCACTAAAATCAAGCCTTGAAACCTTTCACCAGTGCCTTTATCAGACTCCCTGGGTCAGTGATGAACCACGCTCAGAGGATGGAGACTCCTAAACCAAACCCATTGGTACATCCAAGACATCCCTTCCCTGTCCCCACAGGAACCTGTCCAAGTCCACAAAGAGCTGAGGAAACAAAGCTGAGCCATCCTGGAGTCACTGAAGTGCGTTTTCCCCAGAAATGAAAGCTGGTCTAAATTTGCCGTATATGCGAATTAGAAGAGTATGTCGAGAGGCTTAAATGACCTGAGCCTGTCAGCAGAGCTTGGGGTTTGATTTTTTTCAACCCGCCCCCCCCAAAAAAAAA
This sequence comes from Pitta sordida, assembly GCA_013390025.1. NCBI lineage: Eukaryota > Metazoa > Chordata > Aves > Passeriformes > Pittidae > Pitta > Pitta sordida. Next base: position 60,821 of record WEKX01014575.1, on the reverse strand, counting down.
AAGAGAAGGAAGGGAAGTCTTGGGTTGCTGAAGGATTTTTTGCTCACTGATTTCTGCAGACACCCGGTTGCAATTTGTTCCGGAGTGTCACGGAAAGGGCAGGCAGCCCGGCTCCTCTCCTGGAAAACTGAACCATTGTACCTCTACTGTAAAAAAATAAAACCCCAAACCTCTCAGTCCTACAAGTATTAACCCATTTTCATCTCATTAGCAACCCCTGAGACCCAGCTCCCCTGGTGACAGGAGCCCTTCCCTCCCCACAGCCAAAAAAAAGGATGGCTGGAATTCTAAATCTCCCTGGAAATCCCATGGCAATTATGTCCCCCCAAACGAGGGGGTTAGTGCAACTCTTCTCCTGCCACCAGAGGTTTCATACCCATGATAAAGTCTTGCTCAGCTGGACAAAAAGCCACCACCCAAACTCGACGGCAGCAGCTCTTTGGGTCAGGGCAGCTCACGCAAAAGTGACCAGCTGTGACCTTGGCCACAGCACCAGGACCTTTTTCCATGCCATCCCCAAGGATTTGCCACATCCACAGACTGTTTGGCATCTCCAGGTGAAGGCACCTGAAGTCTCCTACACGACTCTGGTCCAGTGGAAGGTGCCCCTGCCCATGGCAGGGGTGGAATGAGATGGGCTTGAAGGTCCCTTCCCACCCAAACCATTCCAGGACTCCATGACCTTGTAGCACCAGGAATGCCCACGCTCCCAAAATCTCCTCAGCTTCTCCTCCACATCCACAGCACTGGTCACAGAGCAAGAGAATTCAAAGCACAGCGAGATCAAACCACTCCACGTGCAGAGCAAGAATCCGTTACCAAAAACCACCCAAGGAATTTTTAAAAGGAAAAATACAGAGGAGGGGGAAATCACTCAATTTAAAAGCTTTATTAGCAGCTACATTACAATAAGCCGAGACAACCAAATGAAAACTGAGGAATTTATCATCCTGAGCAGCAGCATCCTGATGGGAGCAATTCCCAGTGATTTTTGAGCTAAGCCTCGTTTCCAGCACCTCTCCCAGCACGGCTGCCCAGACCTCCCCATGCTCCTCCACATCCTTTCCCCACATGTGACAGGCCAAAGCAGGCCCAAAATTCAGTTTATTGGTCTGAGCTCTATCCCTGCTGTCTCCCTTCCAAGGCTGGCAGGGCCATGGGAGCACCAGGCAGCACCTTCCCCTAAAAACCTTCCCAGTCCCTGTAATTAAAACCAGAAGAAGCAAAAACCAACGAAAATTAAGAGTGTTGAACACCTGAAGTCCAGGGTGAACAGAAGGTTGAACAGCCCCTTTTCCCAGCTCCAATACAACCAGCACAGCAGGAATTCCTGATGGTTCTAAAAAAGGAGCTCATGCTCCAACTTTCCCTTTGTCTTGGGAATTGTATTGTTTGTCATGATGGTTGGAGGACGCTCAAGACCAGGTGGAAACGTCCAAGGCCAGGCTGGACAGGGCTTGGAGCCACCTGGGATAGTGGAAGGGGAGTGGAACTAGATGAGCTTTGAGGTCCTTTCCAACCCAGTCCATTCTGGAATTCCATGAGATAAAGGATTTATTTTAAGCAACATCTCAGGATTCCAGGTCTCCAGAAAGGTCTAAAAGGCGACCACACAAAAAGCTGTTCCAGGCAATGGTTGCCCTGGAGTTAAACTTCAGGTTTTCTATCCCCCAGAACAGGCTGGACACGCTACTGGGGATCCCACAGTCCCTGTGGCCGTTACTCATCCATATGCTGAAATGAAAAAGGGCCATGATTTAGCAGTTTCATTTTTGAGGTTGCAAAAAGAATTCAGAGGAATACCCATTTATTAATAAAGCTCCTATGGAGTATAAATTTTAAAGGCAGACTTAAAGGCACAGAGAATTCCTCTTAAATAAACAGTGAAACCTTCCCCAGCACGCCAGGAAACTTTAGGAATAAAAAAAAGTTCCCTTCTGACAATAAGCACATTTGCACTCCAACTATGAGATGTGGGAAGGAGGAGAGGGAAAGCACAGGGAAGTACAAAGAGCTCGACCACAAGGAGCTGGGGAACAGGAACATGCTGAGATCTGCACAGATCCCTCACAGGCCTCCCCTCCACCCCTGCAAAGGTTCCTCAGTGATCCTGGTGCCTCCATCTGCTTTTCCCATCAAGCAGCTGCCCCATCCACCCCAAGCTATGCTGCTAAACCCGGAATTGTCCGGCTGCCACGGCCTCGGTGTTCCCACGGCGCCGGGGAGCCGAGGGATCACATTTAACCTCAAGCTCCTGGCTTGACATTGAGCTTCAGGAGCCGCTTCAGGGAATGTTTCCAGCTCCCAAAACCATCCACACCTCCTCCTCCTTTCGTCCTTGGTTTTCATCCCTTCCACCAAGAGCAGAGGATCATCGTTGGGTACTTCTGAATTCCCAAATCCAGGGGGATGAAGAACCAGGACAAACTGGGACACAAATCCACCCCCCTCTGGCTAAACTGGTGTTGGGATATCTCACACCTCATCTTCCCAACCCATCAGGATCCGCTGAGGCAAGAAAACTCCAAAGCTTCAAAACTTCAAAGGTTGGACTCGATGATCTTGGAGGCCTTTTTCCAACCCTAATGGTTCCATGATTCCATGTAAGGGCTGAGTTAACAAAGGCAGACACTTCACAAGGATTTGTCTCAAAAAGCTTCCAAATTAAACAGCAAGTGTCAAGTGATTAGTCCAGTTTCCACTGAGCTGCTGCTCAAACACACTGTTACACAAAAACAGCTCTTGGGGCCAAGTCTTAGTAAAAAAAAAGTGAGTCCTTGCAGATCCTTCTGCAATTTTAATCCAGTGCAAAATAAGAATCTTTTTACCATTTTTCTCAAGTAGAGTCTCAAAGAGGTGCAGCAAAGGATGCTGAGGGCAAGCGCCCAACAGAATTCCCTGTATTTATCCATCCCTTTCTTGGCAGGGAGGAAGAGGATGGGTGCAAACACTTTCTAACCTGGCAGTATTTCCAGAAGGCACTTGAAGGCACCTCAGAGCACACAGAGGTCTCACAGTGACACCTCTGTTCAACAACCTGTGGATAATAATCATTTCTCCACTGGGACACAACATCATCCAGCCAGGTCTGGGAGCCTCTTCCCACAAACCTGCAGTCCAAGACTTGGCTGGCCATGAGACCTCTAATCCAAACAGCCCCAGAAGATGCATTTCCTCTCTTGATACTTTAATATCCCAAGTAGACAAACAGCAGGAGTGAAGATTAACAAGGTCTCGTTACTAAATTGGACGGGAAAATAAGTTTCTGCCTCACAAACCTGCCCAGGAGCAGGAAACACCATCCCCTTATCCCAACTCCGCTGTGTAAATATTCCCTGCATCCCCAGCCACTAGGCTGACCTCTCCCAAGGCTCTCCTGCCTTCATCCCAAGCCTGTAAAACTCCCTCACTTTTTATTAAACAATGTTATTTCTGCTTGTTGTGCTTGTTAAAGAAAACCTCCAGAATAAGAGACGCCGCTTAAACCAGCAGGAAGTTGGGATGCGTTCGGAAGTCCCGGGGCAGGGCAATCAAACCCGGCCCCCGCGGAGCCAGCGGATACAGGGATCTTCCAAACGCTCTGGGTAAGCCCAGACTTGGCACAGGCACATCCAGCCCACGTGGCAGGGGAGACAAAGTCTTAACCAAGGCTCCCCGTGACCTCTGGAGAGCGCGGAGCGCCGACACCCAGCGCAAGGACGTTCCCCGCACGGCACATCCCAGGGAAAGGCAGGAAAATCTAATTTGCTCCAAAATACGCCGACAAAGCCAAAACAATTTCCATATGCGCTGCACGAGATCACATAAAGCTCAAAAATGCCAGGGATGAGGATAATTAGGAACATTACACAAACTGAATGTTTGTAACGTTGGGGTTTTTTTTCCGGGCCATCGAAAGGCCAACTGGGAAGGATCTGGATGGAGACTGGAAAATGTCCTGGTGTCCACTGGTTCATGTGGGTTTGGCGGGGGCTGGGCATGTGGCTGCATTTAAAATGAAGCCCAGGGAGAGGATGGGATTTCCCAATAACTCCAGAATCATCACATGCCAGGTCCTACTTATCGCCATCATTCCAAAGACAAACTGCTCACGGCTCCATGAAACCCACCTCCAACGGGACAGCCCTGGTTGTGCAGAGCGGGAGCTGGCTCAGAGTCTGAGGGATGTGGGCCCTTCCCAGGGGTTTCCCATGGCAGGGGATGTTCCCACTGCAGGGCACAGGGATAAGTCTCAGCTGGACTTTTTGGACGGGGTCACCAGTCAAGCAACACTTCACAGCCAAGGCGTTTGTCATGACACCCAACCTTCACACCCCCACATCCCTCATTCCCTCCGCATCCCTCAATTCCCTACACCTGGATTGTTCCTAACACACCCTTCACCTCTCACATGCTCCAGGGACACACCATTTCTGTTCTCCAGAGCCAGGAATCATGGACCCTCCAGATCTCCATCACCCCATTAATCCCATCACTACCATTACCCTTCTGCAGAAATCCCAGGAAGTCACCAGGATGGATCAGTGTGGAGGGGCAGCTGGGCAGGACAAGAGTTGCTGTTGCAAAACACCATCCCTGGGATCCAGCCAAGGGAAGGGGGTTGAAACCACACTTGGAGTGAGCCAAGGAAAGTCTCCATGTGCTGGAATGCTGAGTTCACCCGTGTTTTTTCCATGGGCATAAAGAAGTAGGAAATGCAACTTGAATATGAGCAGCCTTTTATAAAAAATGTAAGTTTTCATTTAATCTTTAAAAAAAAAAAAGAGATGATATCATATTTTATTACAATACCAATGCATTAAGAATGAATTTAAAATTAAAAAGTAACAGATACTCAGGGCTGTGCACTGACGTGCAGCTACTCCCTGTGCTCACAGTAAATCAAATTAAATTCAGTCACAGTCCTAAGTACAACCAGTAGCACGGAGTAAACTCGCATCCCCCCAAACCAATCATCACAAATCCAGGGAACTCGAGGTCCGAATTAAAGTCTAAATCCAGACATGCCTAAAATATTGCAGGACACAGCTGGGTGCTCAACAGCCTTAGCGCGGCTCCGGATCCATGCGGCATCCCGGCACTCCCAGGGAATGCTGGGAGCAGCTGTCATCTCCAGGCCAAGTCACTGGCGGAAAAAACAAATAAATCTCCCCCTTCTCTCCTCATCCACGAGATTTTCCTAAGCCCAGCTGCATTTTGATCCTGCGCTACTGAAAATTCCTATGGTGGGGAAAAGAGACAGCGACCACGGACCCTCGTGGTACTCAGGAATCTTTGTCCAAGCTCTTTGCAGGGATGAGAGGCCACTTTAAACACTTGGAGGAGGCACTTGAGGTGCTACTTGAGAGGCTCTCAGTGAGCTCTGACCTGCAGGGATGGTGTGTGAAGGGAGGGAAGGCACCCAAACCTTGGATCTGAATCCCTGATTTCACAGAGCTGCTGTGAATCCACACTCTGAGGTCCTTCATCTCCTCCAGCTGATGGTCAGAACTGAACTCCCACCAAATTCTGAGCAGCATTTTGGGTGTTCATATCATTGTGCGACGTTTTGCCTCATTTTTTGTTGCTCAGAGAAGCTGTGGCTGCGCCATCCGTGGAAGTGTCCAAGGCCAGGTTGGAGTCACCTGGAAGAGTGGAAGGTGTCCCTGCCCGTGGCATGGGGATGGAACAAGAAAAACTTTCAGATCCCTTACAACTTAAACCATTCCATGATTTTTTAAGCGTACACACTCACATTACCAACTTGATATTTGCTGTCAGGGAGGGAAAATACACCAACCTCACACGATAAGGTTCAGAAGGGACACAGACACCAAAACTGGCAAGAAGAACAAATATCACCTTATATCACCTTAAAGAAAAAATATCACCTTAAAACCAGCACAGCTGAAACTCCAACCTGCTCAACTCCTGCTGGATCAACCCAACTCTTCCCAGATTCCCACCTATCAAAAACCAGATTGATGCTGCGTCCGAGTGACGCCAACAAACTCAAGTCCTGCTCTGCCTCTATCTCAGAGAAGGAGTATTTTGGCTTTCCTGCCAACTTGATCCACTAATGGCTTTTGGATGGGTTATTCTTGGCCCCTTCCCTGCCCTCCTCCCCTGGATGCTCCACAGCCATCCCAAGTGCCTTTCCTCCACATGCCCGGCACATTCCAGCCGTTCAGTGGGATAACAAACCCCCATTTCGGATATCAGCAAGTGTTAGTAAGATGTAATTCACTCCTGGCCAGCCCAGAAGTCAGATCCCTATAGAAAAAAACCCACAACACACCAACCAAACCAAAACACACACGCAGGTTCACAGGGCCAAAGCCCACGAGGAGTTCAAGTCCTTTCATCCACTCCAGTGGAATCAAGGACAAGATCTGGAACGCGGTGAATTCCCCCAGAAACAAAGGTAATAAAATTCAGACTTAGGAAAAAAATAAATAAAACAGCAACAAAAAAAACAGGAGGGAAGAGGCTCATGGTTTGTACAGGGAGACTTTTGGGTTTCTCCACATGATCCCTCCAGCTCCCGCGTCCGGCTGACCCTGGAATGTCTCACTTGACTTCATCCCACCACGGGCTCCCCCCCCCCATCCCTTGAGTGCCGGCCAGGAACGCGGCGACGGCTCCGAGCGCTCCAAGACAGATCCTTCTGATTATCACAAAATGAAATTTTCAGCTCTTGTCATCGTCGGCCTCAGATTTGTAATGTTACAAAAACATGATTTCCTCTCCCCATTGTATCAAGGCCTCTTCCATTCCCGCTGGTGAAATCAAACAATTTTCAAAGAATTTATATGATGCTAATTTAAACCGAATGGATTTAGCTGCCAATCGCAGCTCCCTGACTCTCCAGGCCTCCTGCCAGCTCTGCTCCTGTTCCAGGGCCGTTATCCATCAGGGCCAGCAGACCAAAGAGAAGCACCCGGCGACGCACAGCGCGATACTGGGAATACTGGGAGGGGAAATCCTGCCCCTCGGCTTTGGTACGACTACGGGAAGTGACCCCAAGCAACGGGAGGCTACGAAACCTTCGGCTCCTCATCACTTCTCATCCATGGAGCAGCTCAGGAGATTTTTTTTTCCCAGCAATAAACCTGCTCAGATTCCAGTATTTCCCCAACTCGACTTTTACAAAGGGAAGGGGCGAGTTGACCTTGCTCCCCAGTCCAGCCATTGAGTCCAACCTGGGAGGTAACTCCGCTCCCACAAAGGGCGAAGGGAATCCTTTAAAATCCAGGGAACCCTGTAAAATTCCCTGTATGATCTGTAGGTAAAGAAAATATAAGGGGCTGGAGAGGGACTGGGGACAAGGGATGGAGGGACAGAACACAGGGAATGGCTTCCCAGTGCCAGAGGGCAGGGAGAGATGGGAGATTGGGAAGGAATTCCTGGCTGGGAGGGTGAGGAGGCCCTGGCACAGGTTCCCCAGAGAGGCTGTGGCTGCCCCTGGATCCCTGGAAGTGTCCAAGGCCAGTGTCCCTCCCAACACCACAAGGGAGAAACTGGAACAATGACACAACACCTGCACCTTCTCATGTCTCTGTAATTGGGAAATACCCTTCAGAGAATTTAAAGAAGTGATTCATTTCAAGAGTGTATTTGCTGCATTAATTGAGCACCAAACAAATGAATCTCCTATTCCTTCCCAGACACAGAATCATTAACATTGGAAAAGATCTTCATCCCAACCAAGACTACCAAACCAAAGAAGAACCTTCCAAAAAACTCTGCCTGCCACAACGAACAGATAACATGTAATTTTAGAATCTTTATAAACAATTAGTCCTGGAGAAACTGCCTGATCAGGTAAATCCAAAACCTGGAGCACTTGAGAAGACAACGAGTCATCGGGAATACGGTAAATTAAATCAATTAATACAAATCCTCAAGCCAGACCATTTCACACGGTTTGTAAGGCAGAAAATTGAACTTGTCTGTACCTCCAACCATGAAAAATCCCATGAAAAATTACGTCAAGAGTCCACCCCATAAATCAACACATCCAGCCCATCCATCACGAAACCCAAGGAAGTATTTTACTGCTCACGTGAGGTAACATTTCACAGCCAGTGGATTTGAATTTCATCAAAGTAGCAAAGTCCTTTTTAAGAGCCACTGAGAGCTCTGCTCCCCGGCTGTGACAAGATAAACTCTGCTGAGACTCAAACCCAGAATATTAAACAGGAGTGGGAAGAGGCAATTCTGATTTAACACACTCAGGGCTGTTCAATCCATCAGCTTCATCTTTACACACATGAAGCACTGGGCAAAGCCAATCCAGCCCCAATCCAAGTTTATTTGGGATGTAAAAATCAGCTTAAGATGCAAAAGAAATGAAATTCCGCTGCATGAACTCCTGCTGCTTTACCCCAAACTTGGAAATCAACACCAGTGTGTCCAACTCTCCCCACTTCCCACCAGGCACTGCAGCACAAACGCTCGGAAGTGGAAAATATGAATTTCACACCCCAACTGCACCTCCCAGACTTTGGGTTACCACGAGCTCTCAGCAAAATCCAGGTGGAAAAAGGCAACGAGAAAACGGATTGTCGCTTTTCGACAGCGTAAAAATCAGGATAAAGGAGGAGTCGTCGCTTCCCTTGGGAACAAAGCGACTCCAAATGGAAGAGTCCAAAGCAACTCCAAATGGAAGAGTCCAAAGCAACTCCAAATGGAAGAGTCGTTGCTTCCCTTGGGAACAAAACAACTCCAGAATTCAATTCACCACCTGGCGATTGGAAAAGTGGAACTCTGAGGTGACTGCAGTACCATCCTCTTCCCAAATTCCTACCTGTTTCATCGCCGTCTCCCCGATTTTGTCCGAGTGCTTCCGGATGCTCTCCAGGAAATCCTTGAGGTCCGACATGGAAACCTCCTTGATCTCCTCACGCAGTTTCGGGATGTTATCCACCATGATCTTGCAGAAGCGGTAGTGGCTCACCTGGGGCAGGTACGTGTGCTCCAGGTGCTCCAGGGTCTTCAGGGCAGGGTAATGTCTGGGAAGAGCAGAGAAAGGGACATGAGGAGCTGTTTCCATCCCATTTTTCCCCTCAAAATACCACTTTAAGTGAAAATTATTCACTGTAACTATGGATTTCAGCTCTGGAACTGCAGAATTGTGGAATGGTTTGGGGTTGGAAGTGACCTTGAAGATTATCCCATTCCAACCTTCCACAGGTTGGAAACTCCTGACAGTGAGGTGACAAAAACCATGGGGATGGGAATATTCCATGAGGTGACAAAAACCATGGAGATGGGAATATAAAATACTATAAACTGATAAATTCAGCACAGACACTTGGCATTGTGAGAGCTCGGCTGTCATTCCCTCTGGATACAAGGAATCTCTGATCCCACCTTCCTCCCAGCTGTTCCAATCGTCCTAAACACCATTAAAACCACTTTGCACCCAAAGTATTTTTAATTTACATGGGAGGGGGGGGGAATCTGGATCCAAATCCCATGTTTGGGGTCCACCAGATGGATTTTTCCATCCAGCTCCTGCCTCTCCAGGAATTGCTGTTGTGCCACTGGGTGAACTTTAAAATGCTGAAAATAACTCATTTCCCTGCTTTAAAATGAATATAACTTACATATTTCAGAATGGAGGAAACCCAGTGTTTCTCCTCTTAAACACACAATGAATCCCTTCATGTTTGGCCTTAAATTTTATCCTCCTTTTTTGCACTTAAGCAAATTTTGCATCACAACACACGATGGTAAACAGGAAATTTAGCTAAGAAAATATTTTTTTTCTCAAATCTCCTCCCTTGGGAAGGGAGGAATCCATAGGATTTGCCTATTTACAGGAATATGGAACCACCTCGAACAGAGACACAAGATTCTAGACCATCTTCCTCCTGCTCTGACCATAAATTTGGTCAAAGGCAGCAAAAAATGGCAAGGGAGCCATTTAGGAAGCATTAACAAGATCCATAAAAACATATTTATGGCCAACCCCAGGTTAGTCACCTCGAGGGTGAATTAACCCAAGTTTACTGAGTTAATCCTGGTCAGCAGGACCTGCCACTTACACCTTGAATTTTGAGGGGACAAACAGTGTTTAGTCGCAACAAACTCCTGGTTCCCAACACCAGAATTTAAACGGATTGACCTCATATCCCAACTGGTGTTTACACTGGGAAAGGTAGGAAAATAAATCTGCATTGGGAGAGTTTTCCCACCCCAAACACAAATCCTATTAATCCTCTGAGACTCTACACCCAAAAAACCCCACATTCATGTCAGAAACCAACCCCCTGTTGCCACCCTGAGGTGATTTATAAGTGAGACCTGGTGCAGATACGAAAATATTTCAGATATTGTGCCATGTTTGGTAATGAAGCCATCAAACCCAGACAAAGAAAGAAGGGGGGGGGAAAAAACCAGCCAAGGGTTGAGATATTCCTTAAATGTGGCTTTCAGCTTCTATTTGTTCCAAAATGAACCAACCCAAAGAAGCAGGGGCAGATGGAATTCTTAGAAGCAGACCCTGGAAACACTACCCAGAGGGAGGGAATGGAGCAGCCTGTGAATTCCCTTCAGGAGTTCCCAGGGCTGTGATCAGCTCCAGCTCCCACCCCACATCTGTCAGCAGATAAAGCTCCTCGCTGTTCCCACAAACACAAGGGAAAACCCTTGGACAAAGAACCCACTGCCCTGGTGTGCACGGAGCCATCCTGAGGGAGGGAGGGAGAGGAGCTTTGGGAACAGCTCCCAGAAAACTCCTCCAAGTTTCAGGAGCAGCACTTTTTATCTGTTTGCCCAAGGACCCCAGGGATGGGCAGAGGCAGGAGGGGGAAGTGTGAAAACACACCCAACCCCATTAGTTATCGCCTTGTTCCCAACATCTGGTTCCTTCTGGGTTGTTCCCATGATGGATGGCGGGGATCCCACTGCTCTCCCCTGCCTGGCATCCAGCTAGAGCCACGTTTCCAGCCGCCCTCCTTCCAGCAGCTGCTCCTTGCCCAATTTGCCACCCCCCAGGGGCTCCGAAGTCGCTCTGCGCTCCTTAAACAAACCACCCCACAGGATTCCAGCCATGCAAATATCCCAGACATAACAAGAGACGCAGGGTGGGGACAATCCTGGATTTACAGCTCGTCATTTCGGAGACGCCGAGTCTTTGCAGCTCGGGCTCACCCTGAGGAAGAATTATTTCTAAGCTGCAACGATTTCTCCTCAGCTCCCACCATTCCTCGTGTTTCCAGGTGTTTGGTTTCCCATCCACATTCATTGGGATCTCTCAGGTTATATTAGGATTCATATCATGGCATTCACAGAATAAAATTTAGTTAATGACACGCATTAATTGCACGGACAACAACGGGCTTCCATAAAAAACAAGGAACATCCACTTTCATTCCAAAAAATCCGGGCCTGCTGCAATTCCAGTTCCCAGAGGGTGAGCAGGACTGTGAGGAGAACCAGCCAAAACCCAGGAATTAATCTGCAAAGGCTGATTTTGAAGCTCTGAGAACATCCTTTATTTACCCGGCACCCAACAACCCTTCCAATAAAACACCAACAAACCAACACGAAATTTACCTCTTGGATTTCATTTGCTCCCGTAGTTTGCTGTACATCTCCAGCACTGGAAAGAGAAGGAAAAACACAGGAGCCTTGAGCACAAAGCAAAAGAGCTGGAAATTGGCCTAAAGAGCCACACAAATGCAGAGCAACTGGAGATTCCTCACCGGGAAGACACAGCGTGAGTTTATCCACCGTCGCCGAAATGTTCCTCTGCTGGAGCCGGCACTGCTTCAGCTCCTCCATGGCAATTATCAGCTTTGGGAAGGGACACAAACACTCCACTGAGAACAACAAACATTTGGCACGGCCATGCAAACAGTAGGTTGACCACAAAGCCTGCTCTGATACCGGAGAGCCCATGGAATGCTGCTGGAATAGGGAGCACGGGCAGCTCCGGGTTCTCCCATCAAGCAGGAGAAACATTCCCTTAATTTCAACTAAGGAAGCAGCAAAATCCCAAAGGCATTGACAGACCAGCCTTGAAGCACGTCCAGTGAATTCCAAAATAATTATTTCCCCTTCCCATTCCAGTTGTCTCTTCCCTACTCCCCTCTCCAAAGCGTCTCTTTTCTGGGTCTGCAGAGACAGGATGTGGCCGCTCGTTCCCGAAGGGAATTCTCACCATCACAAACCAACAAGGAATTTTAAAATGCTCCGGCTCCAGCAGGAAAACCTGCAGATGTGGAGCAAAACAAGGACTCCAGGCCAGGTTGGACAGGGCTTGGAGCAACCTGGGATAGCGGAAGGTGTTCCTGACAATGGAAAAGGGGTGGCACTGGATGATCTTTACCCAATCCAAACTATTCCACGATTCCATGAATGGATGTGTCACTTACCTCCTTCCCTTCGTTCTGCAGCTTTCGGTTGGTGTCTGTCACTTGGTTCTGCAGGAATATTGGGGGGGGAAAGAAAAAGACAAAGCACATCAATAAATCAGGACAACATTGGACGCATGAAACAGGAGCTGCACATAAACACCGTCACTCCTCACACAACCTCCCAGCCCTTGGAAAAAGCTGTTGACTGGCTGATTCAACGTGACAAGGGTTTTCCTTCCCTGGAGGAAAAGCAAAAGGCAGCAGGAGTTAATGCTGTGGCGTGGAAGCCTCGAATTCCTGCAGTTTTCATGGATTCAACTTTCTAGCAGACCTTAAAAGCCACTTGACCTGAGTGGTGGAGGAATTAAATTCCCCTTCCCGACACCAAATAATTTACAGTGAGGTTTTAACTCCTTGGTATCACAGCAAGAAAGAACTTTCCAACATGGCCTTCAGCTACAAATAATTATTTAAATAACTCATATAAAATTATGTTACATAAATTTTCTCTTAGATTTTCAGATGCATCTCCCACTGGATCCCTTCTCCTGGATGACAGAAAAAGGTATTTTTATATACCTGGTATAAAAAAGGTTCATATTTTCCTTCCTAAACCCTCTCTCTGTATTATCCCATCAAGTTGGAACTCATAGTCCAAAAAAAATTCCCCCTTTTCCAAACCTGTAGGTCCTGGACCAGGAAGAATCCACCAGTCCAGCCCTTCACAGCCCCAGGCACGAGGTGAAGACTCACAGAAGAACAAAGGGGATTTTTGGACTCCTCAGGATGGAAAATTAGCAGTTCACCCCTAATTTAGCCCGCAAACAGGAAGATGACCCTGGGAATCCTCTGGAATATTCATTCAAGCCCAGACAGGAGAAGGTTTGTAAACAGAGACACCATTTGCTAAATAAAACCTACACAAACTTCCAAACAAACCTGCCCAGCTCCAGATCTCCAACACAGCAGCCAATCCCCAAGGTAAATCCAGCAGGATCAGCACCAGTTTGGGACCAAGGGGCCATAAAACTACTTGATTTTTCCACAGAAAATCACTTTCACACCTATGGAAGTTGTAAATCTTCATTTCCAGGCTCGTGGCCATCCCCTGGTGGCTCCCAGTTTTCCTCAGGCTCACCAGGCAGTGGGAGCTGCTCCTGGATTTCTGTTGGCCACATCATGTTTTATGAACAGTTTCCTGCGTCTTTTCAGGAATTCTGCTGATTCTAGAGGGAAAACCTCTTCCAGAGTTTGGACAAGAGGCACAAACTCTGCCATGAAGCTCCCAAAGGTTATTCAGGATCACACAAAACCAACGTGGGATCTTTGTTTCCTTTTCAATAATTATGGAAACGGGCTGAACTTCCAAGGAATTCAGCATTAACGAAGCAATGTGGTGCTCTCCAATTACCCATCAGAGCTTGGATGGCGCAGAGAGCAGCAGCAAGAGCAGAGCAAAGCAGGAGGAGCTCCAAGGTGGATTTGGAAGGGAACCTGGGAACACAATTCCCACCAGGAGCAGCTGAGGGAGCTGGGGGGGCTCAGCCTGGAGAAAAGGAGGCTCAGGGGGCACCTGGAATTCTCTCTTTTTCCCCTATTGAAAGGGACCCTGGACAACCCCCACCAGGACATCTCCCACTAGAACTTTTGTGTTGCCTCAACGAGCAGAACCATCCAACCCCAACATTCCCTTTTAACACGGCCCACGCTGGGTTTTTTTCCCCCTTCCCACGATGCAAGAACAGGAATCATCCCATAATTTACACACACACACTTTCTCCACAGCATCTGCATCACATCTCTCCCCCTCCTGCAGTAGCTCCAGCTCTCCTGGCTCATTGCCCTCTGCGAGAACTGCTCATTTCCTTTATGATGTATTGAGATTTTACGAGCAGGAGCACGGCATCTCTTCCAAAGATTATTTTATTTGCTTATATCCTGAAAATCCCACCAGGAAAAAGGAATCCGTGTCGGGTAATTTAAAACTGCTCCTAAAATAATGCCAAGGCTGTAGTAAGTCTTTCTATTAAAATTACATATCAATCCCAGCTCAAGTTAAAAAAGAATAAAAAAAAAATAAGGATATCGTCTGTCCCTGCACACTCCCGGGTTTTCAAGGGGCAGAGAGTCGTGTTTGGGTTTGTTCTTAAAGTCTCCATGAAAAAAAAAAGGGAGGAAAAAAAGGATGATTATTTATATAGACACTCTGCAGCCAAGTGGAGGCTTTGCAGACGAGGAGATTTGATAATCTCAGACAGACTCCCAGCGAGGGGGGGGACAGACAACAGGTGGGAAAAGGGGAAGGACGAGACGCCGGGAGCACACGAGGGGCTTACGGGATGCTCCAGTCCTTACTTCATCCACCTCCACGGGGAACTGGAGCAGGGATGTGGTTGGGGGGGG
>WEKX01014575.1:34131-46064 GCA_013390025.1 Pitta sordida | reverse complement strand
GGGGGGGGGGGGGTTAAACACCACCCTGAGATCCTTTAGAGTGTTGAGAGTGATGAGAGAGAGGAACAAAGGGCACCAGAGAGGAATTCTGGGACTGGACCCAAAGGTAGCGGAATGACCCCACACGGATGTGGCGGCTCCATCCCTGTCCTACACCCTCCTGCCACTTCCAAAGGGAAGGAGAGTGATTTGGAGTGATCCTTCAATTGGCACCTCATGAACTTCCCAGCGTGGGTCTGTTATCCACCACACCTCAGCTCTCTCAACACTAACCCAATCCCCACAGGAATCCACTGGGATTTGATGGCATCGCCACATCCCGGCTCCATGAGATTCCCACTTGGCTTTCCATAGGTGAAGGTGACATTCCCTGAGCTCCAAAGCCAGTGCGCCTCAGATTAATTAGATCTGCCTTAATCAGAATGCACTAATGAATGAAAAATTGCTCCCTGTTCATTTTCTCCCCTCACAACTCAAAATCCCAGAATCGCAGGGTGGATCAGGTTGGAAGAGACCACAGTGGGTCAACTGGTCCAGCAGAGTCATCCCAGAGCATGGGGCACAGTCTGGAATATCTCCAGTGAGGGACACTCCACACCCTCTCTGGTCTCTGCCCCACTGCTGGGCCACTGCACAGGGAAGATGTTGTTCCTCATGGCCAGGTGGAACTTTCTGGGCATCAGTTCCTGCCCATTGCTGGGTTCCCTGGAGCCATCCTGATCCATCCTGTGACAGACATGGAGGTTCCCCATCCATTTCATCCCTCAGCTTTTCCTCACAGGAGAAGCTCCAGTGCCTAAATCATCTTTGTCCCCCCTCCCTTAAAACCCTCCTGCACCATCTCACTGGTGACCAAGGGCTACCCACGGGGTTTTTTTCATCACCAAAAAAATCCCCCATTTCCATCAGCTGAAAGCAATTCCAAGCAGGAAAGTAAAACTGAGACTTGTGGGAAGCACAGTCCTTTGGGATGGATCTGGGCTACCTGATCTAGAGAGGGACAAGACCAGAGAAGAACATTGCTACAAATTGTAGGAGAGTCTGGGAACTTGACTGGGAAATTTCTGGGTCTCTCCAACTCCCTGACAGGAGGGGGGAGCTGGGGGAGCGTGTCTGGCTCTGCTCCCAGGGAACAAGGGAAAGGAGGGGAGGAAACAGCCCCAAGTTGCGCCAGGGGAGGTTCCCCTGCTGATCCCAGAATCCCAAATCCTTTATGCTTGGAAAAAATCATCAGTCCAACCCCTCCTCCAGCACTGCCAAGGCCACCACTGACCCATGTCCCCAAGTGCCACATCCACAGGGATTTGAAATCCCTCCAGGGATGGGGATCCACCACTGCCCTGGGCAGCTGGGCATGGGACGGACAAACCTTTCCAGGAAGGGATTTATCCCTGATGTCCAACTTGACCCTCCCCTGGCACAGCCTGAGGCCGTTCCCTCTCCTCCTGTCCCTTGTTCCCTGGCAGCAGAGCCCAACCCCCCCCAGCTCCCCCCTCCTGTCAGGGAATGGAGAGAATTCCAGGTGCCCCCTGAGCCTCCTTTTCTCCAGGCTGAGCCCCCCCAGCTCCCTCAGCCGCTCCTGGGGCTCCCGGCCCTTCCCTTCCCTGGACACGCTCCAGCCCCTCAGTGTCTCTCTTGGCTGAAGTTCTCAATCCAAACCTTCTCAGGGAAAAGAACAGGACAGAAAATGCAGTGATTAGTTCCTGATTAGGTTTTAGTTCATTTGGGGCCACCTGAAACATTCCTTCACTGGGGTGCTTTTGGCTTTGGGGGATTTTTGCGGAATTTCATGTTTGAAACACCAACCCTACAGCCCCAAGGGTGGCGTGACACGCCAACGAAGGCGACACATCCAGTGCCCCCCTCAAAAAACACCCCTGCTATTCCTGCAAACACAAAACCCCCCAAAAATCCCCCAAAGCCAAAAGCACTCGAGTGAAGAAACGTCCCGGGGATGCCACAGGGAGCAACATTTGTGTCCTGGCTGGTGGCACTTGTGTTCAAAGACTGAGCAAGAGCCCGAGATCAAATGGAGGCTGAATAGCTGGAACGAACCCCACTCCCAGCACTTGATCCACAGATGATTCCCCAAGGAAACCCTCACAAAGAGCCCTCAGCGTTTCTTGTGTGTGTGTGTTTGTGTCTTTCCCATGTGCCGTTTTTTATGGATCACACAGTCGTGGAAATCAAGAGAGAGATCCTGAGGGGACAGGGATGGACTTCACAGTGAGCCACCAACAAAGGAGCTGGTGGTGGAATGGACTGCAAACAAACAATGTGGAATTCTTGGCTGGGAGTTATGGCTTGGGGAAAGAAGAGGGGGAGGGAAAAAGCAAGAAAGAACGGGGGGGAAGGAAGAGGGAAAAAGGAAGAATGGAGGGAACAAAAAGGAAGGAAGGAAAGAGGGGGAAAAGGAGGAAGGAAGGGGGGTCACAACGTTTGGGGGCCCACAGGACTTATCCCCATCCCTTAAGTGCTTTGGTTTTCCAGCTAAGTCACACCTTGTCTCTGCAGGAAGGGAGAGCACAGGAGCCCCTCCTGCCCCTTTCCAGCTTGTGCAGGAAAATCAGGAAGGTTCTCTGCCCTGTGACTCCAATTAAATCATGGATGTGCTGTTTTATACTCCCAAGTTTAAATCCCAAGCCCACCTGGCCCTGACATGAAGAACATTTCCAACCTGCAGGTCCTTCTCTCCCCAGGAGCCTGTCCAGCTTCCTTCCCACCACTTTTCCACACTCCCATCCCACAAAATGGCTTTTTCCACAAGAAATACATAAATCCCACCTTTCTCTCATCTTTAAAGGCCACAAAACTTAGTTTTGCTTAAGAAATCAGGAGAAGTTACCTCAGGGAAAACATATTTCCTAATGAAGAACAGGCTTAACTTTGAAGCTTTTTGGTGCTTTTAATGCACCAACCTGGTCCAGTTTGCCCAAATAATTGTCAGATTTTAAATAACCAACCTATTTCTCCATGGGAGAATGAGAAGATGAATGAAATATGTAATTTTTTTAAATAGAGGAGATGCTCTCAACCAAATCACAGAAGAACTTCACCTGGTTTCCAGGAATTCCAGAGTGGTTGAGGTTGGATCACCCACTCCCTGCTCAAGCAGGGCCAACCCAAAGGAGCTGCCCCAAATCATGTCTAGCCCATGATTTTCTCTTACCTTCAGCTTTTGAGCTTCTCCCCTGACCTTGAGCAGCTCCGTGATGGAATCCACAAACCCCTGGTAATGGAAGTTGCACATTTTCTCGATCTCCCGGTCGTGGTTTCGGATTCGCGCTTCCAGTTTCTCCATGAAACGACCATGTTCCTCCCCATCATACACAGACCTGAGGGGGAAATGTCAACGTTGGTCAAGATCCCAACATCTGGGACTGTCAAGACTTGCAAAAAATAACCAAAATATCAGCTTTAAAAGGGAACAAACCTGCTTTTCTTGCCCATCATACACAGACCTGAGGGGGAAATGCCAACATTGGTCAGGATCCCAACATCTGGGACTCAAAACTTGAAAGAAATAGCCAAAATATCAGCTTTAAAATGGAAAAAAAAATCTGCTTTTTGTTTGCACAAACCAGGCACCAAAACTCAGGTTTGGAAATGTTTGTAGTCCAATTCTTCTTTTTCAGGATATCCTTATCCAGGGAATGGGTGTTTGGGAGTGTTGAATCACAGAATTCCAGAAGGGTTGGGGTTGGAAGGGGCTTTAAAGATGATTCAGTTCCATGGGTAAGGACACACTGCTCCAACCTGGCCTGGGACACCTGGACAATTCATCCCAGGGCCTCCCCACCCTCCCAACCAAGAATCCCCTCCCAATATCCAAATTAAATCTCCCTCCTTCAGCTCCTGTCCTAATGTAAAGGTGGAAGTTCAAACCAAAATTCTGTTTTTTTCCGAACAAACATTCCCTCAAAAGCAGAGGGACCGTGGGGGACTTCAAAGGTTTGTTTGCCTGGTTGTTTACAGCAAATACAGGTATTTTCTATGGAGTGATTTTAGTATTTTGAGAAGCAGTGCTGGCTCCTAAACTTCATTTCCCCTCAAACCCACAAGAATTAAGGATGCACAGAGTTTTATGGGATCTGGGGTTGTGTCACGAATCAAGGCCAGTTTAATTTTACGTTGAGAGATAAAAGATGGGAAAGACAGAGCTGCAAAGAGCTGCAGGAAGGAAATTTTTTTTAATAATTGCAGCAGTGACAAGCAACACTCCACAGAGTCAGAATTCCATGAATCCAGCTGGACACGTTCCCTCAGTGATGTGAGCACAGGTCACAGCGAGGGATCTCAAGGAGCTTTGGAGAATCAACCTCTACAATCCATAAAGGTCTCAAAATAAAAATACCAAAAAAGGACTAAAAGCTGGAGAAAAATCTACTTCATGATCTACTTCATTATTATTATTTACAACCTGCCCCAGCAATTCCAATTCTCCAGGTTCAGTAAAACATCTTCAATGGCCAAAAAACCCCAAAATCCAGCCAAATAAATACCATTAAACACAAACCAAAAATGACGAAAAATGCCACTAAAATGCAAAATAAAAATGAAAATAAATGCCAATAAACCTGTTTAAAACCCAGACCCCAGGGGCAGAAGCCTCCAAAGGCGACACATCACCTTCACTCCGAGTTGGTTGGTGCTAAAGGTGAAAAGAAAAAAAAGAGATGGAACTTCCTCAAATTCCATGAAGGGCGCTGCTGGTGAGTTTTGGGTTTTTTTGTGCTGGTGGCTTTTTTCCTTAAAGTTTTCCGGAGTTTTGGCTGGGAAAATGTGAAATTTGGAGCCCGAGTGCCATCTAGTGCTGCACGGCCTCTCTGCAGGGTCTAAACACCCAACGATTCAAATACAACCTTTAAGAGTTTAATTCCCATAAGAGAAGAAAATGAAGGTGTTTGTACCCGAGTATAAATTAAAACAAACCACATAGTAATTATGGGTGTAAACCAATGTGTTTGCACCCAAAGCAAATCCCTTGAGAGTTTCCAGGGGCATCTGAGAAGGGGGAAATAACTCAAAATCACATGCAAACTGCAGGTTTGGAGATGGCAAAGCTGAGAAGTTTGAGCATTAAAATCTTTTTATTGTTCTTTTTTAGCCGAATTATTGTGGGGGGAAGTCGGTGCCTCTAAACTTGTATTTCTAAAAAAATTCCATGTTTTCCCCTCTGAGATCTCCTGCTCATCCAGAATCCTCCCTCCCACACAGAGCCAACATCCTTCATTCCCATCCTCATCCCGAAACAAAAGTAAACAGGAACCAAGGCAGACCCAGAACACATTCCAGAGCTTCAGGAAGTCATCCCTGACGTTATGGGATTGAACAGCGTCACAAACAGTGGCCACGTGGTGACTCAACATAAACAACGTGGGCGCTGGGTCTGACGGCACGAGGAATTCATCTCTCCCTTCCAATGGTGGCAAAACATCCCTCAAATCCCAAACTCACGTTCCCTGCTGCTTCCAGCCCTGGCTCCTGGCACAGGGAACAAATCTCTGCCTTCCAACCACCTCAGAACATCCCTCAGGTCCCAAATTCCACCATCACCATCGTCAGTTCCCCATTCCTGGTAGAGATCCACCTTCCTCAGGTGCCAAGTGACCTTGGAAAATCACCCTCGTGATCCCAAATCCTCCGGATATTTCCAGTGTTACCTACTTGGGAATTCCCAGCATCCCCAAGACCAATCCTGGTTCACAGGTTATTCTGAGTTGGAAGTGACCCACAAGGATCACTGAGTCCAATTCCCAAGTAACTCCCACCCAGANTGTCAACCATAACTCATAAATCCCTCTCCATTTCCCCACTCTCCAGCCACTCATCCCCCAGCTGATAGTGATGCACGGGGTTGTTGTGTACAAAGTGAAGAACTCGACACTTGGACTTGTTAAATCTCATACTATTGAAATCAGCCCATCTCTCCAGCCTGTCAAGGTCCCTCTGAAGGGCCTTTCTGCCCTCTGGCAGTTCAACATTTGCCCCCAGCTTGGTTTCATCTGCAAACTTGCTGATGATGGACTCAATTCCCCCGTCCATGTCAGCAATAAAGATGTTGAACAGTGCCAGGCCCAGCACTGACCCCTGTGGGACTCCACCAGTGACCAGCAGGATGTGGCACCGCTCACCAACACTCTGAGCTCCTCCATCCAACCAACTCCCACCTTCATATTATTTCCCTTTCCAAGTCAACACATCCATGGATTTGTTCTTCTCACTTCTTCCCTGACAATTCTTTGGGACACCCCACTGCCTTCCTCTGATCCACAGGTCTCCCCAGCTGCTCTCCTCAATCCCATTCCTTGTGCTCTAGCAAAACCTCTCCTGGTTCAAACCCTAACTTGATCTCCAGGGAACTCTCCTGGACTAGAGTGGGAATTCACACCAAAAACACTCTAAAATTAAAATAATCTTTTATGTGTATTTATACCCATTAATAACCCCAACAGCTCACAGAAAAGAAAGAAAACAAAACTCAGAATTGATTGGGGCTGCTCCTTCCCTTGGTTGTAAACTGTGGCAGTGCTATAGAAAATGATCCTCCAGGCTGCCTCTTCTTTTTTTTGCCTTTGCTATAAAAAATTGCCAGTCCAAAAAGCTCCTCCACAAAAAGGCTTTTGATTAAAAAAGGCTGAGACGGAGTGCTCTGTCCCACATGCACTTATCTGATCATTTGAGAGCAGGCTGTAATTCTCCCGCTGAAGCCTCTGCTCAGTGACAGATCCGTCTGGTTTGGGGTTTTTTAAGTGCCCTCACTAAATGAAACCATTGAAGACAACGCTCACATTTCTTGGATTGTTTTGTTAAGTTTCACAATTCCTGCATTCATTAAAAATCCATTTTGGGGTGTTGGGTAGTTGGTTGGTTGGTTTTTTTTTTTTTCTAAAGGTCAACTGGAAAAAAAATCTTTCCAGGAAAGCCACAAATGCATCAGGAGTTCCCATTTCCAGCCTGGAGTCACTGCAAAGTTTATCCCCCAAAATAGGGGCAACCCAAGCTGGGGCACACCAGGAATCCAAACCACTAAAAATAGGGATGCCACAGACAAATATCCAGCTGTGCCTGGGGTCATAAAGTCATGGGATATCCTGAGGTGGGAGGGATCCACCAGGATCATCCAGTCCAGCTCCTGGCCCTGCACAGACACCCCAACAACCCCAGAATGTCCCCGAGAGGGTCATCCCAACCCTCCTGGAGCTCTGGCAGCCTTGGGAAGTGCCCATTCCCTGGGGAGCCTGGGCAGTGCCCAAACACCCTCTGGGGGAAGAACCTTTCCCTGAGATCCAACCTGCCCCTGCCCTGGCACAGCTCCAGCCATTCCCTGGCTCCTGTCCCTGTCACAGGGGGCAGAGATGGAGCTGCCCCTTGGGAGAAGCTGCAGATCCCAGTGAGCTCAGACCTTGGCCTCCTCTTCTCCAGCTGGACAATCCAAGTGCCCTCAGCTGCTCCTCACCTGGATCCACAGGTGGCTTTGCCATTTCCCTGGTGGCTCAGGCAGAAAGACAACATGGACACACCTTCATCCTCCCCTGGAATCCCAGAGCTTCCCTGGACTCCCTGTGCTCAGCCTGGCACCGGATACTCCCCCACCTTCCCAGCCACTACTTCGTCCAGAACAGCAAAAATCAGGGAAAGAGCAGACAAGGGGAAACTGAAAGGGACAACGATCTTCTGAAAAGATGGTCAGAGGCAGGAGGACACAATAACAGAACAGTTTGGGTTGGAAGGGACCTCGGAGGTCACCTCATTCCATCCCCTGCCATGGGCAGGGACATCTCCCACTATCCCAGGTGGATCCAACCTGGCCTTGGACACTTCCAGGGATGGGGCAGCCACAGCTTCTCCGGGAAACCTCTTGGGCATTGTCACCAAGGTCCAACACAAGCCACACTCTCCAAAGCCGGGCTTTAGTCACTTCACGAGGCCAATTTGAGGTTGGCAGGTCCCATCCACACATCAAATCCATGCTGGAAAAACACCAGAGGAGCTCTGATATATTGCAGAGGTATAAATTCACACCAGAAAACATTCAGGAACTTGGTCTGCAAGTCCTTCCTGTGTGACCACTGTGGGTCCCTTGGCAGATTCTGATTCTGTGATCTCAGGCTCAGCAAGGGGGAGGAAGGAAGAACCGAATGAAGGTAGATTGAGATGAGATCTTGGGAAGAAATTGTTGGCTGCGAGGGTGAGAAGGCCCTGGCACAGGTTTCCCAGAGAAGCTGTGGCTGTCCCTGGATCCCTGGGAGTGTCCAAGGCCAGGTTGGATCCACCTGGGACAGTGGAAGGTGTCCCTGCCATGGCAGGGGTGGGATGAGATGAACTTAAAGATCCCTTCCCATCTAAACCACTCCATGGCTGGTGAAGCAGAGCCTCAGGGAGGCTTGGACAAGGCCAAGGCACAGGGCTGACCCTGCAACTTGAGTCCCAACAAGAGCTGCCTCCAGGATGAGCCTCGAAATAAATTCAGCCAAAAACACAGAGCAGGGAAATCTCCGGGGGCGGAATGAAAGAGATCTGGGACAATGCAAGGAGGACAATCCGGGGACAGAGCAACACAAGTGACTCGCTTTTGTTTTCAATTAATAAAGTGGAACAAATTCCTGAGTCTGCTGTGGACTCCAGTTTTATTTCTTTCCCTTTAAAACTTCTGTAGTGGTTTGAATCCCTCCGAAACATTTTCTTCTTGTTAAGCTACATAAAAGCATCAGCAGTTTGTTTAATCTGAGTCTAATTTTTGGAAGAAACAAATTCACTACTAAGCACTGCAAACAATATAATAATAATTTCAAGAGTGGGGCAACAGCTCCACAGAAAAAAGGTCAAAGAGTTTTAAGATTAATATCGACCTATTAAGAGTTTAAGCCTTGTGATTCCAAAGTTTATCCACTTAGGACATAACAACAACGTGTTGCACTCCAAAAACTCCTCCCTTAGGTGGAAAAGCAAGTGTAAAATTCACTTTTTGTTTTCATTCTGCTCATCAAACAGGATTTAAGCCCAGAATTAAAGCCTGCTCTGCTTTGTCCTATCACCCACGTAGGTTTAACTTGCATCAAAAATACAGAGAAAGCCACATTTTTATCTTTTTTGGAAAAGTACAAAATCTTGACGCCTAAATATTTTTCATTTAATCTCATGTTATTATTTTTGTTATTATTAATTTCATGCTATCATAATTCCACGTAATTAATTTCAATTATTGTTCCTCATTTTTTCATAATACAAATATTTTAAAGATCTGCATTATTTTTTTAGATGCTGTTCTTATTCATTGCTCTCTTTTTTCATTACTAGCACTACATATTTGCATTATTTTTCACTATTTCAACATTATCCATCACCCTTTAAAAGCATTCCCACATGGATTTGTCCTGTTTAGAGTCACATCCCTTTCACAGAGGTTTCTTCCACCCTCCCACTAGCAGTTTACAGCAGAAGTCATCCCAATCACTGAAAAATTCCATAAAATATCAGCAATAACCCCCTATCCCAAAGTCCTGGCGTAGAAAACAAAGGATAACCCTGATTTCCCAACTGGGAATGTCTTGATCCCAGCCAGGTCCTGTCACGGCCTTGGTTCCATGAGGAACGTTCCCCAGAAAATTCCCCAGAGAATTCCCAGAAACCACACGCAGACGCTCCTCAAAAAACCACCCGAAAAATCCACGGCTCCTTGTCAAGGACTGGCCTCAACCAGGAGGAGCTTTTCAACAGGGCTCCCCACAGGGATTTGTTCGCGGGCCTGGTTTTCCTCAGCGGTTTTAGGAGCAAATTGGAAAATGTGAAGCAAGAGTTGCACTTGGGAAAGACGTTGGTGCCACCAAAGGGAAGGGAGTCACAAGCCTTGGGAAAGGGGGAAGCCAAAGACCTCGGGAAACTGGAAGTGTTTCCAGAGGTCAGGGAGGGTGAAGGCAGCAGAGGGAAGGGAATGGTGGTGGTACAAGGAAAGGCCGGGATCAGGAGCACGAGTCCAGCGGGATCAGAGCGACTCCAACTGCCCCAGCACCCGATTCATTGGCTGGGAAGAGCCAAAGGAATTGGGTTTGGATTTGAAGGGATAAGGGTTGGTGAGGACCCAGGGAGCACAACGCCATGGATGAATCCTTTGCTACGGAAACATGGATCATTTCGGCTGGAAAAGCTCTCCGAGATAAAGGGCATCCACCAAACCACCACCGTGTTCCCCACTAATCCATGTCCCAGGGGTCACACCCACACACCTTTTGAACAATTCCAGGGAAAGGGATTTCACCTGTTCCAATGCCTGACCACCCTGTCAGGGAACACCCGCAGCTCTCCCAGCCTGGCTCCAGAGCAGAAGGGCTCCAGCCCTGGAGCATCTCTGGACTCTCTCCAGCAGCTCCACATCCTCCTTACGCTGGAGGCCCCAGAGCTGCACAAAGCATCATTTTGATAAACTCGACACAATTACTATTTCAGCTCTCACATCTATAAAAGCAGATTCAATCACCACAGAACAATTTTAATGTCTCTACTCGCTGTGTTATTGCCCAATAAAAGCTTCTCCCCTACGAGCAAAAGCTCATTTTGTTGGTTTGTGCATTGTTTAGCCAATGTCGGGGGGCATTCTTGGCTTTGAGTCGCGTACCCTCCTTTCTGCTGTGAGGAAATGTTGTCACAACATCCAACAGAGGCACAACAAATCCTCCAGACAATATTAAACCAGCGGTGCCATAAAAACACCCAAACCCCCCCTCAAACTGACAGCAGGAGGATTGATAACTTCCAGAACCGGGGCAACACCAGCTTGGACGCTGCTCATCCCTGGATTTTAAGAGGAAAGCAGCAGCCTCACTCCCTGGCATCTCCTTCCAGCTCGTGGCTGAGCACCAAGGTCAACTCAAGGTCTCACTCGGAGGCAAAAGTTGAACGAGTGGCACAATTCAGCTCTTTGCTGCCAATTCATTGTGCCGGGGAGTTCCTGACTTCCAGCAGCACATGGATTTGTGCTCTGCACTCCCTGCCAGCTCCTGCTCCAGTGCCAGCAACATCTGCACCCCTGCCCAGGCTTTTACCCTCTCCTAAAATCACGGAATGGGTTGGGAGGGACCTAAGGACCATCTCATTCCTCATGAGCAGGAACACCTTCCACCAGACCATTGTTGCTCCAATCCCCATCCAAACTGGTCTCTCCCAAAAGAACGAGGCTACTTTTAAACACTTCCACAACCTTGATCCACTTAATCAAACCAGACCAGGAGCAACCACACGCGCGGCTCCCGAAGGAAACGCCGCTGTGGGGCTCCTGGCAGAGACAAGAATCCTCTGACCCAGTTTCTCCCACCAGCACAGGCTGAGTCAGAGGAGACTTGTTCTCATTCTCATTGATTTCAAACACTCGTGTGAGTCCCAGATTAGAAGACACGGAGGTTCCAGCTGCTGAAACGCAGATCAATGGCATCCTCCGGGATGTCTGCCCGGGGCAGGTCAACCTGACACAGCATCTACAAGGGATCAGGGATTTTTGGAGAGGCAGCTGGAGGCCACACAAGACGTATCAGACAAGACCAGCAGCACCAGGGGTGTCGGGTTGTGTGGTAAAGTCACTCCCTGTGTGAGTTTTAATTATTAAAAGCCTTTTTGTTGGCGAAAACGTGGGTCACGAATCTAAAACCAGAGAAGTTCTGTAGCAGACACGCTCAAAAATCCATTTGACTTGATGAATCCATGTGAAAAGAGAAAAATGGGAATGATGGAAGATATTTTACTGTGCTTTATCCCACTCTTGGAGGTCTCCATCATTTCATTTCCCCAGGTGGATGCTCCATCACATCCCCAGGACCTGTGCAGTCAAAATGAGACATAACAGTAATGCACAGGCACAAGTGCTGACGAATTTTGAATTAAGCTTCACAAAATCTTCATCAGAACGAGATTTTAACAGCCTCATCCTCGGGGGGGGGGGG
>WEKX01014575.1:22038-34059 GCA_013390025.1 Pitta sordida | reverse complement strand
GAAGCAACATCTTCCCCCCCCCCCCCGGGGGGGGGGGGGGGGAGAGCTGGATCAAAAGGCAATGACTTGGGGATGTGTGATGACCAGAGACTCGCATTCCCATGCAAATATTCGTGTCTAATTAAGAGAGGAAAACCACTAATTGGCCTTAAATTACCCAGGAAAATAAAGTTAAATATTGGACACAGTTTTCTAACTGTAAAAGTGGCTGAAATCCAAGAGGGCTCATTGGGGGATGTTATGGAATCTCTTTGATCTGATTATTTCTAACTCAGGAAGACACCAAGAAGGAGGAGTTTAGGGGCGTTTGCTGCTGGTGAGACCAAATATCTCCTCAGACAGGGAGAGGGTTGAGTGAGGGGCTTCTTGAGGCCCCCAAAGCCCTGTTTTCTATAGGTTAAACCCACAGGAGAGCTGAAGCTCTTTGGAAACCACCCGACCTTTGCCAATGTTCCACCAAGCCCAGATTTCAAAGAGCCCAACTCAGTTTTTACAGACAAATTCCCAATTCCTTTATTTGCATGAGATCAGGTCTGGAAAATCATAAAATCACAGGCTGGGCTGGGAAGGACATTAAAGCTCATCCAATTCCACCCCCTGCCATGGGCAGGGACACCTTCCACTATCCCAGGTTGCTCCAAGTCCTGTCCAACCTGGCCTTGGACACTTCCAGAGCAGCCAGAGCTTCTCTGGAAAGCTGTGTTCCATAAATAAAGTCTCATTAAAGAGACCGCTGATGACAATAAAGTAATTTTAGACTATGCATTAGTGGAAAAAATAGAGCCACCATAAAGCCACAGCCACCCCCAGCTGCTCCATGCCAGGCAAGATGCTGGAGGAAACAAAGGATAATTACCCCTAATTGAAAATACAACGGAAGGCCTTGGTTATAATGCTCCTATTAAGGAAGGAATTTCAGATGCTAAAAGAGGGAGAGCTTGAACAAATTAAAGTCCAGCCTTCCAGAAGAGTCAGGAAATGTACGGAGCAACCCCAAGCCAGGGAAGCCAGAACCCACCACAAGAGACATGAATGCCCCCCAACCGAGGCCAGGATGGGGAGAACTGGCCACGAGCAGAGCTTTCAACTTCCCTCCTCTCCTCAGGAGGACAATGGAAACAATTCCCCCAAGAACAAAAGCGATGCGTCAGCAGCCCCGACTCTCTCTCCAAGCCCTTTCAAGTCTGGAAGGACAGTTGATTTGAGCCATGTGTAGGATGGGGACCAAGCGAGATAAATTTCATCCCATCCAAGCTGGTTAACATTAAGACAGGGATGAATCATCTTTACAATTGCCTGTAAACAACAGTGGTTAAAAGAAAAAAAAAGGGGAAAAAAAAACCAAAACAGAGAGAAATCTAATGATACACCGCGGTCACACGCCGCTCCGAGTCTCGGAACGTTGAGACCATATGGACCATTGTGAGGAAACGTGTCGACATGAGGGGGGAGACACACAAAGCCACAAGAATGGGAGGGATGGGGACGAAGAGCCACCACAAATGTTCTAATCTCCCTCGTGCTGAGCCCTCGGTGGTTTTCCAGCACGTCCGTGACAGGCTCGGGGGGGGGGGAGAGGACACACTCAGAGTAACGGAGGAGATGCGCATCAGATGTGGGATTTGGAACACGAGACAGAGCTCGGGGGAATCATCTGCTCAGGCTCTAGGTGGTTCCCGCTCTGACCTTCAGCGATTTTTAAGGGGGGAAAACAAAGGCTGTGAAACCACAACAATGTCACCTTTATCCTGGGGATGGTCCTGGGCAGGGCCAGGGGTTGGATTCCATGATGCCTGCAGTTCGCCTTCCAACTCGGCATATTTTGGGCTTTGGTAACTCAGATGTGAGGGAAATACCAACATCAGAGCGCTGGGAAAGCAAGTCCCAGGTAAAAAAAAAGTGACTATGGAAGAACCCAGGCTGGACAAAACACCTTGGAGGTGTCTGGACATGGAAAGATCCCTCTACATGCCAAGCGAGACTTAGAAATAATTATCAGATATATCATGGATTCATTAGGGTTGGGAAAGGCCTCCAAGATCATCAAGTCCAACCTTTGAACATCCCCATTTCCTGAAACTTATCAGCAGGTGCCACATCCAGTTTTTTGAACTCTTCCAGGGATGGTGACTCCAGCACATCCCTGAGGAGCCTAGTCCAATGCTTAACCACCGCCCCAGCAAAGACACTTCCCCTAACATCCAACTTGAGTCATTTCCTTTAGAAAAAAAGATCCCAAGGAGTTGCTTAGATCTGGGAAAAATAGTTTTAATAGGAAAAAAATCACCCCAATCTTGACGCAGACGAGGGACCTTAAAGCTCATCTCATCCCAACCCCATGATTGGCAGGGACACCTCCCACTATCCCCGGGGGATCCAGTCTGGCCTGGGACATTTCCAGGGATCCAGGGGCAGCCAAAACCCAATCTGTGCCAGGGTCTCACCTCCCTCACAGCCAGGAATTTCTTCCCAATCTCCCATCTCTCCCTGCCCTCTGGCACTGCGAAGCCATTCCCTGGGTCCTGTCCCTCCATCCCTTGTCCCCAGTCCCTCTCCAGCTTTCCTGGAGCCCCTTTAGGCTCTGCCAGGGGCTCCAAGCTCTCCCTGGATCCTTCTCTTCTCCAGGCTGGGCAGTCCCTCTGAACCCTCACCTTCCTCTTCTTCCCAACCAGGCCAAATTCCAGCAAGTTCCAGGACTCCACACAGTTTTCTCAACTTCACTTAAAGCAAACCCCAAGTATTTACACTCACCCTTGAGCCAACACAGTCTTGTTCCACCATCTCCTGTGGTTGATGGACATCAGCACCTCAGAAGGTGCTGGTACCAACGACCTCATCCCATGAATTTGTACTCTCCCTGTGGATTTTCCAGTGACAAGTGAGGCACAAAGTTCATCATTCTCTCCATCTCCAGTCTCTCCTGCCCTACCAGGCCACCTGCCTTCATGGAAGCTGTAGGACATCAACACCTTGGAAATTCCCACATCCCCATCCCATACATCCTGTCTCAGTCCCTCTCCAGGGCGGTTTGGATAAGATATCAGGAACAATTCTTTTATGGAAAAGGTTGTAAACTAATGGAAGAGACTGTCAGGGCAGTGGTGGAGGGACCACTCCTGGAAGTCCTCAAAAAACACGTGGATCTGGCACTTAAGGACGTGTTTTTATGGAGAACAAGGTGGTGGCTGATAGTTGGACTTGAGTATCTTAAACGTCTTTTCCCACCTCAATAAATCCATGGTTACAAAGGCAGCCAAATCCAAACCCTCAAGGAAGGAATCCAGAGGCACCACGGCCTGTCCTCACTCAGGGAACACTTTGGGAACATGGGCTGAAGGACAGCACCTGAAGCAATCCAGAGGCACCACGGCCTGTCCTAGCTCAGGGAACACTTTGGGGACACGGGCTGAAGGACATCACCTGAACTGCTCCACTTTGCACCAAGGACAACAAACAAGGCACCACTTAAGTGGGAATAACAGGATGGCAACAGACCCAGCCCTGGCATCTCCCTCTCCCTGCAATTCCAGGGAGACAACCACAAAACCCGTCCCACCTTTGGGATTGTCACAAACATCAGGTTTCCTGCAGTTCCTTCACACTGGGTCTGGGCAGGTCCTCCCTCCTGCAGCTCGGGAGGAAGGAGCCAATACTCCTGCCTTTAAATGCTTGGAAGGAACAGCCACAAGGAGCGATGAGATGTGGGTTTGCTTATCCTGGCTCGCTAAATCCCGCCTGGGCTGTAAAACATGAGCCCAGCCAAACATCAGGAGGCATTTGGACACTGGGAAGGGATTTTCCATCAAGCATTTCACTCGCAAAAGGTCAAGATTGAGAGCTTGTCTTCACCTTCAGTATTTCGTTATTTGATCTTAATTACACAAAGGCTTTGCAGTTCCAGCACAAGGAAGAGCTGCGTGGAGCTGGGGAATGGAATCACAGATAGATTGCCTACACACGTGTTATAATTCAGTTAAAAACACAAAAGTTAAAATTAAAAGAAAAACACTTCCCAAGTGCCTCACGGACATCATCCTATAATGTATTTTTTCCTGGAACCAGACACCCTGTGGATCTGCTGTCCAGCTTTACAGAGGGATATCAATTATCCAGGCTCCCCATCTACCCCACACAAAGGCTTCCCAAAGGATTACTTCCCGTGTCCAGCAGACAAAAAAATACCCCAGTGGGAGGTGGGTTTGAGGCGATTCCTTCACAGTGTTGGTTTCCAGAGGCTGGTTTTCCTGGGATGGATTAGGTCCTTCCCAAAAAAGATGGTGTGGGCACTTCTCCAACTCCTTCTCCTCCTCTCCTCCTTGTCTGGTCACAGACTGATAAATGGCTCGGACCCATCGAGTCAGGCCAGCCCTGTGAGCTGGGAGAGCTGCTCCCCTGCCACGCTTTCCTTCAGGAAAATCCTCATTATATGGGATGTTTCTATAGGGAAAGAGACTGCTTATTCCCATCTGGGACAGGGACCAACCTGCAGACGAGCTGAGGAGGCCCCAGGGGTCAGCAGTGTAGGAAAGGGTGAAACACCAACGCTGGAACACGCTCCAAGTTCTCTTCCATGCTACTAATTATCCAAGAACAGCACAAAAATTCCCCAAATCCCTGGCAAGGTGTGCTGACAAGAGCTCAGTGCTGACACGAAACAGAACCACAGCACTGAGCCAAGGGCTGGAAGGAAAAGACCTTTTCCAACACCAGAACTGACCGTACCAAAGCTGAGCAAGCAGCAAAGGTGCCCAAAAGTTCTTCCCAGCTACAGGGAAATAGGGAATAACGACAGGAGACACCAAGAAACCCACTGCTCCTGAACTTGTGTTATCCCTAAAAGGGTCTCTGGGACAAAGTGTTTTAGGGGTCACGACAGCTCTGGGTTACTGAGGTGAGCTCAAGGCAATGGGAAAAGCAGAGGGAGGCTGCAACACTGAGGGAAATTTGGGAATCAGGATGTGCCCTTGGAGCAGAGCTTGGCTGGAACAAGCTTCCCACAAACACCAGGGGCTGCTCAGGGGCAGCACTGGGCACAGCCACAGCAGGACACGGGCAGTGAACACCCCCCCAAACCAGCAGGAGCCGGGGGAGACCAAAACCAGGGATTGAAACACCGGGAAGGTGAAGTTGCACGTGCCAGATCCAGGGGTGATTTAACCACTGCCATGGGATAACTGCAAACATTCCCATTTCCTCACCACCTCAGTGATCCGTGGCACCACAGGAGGGGCTTGGAAGAAGCAGAGACACACACACACACAGAGAATGAGGCGACCCATGCCCAACCAAGGGACACAGCAAACGAAAACCCGGGATTATTGCGGCCCTTGAGCGTCACCGCCACCCTGTGTGGCCACGGCTGAACCCGGGGCACGTCAGGCAACGAGTGACACGCTTTGGAACACACAGGCAGCCAAAGCAAGGCTTGAGCAGGGCCAGCTCCGGGGTCTGGAAGGCCTCAACTTGAACTCTGCAGGCAGAGGAGCCCAAGCCAAGTATTCCGAGGCTGCTGCGTGATCCAGGCTCCGACGGCAGCGCCTTTCGTAAGAGTCGGAGCCAGACACGGAATCGGAGAGAGGAAAGTTTGCTCAGACGACTGGGAGCTGGACAGCAGAGCTCCCGAAAAGCAATTTGGAAGCCCTTTATCACCTCCTGGTGAGCCCAGCTCAACCTTCCACCACAAAGACCTCGTTGCACCAAAGAACAGCAGCCTGGAAAGGCTTTGCTTTTCAAGGGGCATCCAGAGCATTCCGTGCTATTCCTGGAAGTACAACCTTAGCAGGGTTATATCAAAATGTTTCTGTTTATTTTGGGATCAATGGAATACTACCTGAAACATGGATATGTTAAAATGAGAACTTAAACCACATAGGGTTTAAACACTCTCCCTCATCAGAAAATCTTACACCAACCTGTCTCCACTCCCCTCTGAGGGGAATATCTGAGGGGATATCCTCTGAGGGGAATATCATGGGTATTTTACACCCATAGGCACAAAGGAATTAAGCCAAATGCCAACGGACACACAACAAGCTTTGGCTGTGCCAGAAATCAGCACTTCCAGCCACTGGGCCTTTCCTCTGGAGCAAGGGAAGCCAAGGAAGCTTTAATTCCACCACAGGAACCACCAAAGACCAGCTGCCCTGGAGAGAACCAGGAAAATTCTCCTCGGTCCCACCTCAATGTTCAGCCATCAGCTACTCCAGCCTCCAAAGCAAGACGGAAAACGTGTCAGTTGATCCACTTCCATCCAAACAGCAAAGCAAGGAGACTCAGAAAAGGGGAAAGCCCATCACAGCACAGGGAGACAAGTTGTCCTAAAGCTTATTTTCTAGAAATGCTGCTTTGCCACGGAGCACACAGTGTCCAGGCACTAATTAAACTAATTAAAATACAACCATTTTCAGCAGGGAAAGGTGGAATTGCCCAAACTGCCCTACAGAAACACCAGGTCCCAGCACCAGAAAAAGCTGTGTCCAAGCCATTCCAAGGCTTTCATCCCTTCTTCTCTCCCATCTGCAGGGATGACTCACCAACAACTGCTGCCACGGGGAAATTCCCTTGTGTGCTCCCAGCTGGAATTGTGACTCAAGGGCTTCATCACCATCAATTGTCACCTCACAGTCCCTCCTCCACTCAAGCCAACATTCCTCTCTTCCCAATAACTCACGACAATTCCCATCAGCTTTTTTTTTTAACTGACAAAGAATCCCGTACTAAGACAATTTAAAACTTTAAACAAAAGTTTTGAGGACAAAACAACCACCCAGCGCTGCTGCTTTGCGGTGAGACAGCACAGGAAAAATGAGGGAAATTAATTAATATTTAGGTGCAGACGCCTAAGCAAGACTCCAGGGTTGGCCTCGAGCTCACCCTGTGGGTTTTTTAAAGATTGATGGTCTGACAGTGCTCAACCAACATGTTCAATCACTGCAAATAAATGAGAAATTATTGTATCAGCGAGGAGGTAAAACAGCCACAGCTGCCAGGGAAGGGAGCTCTGAGTCCTGCACTAAACCACCCAAAAATAACCTCTCTGTGCTGGCTCGGAGAGAAATAACACTTGGGCTCTGCTTGGTTTAGGAAATCACAGTGAGAAGTGAAGTCTGTGCTTGTTTAGGCCTCAAACTGAGCTAAGCACAGATTCCAGCTCAAACACACCTTCCTTCACCAGGAATTTCAAAGCCCAGCGAGACCTGAGTGGCACCTGGCCCACCTCCAAGATGGTTTTTCCCTCCCCATATTCCCTAATTTCGGACAAGGCAAAAGGACCTGATGGATCCAGGTAGATCAGTGCAGATCCTGCAGAGAGCACCCAACACACCAGGGCTCCCACCAGAACATATTTCCTACATTAATTCGTATTTTTAAGAAGAATTTCCAAGTTTTTCCATCAGAGAACCTTTAAAGAGAGTTTCAGGACACCCGGCAGTGATGGTGGGAACTTCCCAATTCCCTAAATCACACACAGGGGATTTTTAACATTTAAATAGAAATAACCTCCCCAGAAAAAGAAAAAAGGGACTTGTTGGCACCAGGGTGTTGATCACTCACGGGGATGAGCAAAGACAAGGTGACTTATTTTCTCCAGCTGTTCCAGGTCTTCATCACAAGATCCAGGAGAAAAGACCAACAACAACCCTCAATTCCCAAGCAGGGCAAATTTCTAAGGAAGAAAACCACCAAAACTCATCACATTTAGTGCCTTTAATCCATTGCTTGTGGTCTGCACTTCATCCAGCCCCACTCACTTCTCCCTCAGTTGCCTTCATCTATTTAAAGAACTTCATTATCCCACTTTTTACTCTCATTAAACTCTTTTTTTAGCTCACCCCTTTTTTGTTGTCGTTATTTGAAAGCCTTGTTTTCTTTGGGAGGTTTTTATTAGAGGATTTGGGCTGATTTTGGTGGCTCTGGCGAATCAAAGGTCACTCGAAAACATTCCTGACCAAAGGACGAGAGGGAACACAAAGCTGATGGGAAGAAGCAAATAAAATAAATTTTAGGGATAAAATAATTTGGGGGATGTAACACACAACCCCTGAGCGCCCGCAAAACAAACTGGGAGGTATTTCTGAAAGCTGTGATTTATTGTATTTCATGGCGTTGGGGTTTCTAGGTTTCTTTTATTGCACATTGTGCTTTTTTTACACACTCCAGAGTCAGGAGCTGAAAAGGAGGCTTCAAACCCAAGGGGGAAAAGGAGGCTTCAANGATGGATGTGACGGAGGCAACAAACCAAGACCTGTTCCTCCAAAAACCAGGAAAATTCCCATTCCCTCCTCGCCCATTCACGGGGAAAACCATCCAGAACACGCTCCTGAAGGAAACCAAGCCTGAAGACTTGAGATGTGACATTTCTCATTTCCAGCCTGTGCAGGGGAATTAAAGCCAAGCCCCGACCCCTGAAGCTCAGGGAGTGATGGATTTGTCCACAGCTGATAACACGGATCATTTATCCTAAATCCTGGCTGGCTCACAGCTCACCCTGAGCTTGGTCCTGGGGCGATATTCCAGAAGCTTCACAGGGAGTCAAGAGAAGGTTAGCAGAGTAAAGGCCTTTAAACTCACACAGCTGAAACAGGAGATTTAGCTGTTAAAACACAGCACTGGGGATTTGTTTCCGTCGAGGAACNTTCCAGCCTGTGCAGGGGAATTAAAGCCAAGCCCCGACCCCTGAAGCTCAGGGAGTGATGGATTTGTCCACAGCTGATAACACGGATCATTTATCCCAAATCCTGGCTGGCTCACAGCTCACCCTGAGCTTGGTTCTGGGGTGATATTCCAGAAGCTTCACAGGGAGTCAAGAGAAGGTTGGCAGAGTAAAGGCTTTTAAACCCACGCAGCTGAAACAGGAGATTTAGCTGTAAAACACAGCACTGGGGATTTATTTCCGTCTAGGAAAAGGCTGGAAAATGAGGGAAAATAGGTTGGACAAGTNCAGGGCCAGGCTGGATCCACCTGGGACAGTGGGAGGTGTCCCATGGCAGGGGGTTGGAATTACATGAACTTGAAGATCCCTTCCAGTGCAAACCATTCCAGGATTCAATGATCTCAAGCACCCTTCTTAGGGAAAAACACAGTTGCTTGTAGTGGCTGGAAATAGAATTAAAAGGTGTAAAAAGCAGGAGTGAAAAATACCTCCAGAATCCCAGAATGGTTTGGGTTGGAAGGGACCTTCAAGATGATCATATTCCACCCCCTGCCATGGGCAGGGACACCTCCCACTATCCCAGGTGGATCCAACCTGCCCTTGGACACTTCCAGGGATCCAGGGGCAGCCACAGCTTCTCTGGGAATTCTATCCCACTCCCTCCCCACCCTCCCAGCCAGGAATTCCTCCCATATTGGCTTTCAAATGTTTTCTGTGCTCAAAAGCAACAAGTGCCCTGACAGAAGGAGGTATTTCAGCATTGGGCAAAGTGTCACTTGTCCCAAAATCCTACTTAGCAACTGATGGAATCTGAGCTAATCCTCTTCAGGCAGTGGGATAAGGATGAGCAGTGAAAGGACCACATTCCCTCATCCAGCCTCTGAACTTCCCTGGTCCAGGTTCCTCCAAGTGCCACCAGCCTGCCCAACCCAGCTCACACCTGCCCTCGGGGACAGGGGGACAAGGCACATGGAATTAGCAGAGGGAACCTTGTTGGCAAAGTGACCATCAAACCCTCCCCATGCCGGGATCACAGCACACAGCTCGAGCCAGGAGGGGATTGGGGCTAATTGGGTTACTTTGAAACCACCACATGAGGTCAAGTGGTGACACGGATACCTTTAAAGCTCTTCTCTGTGTGGGAGGAGGGAAACCCAGGCTTCCAAGCGGGAATGAAGCCAAATCCTTCCCTGTGAGGGTGGGGAGGCCCTGGCACAGGCTGGGCAGAGCAGCTGTGGCTGCCCCTGGATCCCTGGAAGTGTCCAAGGCCAGGCTGGAGCATCCTGGGACAGTAGAAGGTGTCCCTGCACACAGCAGAGGGTGGGGATGGGATGAGCTTTAAGGTCCCTTTCAACTCAAACTACTCCAGGATTCAGGAGCCCCTCTGCTCTGGAGCCAGGCTGGGAGAGCTGGGAATGTTCCCCTGGAGAAGAGAATGTTCTCCAGGGAGAGCTTGGAGCCCCTGGCAGAGCCTAAAGGGGCTCCAGGAGAGCTGGAGAGGGACTGGGGACAAGGGCTGGAGGGACAGGACACAGGGAACGGCTTCCCAGTGATCCCCAAACCAGGGTCACACTTCCAAAGGAATGTCAGGCACCTTCCAAACATCACCACCACTTACTAAACTGTATCCTGCAGCAACAGAACATCTGGGCATCCAGTACAGCAAGAAGAAACCAGGAAACACCAACCCCAAAGCCTCACTGAAACCAGATATTTGGCTGATAATCCTCCAACAACCAAAAACTGCCTTGCAGCGAGTCCAGAAATCCAAATGGAAAAACTGGGATTGCAAAACAATCATTTTCTTCACAAGCAGCAGCAAACCCAGATTTACTCAGTGGGAAATACAGTGTGAAAATCCTGGTTTCGTCCCTCCCTTACTGAAAGCACCACAATGTGTGATGCAGGTTTCAGCAGCGGAATAAAACGGGCAATAAATGTTTCCAGCAGAGGTTTTGTATATGAAGGTAATTCCACAGAATGGAAGGAGCAAGATGTGCAGGATCTGGGATCATTCAGAGTGTCTCTTTCATATTCTATAATGTTTTATAGATTCCATAACATAATTTTTTTTATTCTATAATATATAATATTTTATATTATTCTCGATATTCCCGTGTCCCACCCCTCCTACACAAGCCATATCCCAAAGAATCCCAGTCCACCCTTGAGCAAAGTCACTGGTTTCCCAACTGGAGTCTCTGCTCATCCTGGGAATCGCCTCAACCCGGCGACGATGCTGGAATTTACCACTTGATGGCACCAGAGAAAATCCTAAGTTTTCAAGCGAGCAGGTCGGACCCAGAGGTCGGGGAAGACAAAGTCTAAATCCCTAAGGAAAAAGCTCATGGGAGAGGCTTTGCAGAAGGAAGGTGTCGCTTGGCTGGAGCCAGGCTGGGAGAGCTGGGAATGTTCCCCTGGAGAAGAGAAGGATCCAGGGAGAGCTTGGAGCCCCTGGCAGAGCCTAAAGGGGCTCCAGGAGAGCTGGAGAGGGACTGGGGACAAGGGATGGAGGGATAGGACACAGTGAATGGCTTCCCAGTGCCAGAGGGAGATTGGGAAGGAATTCCTGGCTGGGAGGGTGGGGAGGGACTGGAATAGAACTCCCAGAGAAGCTGTGGCTGCCCCTGGATCCCTGGAAGTGTGCAAGGCCAGGTTGGATCCACCTGGGACAGTGGAAGGTGTCCCTGCCCATGGCAGGGGGTGGCACTGGATGATCTTGAAGGTCCCTCCCAACCCACCCCACCCTGGGATTCTGTAACAAGGACACAAGGAAATCACTGTCCCCAGGCCATGGGGCAGCACCAGAGGTCAGAGCACTTGTACTTCCAGGCTCCAAGCACAGCCGTCCATGGATTTCCAGGTGAGGTCACACGTCACCTAAACCAGCAACTGAACCCTGATGACAAAACTAGTCCCACACGAGGCGCACACGGCTCCTTCCAGGAGAATCCCTCACATCCCAGCACTTCCAGGATCACCACCACACGCCTCATCCCAGGGAAAACCAACCCCAAACCGACCCTGGGCCCATCCAGCCCTTCCCTACACCAACGGGTGACAATGGAAATCCTCAATCCAAATAAAATTCCGCAGTTAATCAAGAATCAACCACAATTCCAAGGCACAGTGTTACCCAAAGCTTCCCAGATAATATTCCCATATATATAATAATATATAATATTAATAACAATAATATAAAACATATAATAATAATATTCCCAGGAAATCAATCCAGGGATGCCACACTGACGCAGAAAATCCAGGATAACATTCACCCACATGGATGGAGAAGGAATGTTCTTCCCCCAGCTGGAACCGGAATCAAGCACTCCACAAAACTTCCCTGGGAATCTCAGCCTGGGTTA
>WEKX01014575.1:0-22004 GCA_013390025.1 Pitta sordida | reverse complement strand
CCCAGGGATAATTCCTATCCTGCAGGGAACTAAAGCAATTCCTGCTTTCCTTTGCCATCTCTGCCAGTGGACAAAAATTCCAGTCCCAACTCAACAGAATACCCTGATAAGGAAATCCATGAGACCCATACCCACATTTATTACCTTGCCCCAAAGCACCTCTTAATTCTGAGGAATTAATAGGCTGGACTGACTAAAAAAAATTAAGAAAAAAATTAAATTAAAAAATTAAAACTCAGCTCTGAGTGTTTTTAAAACACAGCACGCTGCAGAAAATGTCTGGGATGTGTTTCTACTCCTGCAAAGAACCAAGAAAACAAGTATTTCCCCGTGGGTTTAAAGGACTTACACGAGTCTCAGGAGCATCCAAGAGGATTTTAACTCTCATTTCTCTCTGTTATTATTCCACCAGCCAGGCTCTCCATCACAGCTGCATGAAATCTTAATTAAAAGCCCCGTGCTGAAAGTTCAACCCCAAAAATACAAAGAGAGCCTGTTCTCAGCATCGGGCAGAGACAAAAATCCCTCCCCAGAAATCCATCCCAGAGCCCAAACCAGCAGCAGGGTCCAGGGAAATCAAATATCTTGGGCAAAGGGAAAACAAAACCCACAAGGCAAATTAACTTTTCCCACAAGGGAGCCCGAGTGTTGCTCAATAAGGGGATTTATTGAGGTTTAACAGCCTGGGCTCATCCAGGATGTGGGAATGCAGGTTTAAGTGCTCAGGAATAAAGAATTTAGGGAAAAAATTAATATTAAGGACAATTCAGTGCATTGGTGTTCTGTAAATAGAAAATATTTTGCTGCATGCACAGGCAGGGAGTGCTGAGTTTAAATCTTAAATTCTGGATATGATTCATGGAATTATGGAATGGTTTGGGTTGGAAAGGAACTTAAAGCCCATCTCATTCCATGTCCATGGGCAGGGACACCTCCCACTGTCCCAGGGGGATCCAACCTGGCCTTGGACACTCCCAGGGATCCAGGGGCAGCCACAGCTTCTCTGGGAATTCCATCTCAGCCAGGAATTCCTTCCCAAAAATCCCACCACTGTGCTCAGGAAAGGAACTCCAGGGTCCTCCCTGCTCGGCATTAATGAAGCAACAATTATTTGAAAACCTGGATGAGGAATGAGGAGTCGAACCGGATTCCAAAATCCTGATTTAATATCGACATTCCTTGTGACCAAAATGCCTTTGCTTTGGCTTAAGGAGACAAATAAAGGAGTTTGGCAATATTAATTACTGCTTAATCACTACTGTTAATTAATGGGAGAGCTGCCAGCAGAAGGAATTGGCCCACCAAGGAAATCCCCCTGAGGAACAAGGCAGGGGGTTGGAAGCACCGAGGGCAATCCCTGGGTAATAAAGGATGGGGAAAGACAAACTTCCCGACTCTTTCCAAAGCCTCTGATCCCAGCTCAGAGTTGCTCAAGCAAAGGTCAGAGCCTGGATTCAGGAATTTATGATCCCCATTGTGCAAAGGGCAGGGGAGATAAATCAGGTCAGCCTTTAAAAAAATAAACAATAAACCAAGTTTATGACGCTGTCAGTGAACACAAATCTCCTGGACGCTTGGGATGGGAGGCCCAACACGGCCACAAAACACGGCACCATTCCCAAAATCCCATCAGCTTCCCTGCTCTCCATGGATTTACAAGGCCAGGGGAAGCAGGAAAAGCTCCCACAAACAACCACCAGCAGGAAAATCCACCTCAGGTGCCCGTGAGGAAAAGATGGAACTCAGACAGCATTTCAGAGAGAGGGAAGAGCCCAAGAAATTCCCAAGAAAGCTGCAAAAAAAGGGGGATTTATAATCATGAACCCACAGCATCGTGGGCACCTCCCGAGGCTGCAGCACACGGACACAGAGATGAGACAGGACAATAAAATCGAATTTCAGACCCCACATTTAACACCAGGTTTGTCTGGCTGTCACAACCCTGAGGTAAATCAAGCAAAAAAAAAAAAAAAAAAACACATTAAAAGCATTTTGAACTGATTTAGAGTTAGGTGAAAGCATCTCCACTTTACATCCATTAATGTCTGGCACATGGATATTGGTATTTTTGTAATGTATCCAGTTCTAATCAAAAACACCGATGAGGAATCCAAGAGATGGAGGGGAAAAAGAGGGAAATATTGAATTTCCTGCCTCAGTTAAAGACAACAAAACAGCAGGGACTGAAAACCAACAGCTACAATAAGTATTAAATGTACCACAAAGATAACAAAGAGCTGGGAGGGGAATTTTCTCCAGGTTTTTCCAAATTTACCCTGGGAAACCTGTTCCAGAAAAAGGCGGGAGAGCAGGAAAACTCTGTCTGCACAACTTTAAAAAAAGTCTTGTTTTTATGGAACAACCACCTCTCAGTGCTGCTGGTACCAAAGGAAAGGCTGGAAACCCACTCAGAGGAGCAAAGAGGGAAAAGGTTTCATTTGTGGAGTTCTGTGGGGTAATTAAGCAGGGAGATAAGGGCAGTCAGCAGTTTTCTGAGGGAATAATGGGCCTGAACATCGTGTTGGACACACAGGAATTGTGACAGTGACGTTGGCACATCCAGCAGCAGCTGGAGCTGCCTCGTTTCCCTTTCTGTATCCACTGGGTGACATCCAGCTGAAAAATTATGGCCACAGCCACAGGAATGTAGCACTGAACTGACAGGGAATGTCTGCAGAGCAACACCTGGAACCCCCAAGATTTCAGCCCAGCAAAAGCAGGAACCTGTTTTCATGGAATCACAGAAGGGTTTGGCTTGGGAGGGACCTGCAAGATCATCCAGTGCCACCCCCTGCCATGGGCAGGGACACCTCCCACTGTCCCAGGTGGATCCAACCTGCCCTTGGACACTTCCAGGGATGGAAAGTCCACAATCTACCTGGGCAACCCGTGCCAGGGCATCACCACCCTCACAGCCAACAACTCCCAACAAATACCAGAGATGCAGAAGCACCAGTTGCTCGTCTCTGAGCCTGCAGAGACACGAGATTCCAAAACGACCTGGCTATTCCAAAATTCACTTATTTCCAAGTGCATTTCATGGAATAACACTACTAAAAAAAAAAACCCGCAAGTGTCTTTAGGAGATCAATCGCCCCAAGTGATGGAAAGCACATCCCAGGGGTTCCTAGAGAGTTGTCAGACTCCAGCTCCATGTGATCCTCCAAACAGCCCCCCCTGAGGCAGAACAAAGGAACAGGAAGCCAAGGATTCTGCGTCCAACTGATAGTGCACAAGGAATTTTAAAAAGGCAACATGTCATGTCTCGGGCCCGGAGCCAAATTGCTTCAAAGGACCTCGGTGTCCCCAAAGGGAAAATTGAGAAGAAAATAAAAAAAATTAAAAAAAAAAACAAAAAAAAACCCACAACACACATGTAGGAAACAAAGAAATCCTGCTCCAAGGTTGTGCGTTTTGCTTTCATTGATCCGTGGGCACGGAGCACATGGAATGCTGAGCCCCTCAATCCGTTCCTCAGGCCCCGGGCTGGGTTATCACCCGATCCAGGCATTTCCAGGCCAGGAGGGGCTTGTCCTGCCCACGGATCTCCCTCACAAACACAACAATTCCCAAAGCAGCCAGAGCTGCCCTGGAGTTACCACATCCATCAATTCCTAATCCAGCTCCAAAGGGGCACCCAGAGAATTTTATCAGCGGGATTGAAATCAGTTGGCAACTCTGGAAAGGGGGAGACGAGGGATTTCGAAGCAGAACAGGGATCGGTTTTCCAGCTACATCCCCTCCCAACACAGCTTCCCTGCATTTTGGATCGTGAGGCTTTTGGATCCCAGTGATTCCCCTCACGATCCCAACCAAAGGGCACTTCCCAGACAAATCATCCCCCTCTGATCCCGGGGCTCTTCCCCAGAAAACATCAGCTTGCAAAACCGTTTCACCTCCAAGCAAAGGCCAAGACTGAGGGAAAGGCAAAGGTTAAAGAGCCAAATCCCATCACTGCTGATCTATTTACACCTTGGTCTGTCAAAACACGGTGCCCTTCAGCACAAGTTTTCCTCGAGAGGAAAAAATAAAGGCCTGACTTTTCCTGTTCGGGAAGCGGGCAAAGAGAAAGACACCGTAGGACGCCGGTTCCATTTCGGAAAATCCTAAAAAAACCCCAACACACACCGGCACAGGATGTGTAAAAATAGGGCTCCTGATTAGATCAGTACTAATGACTATTTATGAGTCCCACCTTGCTGGCTTGGAGAGGGATTTGTCCCTCTTGCCCACCCTGTCTTGCACATTCCATGTGGGAAAGCCGTACCAAATCCCCTGTGGCAAAGAGAGATGGATTTAAGGCACATTTCAAAGCTTTGGAAGGACTCCTTGAGTTAATTAAGATTAGTTTGATGTCAGTCAAGGACAAGTTAAGTCCAGTGCTACAGTGGATCATCTCTGCTCTGGAGCCAGGCTGGGAGAGCTGGGAATGTTCCCCTGGAGAAGGATCCAGGGAGAGCTTGGAGCCCCTGGCAGAGCCTAAAGGGGCTCCAGGAGAGCTGGAGAGGGACTGGGGACAAGGGATGGAGGGACAGGACACAGGGAATGGCTTCAGAGCAGAAAAGGAGAGATTTAGGAGGGGTATTGGGAAGGAATTCCTGGCTGGGAGGGTGAAGAGGCCCTGGGATGAGTTTCCCAGAGAAGCTGTGGCTGCCCTTGGATCCCTGGAAGTGTCCAAGGCCAGACTGGAGCCACCTGGGATAGTGGGAGGTGTCCCTTGGCAGGGGGTGGAATTGGATTTTCTTCAAGGTTCTTTCCAACCCAAACTATTCCACAATTCCATGATCTACCTCAAGCACTCAGCAACAACTTTGGGAGCTCATGGATTTTTCCATCTCGGATCCCTAAATGTCCCCTCAGCTTTCCCAGCCCAACTTCTCCTTTGTAACTGCAGGGAAAACAACCCAAATGCCAACCAACCATCAAACTCCACATATAATCTCTCTCCATGTAATTCCCAAGTGCCCAAGAGACTGGAGACACATCCCTGGAGCACTTGCCCGGATCCGCCCGCTGGCACACGCGTGATCCTCCTCCCATCCCTTGGGACCTTGGTGGTTTCTGCTGGATCAGGCACCAAAGCTCCCAACCGAGGAATTATCTTTCCATGGCTGTGGCTGCTTCAAGCACCAGCTGCTCTAAAAATACCACCCCCATCAAGGAGACCCAAAAAAACACGCCAAGAGCTCATTAAAGAGCAGCGGAAAGTGAAAAACAGCCTTCCAGCTCCAGCCTGGAAACAAGGAAGGGGAGGAATTCGGGAAAACATCCGAAATTTCATGTGGGAAAAGCTCAGCTCGGGAGCCAAGAGCAAGAAAAGACACCTGCAGGCAAAAGCCAAAATGTATGTATTTATATAAGTGTACAGGTGTCTAAAAATGAGTTTTACATGTAACAAGATCTGGAGAGGGTGGAAAACTTGGTGCCCAATTGCATTAAACAAATGGCAGGACAAGGAGGAAGTAACGCTATGGATTAACTTAATGAATCACACGTTAATTAAGGAATTAAAAATAAAACAGCTCTTGCCCAGGAAGGAGAAGTTTCCCCATGAAGGACTCGCAGCAGATTGAACAATTCTGTAAAATCACATCATTAACTTGAGAGCAGAGGGAGGCCATGAGTCACCACCCCAGAGCTCCACAGTTCCGCCCCTGGAAGAGGAAACAACCGGCCAGGAACAGGGAAATGCCTGGAATGCCTCGTTATCTTAAAGATGTAAATCACTCCAAAAGGAAAATCAAAACTGAGAGCGACCTGTGGATGAAATCAGATTCCAGCAGCCTCAGAACCACGGAATATCCCGGCTTGGAAGGGACCCAATCAGGATCATCCATCCAACTCCTGGCCCTGTGAGGACATCCCAACAATCCCACCCTGTCCAAACCCTCCTGGAGCTCTGGCAGCCTTGGGAAGTGCCCATTTCTGTGTCCCTGGGGTCA
The DNA here is from genome assembly GCA_013390025.1 of Pitta sordida. NCBI lineage: Eukaryota > Metazoa > Chordata > Aves > Passeriformes > Pittidae > Pitta > Pitta sordida. Next base: position 16,062 of record WEKX01014575.1, on the reverse strand, counting down.
CACCAGTCGGTTCCAGCACAGGGACTATTTCTGCATGTGAAATGGTTTGTGTGCCATGGAATGGGGGAGTCACTCCAGAGGATCCCACACACGGATCACCAGGAGATGCTGGAAAGCACCAAAAGTCCACCAGGGAGATGTGGGAGAGTTTGTTGTGAGGGAAGGGTCCTGAGGAACTCACACAGATACTCTTGTGACATGGAATTATAGAATGGGTTGGGTTGGAAGGGAAATTAAAACTCATCTCATTCCACCCCCTGCCATGGGCAGGGACACCTTCCACTATGCCAGGGGGATCCAGTCTGGCCTGGGACACTTCCAGGGATCCAGGGGCAGCCACAGCTTCTCTGGGAAGCTCATCACCATCATCACAGCCAGGAATTCCTTCCCAATCTCCCATCTCTCCCTGCCCTCTGGCACTGGGAAGCCATTCCCTGTGTCCTGTCCCTCCAGCCCTTGTCCCCAGTCCCTCTCCAGCTCTCCTGGAGCCCCTTTAGGCTCTGCCAGGGGCTCCAAGCTCTCCCTGGATCCTTCTCTTCTCCAGGGGAACATTCCCAGCTCTCCCAGCCTGGCTCCAGAGCAGAGGGGCTCCAGCCCTGCAGCATCTCCGTGGGTTCCTCTGGACTCCAAACCTTCCACCCTGAACTGTTTTCCTTCAAACAGCCCCCCCTGAACATCACAAACCTGCAGCCCCACAATTCCCAATCCTGCCAAAATCAACACGGAGCAGCCCAAGATCTTCCCAAACACACCAACTCCTCCTCCTCAACACTGGCCAAAGGGACCATAAAGCTTATTTTTAAAACTTTAAAAACAAACAAAAAAAAACCTTTCAGAGAAAACATTCCAAAATGCAATTACCCTAAATACAGCACATTTTCATTCTGCATCTCTGCCAACATGAAGCTGGGGTTGGGTTTTTTTTTTTTCCATGGCATTTTTCAGCTCCTGGATGCAAATTAGTGTGTTTATTATCCCTCCCCACCTAGGAGAGCTGGCTTCTCCCAAACTCCTGGCCAACCACACGCCCAAAATAAACAAATTGCTCCTTTATTACACGTTTTTCTGAGCAAACACAGCGAAAAAACTGTAAATCTTGGACACTCAGGGTAAGTGTTTCTGCTGGAAAACTCCAACATCCAGCCCAGGATTGGATGCAAACACCCCATTCACACAGACACGATGCAAGCTGTGGCCAAGAAAAGGAGAAACGTTGGAAAAACATGAGTTTTAGGAAAGAAAGTCATCCCTGGGCAACAGTTCACTGCACTGGGAATAGGACAGAAGTGTTTTCCTGCATTTTCCTTCCCAAACCAGCTCAAATTTCCCTGGGTGTATTGGGTTTTCAGTGAGCAGGTGGTCAGGTCACAAAATCCTCTCCTTGGCCACTCTAAGTGCTGATGATGCCAGGGGAAACCTGTGTTATCAACACCCCTGGGACCCCCTTTGGAGCTGCACTGCCCAGCCTGGAGCATCCACACAACCCCTGCCTGCTCCGAATCCTTGGAGCCAAGGAGTTACAGGGATGTCACCACCAAACCTTCCCAAATTCACACAGAGGAGAGAAGAGAAAACACCTGAACATGCAGCAGGTGGTAATCTGCTTTAAGAACACCTCACAGCCCCGTGATTCCATGGGTTTCGCTGGTTTTCCCAAGAAACGGAGCAGAAACTGGGGATACTCCCACTGCTCCTCGCAGGGATGGACGTGCCGCAGCCGCTGCTCACTCAGTGGAAGGGCTTGTTCCCCAAGGACTGAGTCACAGACACCAAAAAAAATCCCTTTATGACCCTCCTGAGTGTCACCCAGATGATGCCGAGAGATAAAAACACCCCCGGGGGGTTGAACCAGCCTTTGCTGGTTCCTCCCAGCCTTAAAACACAACGCGGCCACGAGGCAGAAAAAGCAGAATTTTCCTCTCCTCACTGGTTACACTCAGTCGAGTATTTTCCACTCCAACACCAGAAAACCCCAGAGCCTCTCAGCAAAGCCGGTGTTTGAATTGATGCATCTGGAGCTTGTGGAGAGAAAAAAAAAAGCGCCGAGGATGAGCTGAGCCCGAGGCAGCTCCAGCTCAGCAGCGGTTCCAGCTCATTTCCACGGGTTTTGCTGCTTTGGGAAGTTGAGAAATCGCCCCCTGGGCGAGTCCTGCTGCTCTTCCCAAAACCTCCGTGGCTTTGTGGGGGAAGTGGAGCTCGGAGGAAGCATCTCCTCAGTCAACACTTGGAAGCACAAGGAGACAATTACCAGCCTGGTTGGGGATTAGGAGCAGTGAAATGTTCACAATCCCAACCTCAACACGTGGTTTCCTCTCCCAGGATGTGTCTCCTGCTCCATCCCATCTTTCCCAGCACTGCCCTCCCTTCTCCTCAGGTGTAATCCCTCCCAGTCCTGCCTGTGCCAGGGACAGCAAAGATCTGAGCAGAGAATCATGGAATGGGTTGGAAGGGAACTTAAAGATCATCCAGTGCCACCCCCTGACACAAGCAGGGACACCTTCCACTATCCCAGCGGGATCCAACCTGGTCTTGGGCACTTCCAGGGATCCAGGGGCAGCCACAGCTTCTCTGGGAATTTTATTCCAGTCTCTCCCCATCCTCCCAGCCAGGAATTCCTTCCCAATATCCCACTGAAATCTCTCCTTTCCCACTCTGGAGCCATTCCCTGTGTCCTGTCCCTCCAGCCCTTGTCCCCAGTCCCTCTCCAGCTCTCCTGGAGCCCCTTTAGGCTCTGCCAGGGGCTCTGCAGGTGGGGTCTCACCCGTGGGGGCAGAGGGGCACAATTCCCTCTGGGATCAGCCCAGGGCACGGGGGGTTCCGAGCTGGGCCATGTCCAGCTTCTCACCCACCAACACCCCAACTCCTTCTCCATCCCTGGAATTATCCTGGCCCAGGTATTTCTGAGCCCTCAGAGCCTTGGGACACCCAATCCTTACCCCACACAAGCTGCAGAGGGTACAAACACAAAACATCCTGGATTTTACAAGCAATTCCTAGTGGCAACACCTTTCAAGTGCTCTGTTCCCACCAAGACTCTTTTTTTATTAATTAAATTCCCTTCTTTTCCAGGAGCTGTATTTTCCTGTGTGCTGCCAGCCACCCCAAGGCAAGTTGTTTTTCAAACAAAACGTCACTTGGGTCGAGCCACGCTGAACCTCAACTTGCACTTCCTGCTTTTATTTCCAGCTTCCATTTATTTTTCTGTCCACAGCAGGGCCTGCAGCCTCTGCTCCGCAGCTTTCATGGAATCACAGAACCAGCGAGGCTGGAAATCACCTCTGGGATCGTCCAATCCAACCTTTATCCACGTGTATAACTAAACATGGGACTGTGGTTATTCCCTCTTAAACACTGAGGACAATCAGGGAGCACAACAGGCACTTAAACACTTAAATCCCTCATGTTTTTCCCATTATTATTACTTGGGGCTACCAATAAAAATTAAAGCACTGCTTAATTAGCCCAATTTAGAACAGTTCACCTCAAAAATCTAAACAGAGCATCCTGCACATGATACTCCTGTACCAGCCCCAAAACTGGGCAAAAGCACTAAAAACACTCCCCCCCTCCCCAAAAAAAAATAATCGTGATTATTCTGTTAACCTACAGGACAAAAATCTTGTCCTGGATACAACAGAGAGATTCACTCAAAGAGGAAAATCTAAAAACAAGAGGCTGGATCCAAAACCAAAAAAAGCTGCTGCAGGGATTTGGGATGAGAGGTTGGAAAGCCAACACAGCTGATTTCAAGGAAAACAATAAAACATGACTTCATTTCAAGGTTATTTCGCCTGGATTTCTAATCTTTGGGAGAACCAGAGAGGAATGAAATGAGATGAAATGAGGAAAGAATATTTATTACTATTATTATAATATTTATATATTATTCTATAATATTATTACCTTCAGACTTTCAGATATTCAGGTTAAGAAATAAAATCAAGTCAATGAAGAAATGAAGATTAAGAGCAAAAAAAAAAATCATGATTTTGAGGACAGCAGGGCCAAAGAACTGGCGGGTTTTTTCCCTATTATAGCTATTTTTGGCAAGGGAATTGCTCACAAGAGTATTTGAGGCGTTTTACAACAACACAAACATCCCTGACATGTTTTACTGCGACCCGTGGATGTGTCATTGACCAAGTTCCCTTCCAGCACCTATTTTGGAATTCTCTCCGAAATAAAACACACGCAAGCCTGTCTGGCACAGCCCAACCCATGGCACGGCACCAAGAGAAAATGGTCATTTTTAGCTGCTGCTCCCAAAGGAAGAGGCAAAAAAAATAAAGCAGGAGTGACACGGGGCACAGGCTGGAGGAAAAAAGTTGGTTTGGTGGGGGGTTGTCAGTGGATAAATTCAAAACTAAATGTTCTTAACGACGTAATTTCACTGCAAAATCTTGCTGGCAGGTGGGAGAAGAAGACAATGCAGCAGAATTCCTGGCTGGGAGGGTGGGGAGGGGCTGGGATGGAATTCCCAGAGAAGCTGTGGCTGCCCCGGGATCCCTGGAAGTGTCCAAGGCCAGGCTGGATCCACCTGGGACAGTGGGAGGTGTCCCATGGCAGGGGTGGCACTGGATGAGCTTTAAGGTCCCTCCCAACCCACTGTAAGAAGGGATCAGCAACGAGGTCTGGGAATGAAAGGGTTAATCTGGGGAGCTGAGCTTGGACTTTCTGTTTCCACCAAAAGGCAGCATCTCCCTCAGGCAGGAAAACATCACAGGGTTGGTTTCTAAGCCAAGACCACAGGTAAAGTCACTTTGGATTTGAAAGCCACCAAGTTCCTCCGTTCTCACACCAAGACTTGACCACATCTCCCCACACATTCCACACCAGCTCTCCACTCCTGGACCTTGTTCCACGCCAGACTAAGTCCCCCTTATCCACACACACAGTCAGAATCTCATCCCCAGCTCATTTCCAAGCCTGTACAGAGATATTTGGAAAATATTCTTTTAACAGGTACCGTCTTCCAGGAGATTGGAAGTTCACATCCACATTGGCCTCCAAGTCAACAGCCAAGTCTGCAGCCACATCCATCCCCCAAAACACTGCCAGGAGCTGCCTCCGCATTTCCAGAAACTTCTCTGACTTGGGAGCTCTTCGCTACTCAGCAGAGAGAGGAAAAAGTGCTCCTTACACTCATCCTTTCCCCTTTCTGCTCCTCTTGGATGGTCAGAGCAGGGGAAGAAAGAAGAAACCAACACTTGGCTTCTCAGTGAACCTTTTATGAGAGACCTGGGAAATCTCATCCCACCACTGACAGATTTTAAGGAGGAGATTTTGTTTGCTCACTCTTGGGAGCCTGAAACACAAAGCAAGGGCAGAGCTGAGCCTCGGCCACAGCCACACCTCCCGCTCCCATCCGGCGGCATCCTGGGCTTTGACACCCACAGGAGGTTCTGCCAACAGCCTGGGAGTGATTTTCCACAGAATAGTTGGGAAGGGACCTCTGGAGATCACCCAGTCCAGCCCCCCCACCCAGGCAGGGTCACCCCGAGCAGGTGACACAGGGACCGCTCCAGGGATCCCAACCCCTCCCTGGAACCTCCACGGAAAGAGGCTCTTCCTCATGTCGAGGTGGAACTTCCCATGTTTTGGTTTGTGTCCCATCACTGGGCACCACCAAAAAGAGTTTGGCACCATCCTCTGACACCCCTTGGAGATTTTTTTATGGATTGACGAGATCCCATCTCAGTCCTCTCCTCTCCAGACCAGCCAGGCCCAGCTCCCGCAGTCTCCTCCCGGGACAGAACTCCAGACCCTTCGGCATCTATGTGTCCTTGGCTGGACCCTCTCCAGTAGCTCCTTTTTGTATTTTTGGAGCTTAATTCCTTGCCTCCCTTTCTGCAGTAAATAATTTCAATACTCAGATGGAAAAATAAATGAAGATTTCTTTTTGGATACAATTCATCCACAGGCAGAAAGGGGCAGAGCTCCAGTGACCTGTGCCCCTGTCACACCAGGGACAACCCTGGACACATTCACAGCCCCCCGGGTACTCAGGTCAGAACAAAACTGTTATAAAAAAGGTCAGGCAACAGGTCACTAAATGTCCCACAGGATTCCAGTGCCACAGGAATGTTCTAGAGGAAGGTGTCCAAGAGTTGGAACTAGACAGTATTTAAGGTCCATTCCAACCCAACCCAACCCGGGAAGAAAAAAGCCTTTGCAGATCTGGACCCTTCCATTGCTGCTTCCTGCACTCAAAAATCAAAAAAAGGCACCATCTCACCCAAAAAAAAAAACAGGATTATGAGGAGCCTCATCCTCAGCTTTCCTGCTGGCTCCGGATTTGCCCACCTGCCCCTCAACTCTTTGTGTCCAAGTGACACAAGGCACAAACCAGAGTGTGGGTCTTTCCTGAGAAATCTGCCTGAGCCAACCCAGCAGGACAGATAATTATCCCTGCAGCGATTTTCCAAGACAAAACTGGATTTGGGAGCGGAGGGAGGAAGTCCCAACACACAGGCACACTGTGCATCCTCACTCCTGCAAGACAAGCACCTGGGAAACAGGCCGGGGATTACCAGGAGATCACGGAATATCCCGAGTTGGAAGAGATCCATAAGGATCAGAATCCAGCTCCTGGCCCTGAGCAGGACAACTCCCAGAATCCCCCCAGGTCCCTGAGGGCGTTGTCCAAATAATTCTTAATAATGATCTAAAACTGCATCTAGAGATTTATTAAAGGATGTTCCCTCCTAAGGTACAGCCACAGGAAATCCTGTGGAGCCTGGACTCGGATTTTCAGATTTTTCACAGAATTATGGCACTGGTGATGGAAGCAAGGACATTATCCAGCAGAAGGATGACAGACACAGTTGGGTGTCCTCACAAGGGCTGAAGGGACCAACGCGGTGGCTCCTGAAACCCCTGAGAACAGGACAATCTCTCCCCAGAAGCTTGGACAGATGCTCAGTGGAAATCATGGAATCACAGAATCATTAAGGTTGGAAAAGATCCTTAAGATCAGAGTCCAACATTCANTGCCCCCAGCACTGGAGGTGCCTCAGGACACAGAGGGACAATCCCTGCCCTGGGCTGATCCAACCCAAGGACCACCTGCCACCCTGACCCCAGGGATGTCACACACAGGCAGCTGATCTGCACAGGGAGCTGAGACGAAGGAGGAAGGTGGAGACACCCTGACCCCTCAAAATGCCATCCCGAGCTCAGGATGAGCCCAGCCCCTGTGGGAGCCCATGGCCACCCCGGCTGTCACCTGTGGTGTCACCTGTGCACCTCAGCCCGTCACACAGAGCAAGGGAAGAGAAGCCAGGCACCCTCTGGATTCACAGGGATGGGATTTCCAGGAGCCACCTCCTCCACAAGGTCAACTCCCCCAACCCACCCCCGCCAGACACCTCTGCCCCACTCCCAAACCTTCCCAACAAACACTCCGTGGGCAAAAGCAGGAGCTGAGCCAAGACTAAGGATTATTCTCTGCAAAGTCAGGACAACCCACAGCGGGAAGAGCTTCTGCTCCAACAACTCTGGAGTGTCAACAACGGGCAAAATTCGACATAAAACACCCAAACCCAGCACCTCTGTGGGAGCAGAGATACAGTGTCACCATCCCAAATCCCAAAGAGTAACAGCACTTGGGTGCTTCACTCCTTCCCTACCCAAAAAGGGATTTAAAAAGGAACGGCACGAAGTATTAAATGCTTGTGGGCGGCAATGAAAGTGCTTAAAAGACACATTTAAACTGAGGCAGCGGTAGAGTAACTATAAAAAAAAAAAGAATTTAAACATTCACATGTCCCTCACTGTGGTTAAAAAGCAGCAGAGGAGATTTTTCAAGGAATAAAAATTTTTAAAAAAAATAATATATAAATCTTCCGGCTCTGGAAAATTCAAGAGCCCAAACCAAAGCCAAGCACACGTGCGAGACAATCCGTGCCAAAAAGAGCCATGTGAGGAGCTAATTAGTTAATATAGGAATAATTAGAGCTTCTTCAAACATCAAGAACAGGAAAACTGCCAGAGCAAGGGAGGGGGGAGCTTTTTAAGGAAAACTCCTCTACATGACTGGGCAGAGTAGAAATATGAATTTGGGGTGGGGGTTTTTTAATGAACTAGTTAATGAAGATGTAAAAAGTAAAATGCAATGAAGGAGGGTGGCACTCAAACATCCCTGAGGACTCTGGGAAGGAGCAAGACTTGTTAACAAGGAGGATCTGCTCATCCCAAGACACCCGAGTGTTAAAAGCAGCACAAAAATCCAAATTAAAATAATAAAAAGGTGGCTGTCCTCTGGTTTGGGGACGAACATCGCAGGGACAATTTCACAGAGGACACAAAACGATTCTGTTGGAGCGACTCCAAAGCGAAAAAAAAAAAAGCTGCAAAGGATCTTTCAGCGCTGAGGATCAGGTGACAAAGCACCGAGGAAAGCCCAGAGTCAGCAGTGACAAAAGGACACTTGGAGGGCAGGACTGAGGGAGAAATCCTTTCAAATCCGTGGAGGGGATGCACAGGAAGCACCAGGGAGGAGCTGCAGTGTCACCAATATTCAGGGCACAGGGAAAAGAGAAAGCAAAGCAAAACCCATCCCTGTGGTGCCTCCCACACCTCCAGATGTGACTCTGCATCCTGAGCCCTCTGATCCTTCCCAGCATCACCCCCAAAAAAGGTGAGAGCTGCGTGAGGGAAGGCAGCGAGGAAAGCAACAGGGATAGTGAGCAATCAAAACAGCTCTGCCAGGAAAAAGGAGAGAATTCATTAAAAACCTTCAGCTTGAAAGGAAAAATAATTAAAAAAAAAAAAAGACTGATTTAATATTTCTCCTAATCCCTTAGGACAAGGCCTAGGCTTTCACAACAGAAAACCCACCAAATTTAAACCCTGAAGGAAGACAGAGGGCACAACTGAAGTGCAGAACTCACCCCTCAGTGTTCAGTGGCAAAGCAGCAGCAGATTAAAACATTGTGAGACAGCAGTGGAGGGGAAAAAAACCTCCTGGACTGAGAATTTCTGGGATAACCTGTGCCCAAAGTCACCCAAGGATCAACTCCCACTGCTCCCTGCCCTGAGACACAACGATGCAGGGAAGTTTCAGTCAGAGCCAGTACAAGGATTTCCATGATTTTCCCCAGAAAACACTTCCCTGCATCTCTCCTAAACCCCAGCCTGTGCAGAGAGCTTTTCTCCATCCTCTCAACAGCCCATTCTGCACATCAAGATGAATTGTGTGCCTGCCCTGTCCTCTCTGGATGAAGCAATCCCAGTTCTTTCAGTTTCTTCCCTCAAAGGTTGTGTTCAGTCTCCCCTGGGAGGAGGATTCCGACAGCCTTATCCCACCACAGACTGAATGGACACTTTAATTATTTTTAGAAAAAGGCAAAAATCCTGCAAACCACTCGATGAGAGCAGAACCAGAAATAAGGGGCAGCCTGGGTGGATTTAAATGCCAAAGGGTCTCCCAAGCTCCCACTTTTCCACAGTCCTCCCCACAGCCACCGGCTGGAGATGGAATCCTGCAAAGTCACCCCCAGTGACCACTCCAGAGGTCACCAGAACACGTCAAGAGAGCAGCCTTTCCCCCAAAATTCCAGGAAATACCCCCTTTTAGCTCATCCCTCCACAGCACTGCTCAAACACGGCCAACCTGGGGAAAATTCCATGAGTTACTGAGAACCCCCAGCCCAGGATCAGGCATTTGATAATCCATCCTCTGACAGTGATTCATTAAATTCCAGGAAGGAACGTCCTTCTGTGAGACAGCCCCAGCCAACACAAGGTATAAATAATTGAGCAGATCAAGCTGTTCCCTTCAGAGCCTGCAGCCCGAAAGGAAAAGGCTTTGGGAACTGCAAAGATTCACCATCTCCCAAGTTCTTTGCAGAAGGCTCAGCACTGGAAAGGGGGAAGCACATACTCCTAAAACCTGGGAGAATTAAGGACAGCACACCTTCAGGCAGACATGCTGATGTTCCACACATTAAACCAGCCTGCATCATAAATCCTGATCCCACAGGAGAAATTTCCCGGTACTTTTCTCTCCACAACAAAAAGAATCACTTGGGAGCTCAACAGCATCGGCCTGACCAGAAGGGAATGTTAATGTAATTCCAACAGAACTGTCTCTTAAAAGACACTTAATTACGTACATATGAACAGAGGCCCAGGCTCATTTTCAGGAGATTGCAGCTTCCCTGTCTGGGTGGCAGGAAAACGGGATGAAAGATCCTTCAAAAGATCTTGGGAGGTTTTTATTAGCACATAATTTACAGTTGTTACAAGCAGCTTCCTGAGCAAGTTCTGCGGCCAACACTCGGTGTCTAGACAAGCCTGTGCTGCTCCTTCTTTGCTGGGAGTTGGGATTTCATCCATTACTGGGCACAAAATACGGGATGGGGACTGGGAGAGATGGGATTCATGGAGCCAAGGCATGTGGCGCAGCTAAAGGGTTAAAAGTGAGGACACTCAAGTTCTCACAGTGTTTGGCCTCAGGGGATTTTTACAGATGCTGTGCAAGATTTTGGGATGTTCCTCAGTTCTGGCTGTGCTGGGACCTGGAGGAGCCACTTCTCATCCAGTCCTGGCACACGGAAGAGAAGGTCCCTTTCATCCCAAAGCTGATCCAGGGTCTCTTGTCTTTCTCCCACCCAAGGCAGACTCAGAAGGACAAACCAGTCCAGGTGGTCCCAGGAGGAATCAGAAGCATCACCATCGCTCTTCCACCCCAAAATACACAGAGGGAAGTTCTGAAATCAGAGGGCTGTCATTACTCCCCACTTCACATCTGTGACACACACCATTACCCTCATGCCACCCCCTGGAACAAAGGTTGGGACCAGCTTGGCCACCCTCAGCACCCCAAAGGCTCAAACAGACAGTCCCCGATGGTTTCTGTGCTCATCCAACACACCACAAACCAGCTGCACTCCCCAAGAAACCCCAACACTCTTCTCCCAGGTGAGGGAACTGCAAGGAAGGAACACACAGCCAAGTCCAGGGATGTTGGATGCCCAACAGCACAGCTGGCCCCCAGAATAGCCCCTGCCACCAAACCCCCTCATGCCGCTCTAGACATCAGGAAGCTCCAAAACGAGCCCAAGATCAACTGAGGGTGAGCAGATCCAGCTGGAAGAATCCTCACATAAGTTGGGAAAAGGGACATAACCCCTGGCAGCTCAACCAGCCCCCAGCAGTGTCCACGACTAAGGACCAGGAGTGACACAGCAGGTTCACGTCTGCTTGGACAAACTCCCTGTAAATCCAGCAGAACTCGACTTCTGCCACCACCAAAGTCCTTCCCTGCCATCCCCACACAACCTCCACCCCAGGCAGGAAACAGCATCTGTGCTGCCACACAGCAAAACATCCTTCAGCTGGGTTATTTTCCCATCCACATCCAATTTCCAACCGAGTTTTACACAGGGCTTGTAGTAACACCACAACGTTCAGCTGAGCTGGGGAGCTCAGGGGGGCTAAGCAAGAGTTTAGCCCTATCCCTTAAGTTTATGCCCAAGAGCCAAGCCTCAGTTTCCCCAGCTGAGCTGCAGAAAGCTGAATGACACAGGGGCAGAGCCCTCACAGTCCCAGCTCAGCTCCAGGAGGAGATAAACCAGAGAACAACCCCCCATCCAGGATCAGGAGTCAGGATCTGAGCCAGGCTGCTGCTCTTTGCACTGTCACACTGCTCCAGCCTGGGTCCAAGGTGGGACCAGACAATCCCAGCACCTCCCACAGATCCAGCCCAGGGGCCTCAACACCCACAGCCAGAGCTGGAGGGCACCACAAAGGACTCGAGTCCCTGTGGGAATTGAGGTTCTCCATATCACTCAGTCCAAAATGAGAAAAAACAAGGGGAGGCCCTGGCACAGGTTGGGCAGAGAAGCTGTGGCTGCCCCTGGATCCCTGGAAGTGCCCAGCATCAGGTTGGAGCATCCTGGGATAGTGGGAGGTGTCCCTGCCCATGGCAGGGGGTTAGAACTGGATGACTTTTAAATTCTCTTCCAACCAAACCATTCCAGGACTCCAGGGCCTGCCAATACATCCATAATCCTTAAAAAAACATACAGGCAGTGAGGACCTTTGGCTCCATCGTCCCAGATGAACCTGGACACAGGGAAGTGCCAGGCGGGATGCCAGGACAGTAAATGGATCCGGCAGGTAGAGCCAGGTCAGCCTGAGCAACACTAATCCCAGACACTGACAGGGATTTAGGAGAGCACGGCTTAATTACAGCCCTGCTCTAAATCCCAGCCAGGAGCTGCTTAGGAGAAACACGACCCAATCTAGTGCTTCACTCTTCACTTGGGTTAAACAACTCTGTAATCTCTCCAAACACGTTATTATATCTAATAGGACTTTCAGATCTGCTCCAGGTCTACATAAAAGCGCAGACTGGATGATTAATTGCTGCCCGAGATAGAACATTTCCAAGGTTTCCACCAGGGCGCTGCTAAGGACCAGTCCCAACACGCCTGATAAACCCTCAGCCAGGGAGGAACAACCTAGAAAGCAAATATTACACACATCCAAAAGGAAACAAACAAACAAAGGGGGATGGGATCACACGCAGAGGACACAAAAGCCGGCAGAGCCACACGAAATCAGGCAGGGAACAATCCCTTGGAAACCCTGATCCTTCCCAGCACAGCAGGAGAACCAAGGGCGAAGGCAGAGATAAAGGGATGGGGAATATTCTCCACAGCTGTGGATAACTGAGCTCCCTGAGAAATAATTCGTGGTATAACCCTGAGGAACAGACCTGCTCCAGCCTCTCAGGTTGGAGACTGGATTTGATGAGGCGAGGAGAGAGCAGGAACATCGGAACTACACCTGTGTGGGCAGCCAGGGCTGCTTGAATTCCTCAGACGCTGCTTAAAAATAGCTTTAATTCTTCAAGTGCCGTTTAAAAAAATCCTTCGCCGACTTCAAAAAGCTGCAAATGCAGCTGGGGAGCAGGAAAAGGGGTTTTGCAAGAGTGGCAGACTCGCAGAAGCTCCGGCTGCATAAATGCAAAGGAGATTAAGAGTCGATTTAATGCCAGCCCGCGTTTGAAGGGTGAGGTGACACCAGGTGTTAAAGGACACTGCGGAGGAAAGGAAACGACAGCAAAACATCCCCAAGGCTGGAACATTTAACCGCTGTTAAACGATTTGCAATTCAGATAATCCCAAGGACTCGCCCTTGGAGCGCTGGGAAAGGGGGTGAGAGTCCTGCAGCCCACATTTATCATCCAAGAAAACCTCAGTGTGACCCATCCCCGCTTCCAGCATCACATCACTTCAAAATAAATAAACAACATTAAAAAAAATAAATAAAACCAGCTGGACAGAGTGTTCACTGAAGAGCAATAAGCTTTCAATTAAAGTGCAATAAAAATCAGAGCACTCAGGTGTCCCAGCTTAGCCAAGAGGGGGTTGTAACCAAGAAGGAGTTTCTCTTCCCCAAAAAGGTTTCCTGACCCTGCAGAATTAAGTGATTCTTCGAAACCCACAAACAGAGGAGATCCAAGAATACTCTGCAAAACCAAGTAACACCAGAGAAGAACAAAACAAAAAAAAAGAGGAATCAGACCAGCAGAAGGAAGTGGAATTAGGAGCCATGGGGATAATTAGAAGAGGCTGAATAGCAGGAAAGACATCTCCAAGTGGATTATTTTGAATCCAGGAGCATCACAGGCTCGTCCTTCAAACACAACCACATTCCCTGTCAGGGAAAAAAGGGAGAAGAGCCCGAGCTGGGACCGGCAGCGCTTCCTGCTCTCCCAGTTTTCCCTTTGGGCTGGGACTGGTGTCCCTGAGGAGGGGCAGGCACAGCTCCCAGCCCCGGCACAAGGGAGACCCGGCCCAGAATCCCGGCCAGAACCGAGCACAAACCCGGGGCTGGGAGGGATTCAAGGAGGAATCTCATCCTTGCCCTGCCCCAGGGCACCAGTTACTACACTTGCTATTTTTCCCGACACGAAACTCTCTCCCCCCCAACCCCGTGGGGCGGGACACAAACCCACCCAGACAGATGAAATGGCTGGACCTTCCATTTGGTACCTTAACCCCTCCAGGCCAACAAGGGGGAACAATCTCAGCCCAGGCAAGGACTGATAACAGCACAACCCTGCAAACAAGCTCCGAGCTGCACTTTGGGAAGGCTGTTCCTCGAAGGGAAGGCAGCCTGGCTCCAGGAGACACACTTCTTCCATGATGTCTACGAGAAGTGAGTCACCTTTTTCCTTCTTTTTTTTTTTTTTTTCAAGTTTCCACCATCCTCTTTTCCAGACTCTCCAGCACATCGTGTTTACCCTGAGCTGGTCTAGTTTCAACCCTGAAAATCCTCAGAGCAGGTACTGCTTACACCTGTATCATCATTAATATTCCTAAAGAAACATCAGCACAATCCAAAAGCTATTGCAAGCAAAGCCCAAACCTTCCTCTGCCCAGACACTTATTAGTGCTGCTCCTGTGGGTATGCAAAAATCAATACCAAACCCAACCTTCATTCTGAGAGGCAAGAACAACTGCACTTAGTCCTCTGAAATGGAAAAAAGAAAAAAACCACCCACACTCTTCATTCTGGCAGTTCCCACACATTCAAACCAGTTTTTTGGGTTTTGTTAATAAATTTAATTCTCAGCATCTCCCCCTGTTCGCTTTACCTTGGAAGGTTTCACGGAGAGCTTGGTGAAGAAAACCGCGAGGAGTCAAAAAAAACTGAAGAAACGGGCAGCTCCAAGGTAAATCCACTGCTCCACAGACGAAAAGCTTTCCCATTTCCACCCCGTGCCAGCACTGCAGCACCGCTGCGAGTCACTCAGCTCAAATCCCATTTATTTTTAAAAGGCGGCCGCGAGAACCATTTAAAACCATGACTTCGTGAAACTTCAGGAAAGCGACTGAAGGGCCCCTGCGCAGAGCGAGGGTGGGACGGGAGGTCCCAACCTCATTTCACCCAATCACTCCCACCTGGCCCTGATGGTCCAAACTGGGGGCACCTGGGCTGATACAAAGCAGGTGAGGCACCTTTGACCCCTCAATGACGAGCACCACAATTAGGACCGAATTTAACTCTGCACAACGTAATCACTTAATATTTTGCAGCTGAGTAACCCCGGTAACATCCCCTCTGCCCTTCCCCACCCGAGCAATGTGGTTACAGCCAGGTGGAAATACCCTCCACCCATTAGTCCCGGCGGTATGCCAGAGGATGAAACGCATCCACCTGTGCTCAGCAAAACATTTCGGGGCTGATGCAAAGCACCTGGGAGAACTCCTGAGTTACTTCAAGAGGGAGAAGGAGGGATGAGTTATGTCCGAATCACAGGATAGCGATGCCCGTGGGGTCCGGCCCAAAGGAATGGAGCTGTGCATAATTCATGGGAAATAGCGTATTTTTAAAACAAATAGAGGAATTTCTCGTGAGATATTGCTTAGATGAACAACACAGCACAAGCCACCGGGGCAAAACCAACCAGCAAACACCCCAAAGGGTGAAAGGCCGGAGGCAGAGCGATGGGAAAGGGGAACGGGCAGCGCTCCCGGGCACTCGGCCACATCCATCCGCGCCCCTCGGGCACCGGGAACCCGCCACCTCCCGCAGGATTCTGCAAGAACCCCTGGGAAGAAGATGCTCGCCGGGAGAACAAAGGCTGCGTTAAGCAAAGAGGGAGGAACGAAGCCCCGGACCGTGCCCGGAGCCACGGCCGCACAACCAGCTCGAGCGAAACTGACAGAACCCACCCCAAAAAGGGCAGGGCGGGGGTTTTCCCGAGGAGAACCCTGACACATCCCTGGGAAAACAAAAACCAACCCAGCCGAACCCTCTTCACCCCCGAGGGGAGCGGCGGCTCCGGGCAGGACGGGGTGATGGGTGATACGGACCGGGGTGGGTTGGTGCGGGAGGGTCACCGCGAGCATCCCGCATCCCAAACCCGCCGCTCCCGGGGCTGGTCCCGGCACCGCGCACCTGAGCGTGGGGCCGATGCAGGCCGTGTCCGTGCTCTCGATCTCCCGCAGGATCCGCTCGTGTTCCGCCGCCGTCTCCAGGCTCTCCAGCTCCGCCATCTTCGCCCGCTCCATGGGGCCGATCCCGATCCCGGTGCCGGTGCCG
>WEKX01014574.1:40540-89347 GCA_013390025.1 Pitta sordida | reverse complement strand
GAATTTAGGCAAACATCTGTGTTCCTTCACTTGTAGAAGGCTGAGCATGAATTCTTGCGCACAACTGCTGCAGAAGAAAGACAAAAGAAAAAGATACTCTCTTATAAATATTTATCTAAATGACAAAGCTTTAGCCCAATTGGCTGATCATTTTTAATTCCTTTGGTATTCAGTAAAATAACACCCTTCATGGTGACCTCTGTATTCCTGCAGATTTAGTACGTAATTCTGCAGGAATTCCACACTTCAACCTTTTGCCAGAGCACGAAAGCTCCCTACCATCAGAAAGCCAAGAATGTGGTCCCAGAACTCAACTGTCAACTCTTGTTTCTTGGTGTTTGTTTATTTCAAAGAACATCTCGTCAATACTGACCTGAAATTCATAAGGGCTGTCTCATGAGCTGTAGGACAATCACAGGCAATCATTTAACTCTTTCTCCCTCAGAACTGATATGCAGAGAAGGGAAGGCTTTGTGAAGTGTGGACAGTTTTATTAAGTAAATACAAGTAGTAAACTCTTGGCACACTCCTACTAAGGATGCTCTGCCTCCTGCTCCATGTAATTTCTAACAAATAGAAATCACTGAAGCAAGTGTCAGAGACAAGAGGAAACTTGGCACTACAATAATCCCTCGAATATTGCAGGGGTTTCGTTCCAGAAATTGCTGCAATAAGCAAAATCCGTGAAGTGGCAGTTACCCCGGTAAAGCCAGGGGGAAAAAACCCGCGATGTATTGAAGCTGCGAACGGTGAACCATGAAGTAGTGAGGCATTACTGTATTTCGAAACTGTACATGTAGCTCAGCCCTGTGACAGACATAGGATATGGTCTGCCTTTTCTGGCCTTGGCTGCTTTTGCTTGAGCTGCATTCTCCCTCCAGAGAGATAGAAAAGGCTACGATGGTAGAGGCACCATATTACTGAACCAACCCATTCTGGAGAGTAAGAAAGAGAGACAAGTTTGAGCTACACAGTTAAACTGATACAAATTTGATACTTCCTGCTTATCATACCAAAATAAATGTGGAGCTGAGCTCTAGGGCACTGCAGCATTTGGATGCAGAGCCTCAGCTTGGCATCCCTGCAGCGAGTTCAGGGCCCCCTTGCAGACAGAACTGATGCAGTGCCTCTTTAACTCAGATGTGAAGAGCTGGCTGAAGCACACATGCTGGAGGGAAAGAACAAAACAGACCCTTAAATCTTCAAAACATTTGATCATGGGATGACTAATGCTGGTACTTGGCATGACGTCCTCGCTGTGCTCTGTGCCCTTTTTGTTATTAGGCTCTTTACAGAACATTTGCTGATGGTGGGAAGTTGCCAACTCACCAGCACCCAAACCTCCTGCTCCCTGGTGAGTGTCACAGTGCTGGAAAACTAGTGCAGCTACTTCGAGGGGAAAAAAAATATTTAATTTCCCAAGATATGTATTTACATAATTTAAAAAGCCTTTTTGTTTAAAAATGAGATGTAGAAGTAACTTGGAGACATCAACAGTCCATCATTTGAATAGGCACATAGTGCTATGTATCTTCAACTCTTATTTCAGCTCCTGGGAGCGTTGGAGGCTCAGTCTTTCACAGGATCATTTCACAGGATCACCAGATTGTCACAAACAAAGGTTTTACTGAGACTGGCACTTATATTTGGCTTAGTTCATTATGTAAATATATATTCGAGGAGCTAATATTGGGACTAGCCATTCCAGTCAAGCTGAAGATATGCAGCATTTTAAAGGAGACACACTGCACGGGAGGAAACTGAGCTTTGTGTGTATGTGCTACCAGAGCTGTTGACTGCTAGACAGAGGAGTCTAAATGGGAGGAAAAGAGGAGGAAAAGGTGTACTTGGCCTGCTGGCTCCCACAATTTAGACATCCATCTCTCCACAGACATTACATAGGGACCATGGACATCTACAGAGACAGAAGACAAACTCAAGGGGATGGTTCCTAATCTCTTTCTGAAAGTACCTTAAGATGGCTTGTCTGTATCTATGGAATAAACCTAGCACATTAGCTAAACCACGCAACTTTTTAAGCAGGAAATGAAGGTTTAACCCATGGCATTGGTCATGCAGTTCCAATGACACCTTTGAAGACATAAAAATTATCACAGATTTGTGGTTCAGGGGCTTCTGTACATCGTATATTTGAAATTCACATTACATAATGAGAGCAACTTGATTAATTTTGCTATATTTAAGGCCACATCACTCTTTTCAATAGCAATCTCGCATTAGTGGGGTTTAGGATTTGACTGTACATACTTTATCCCTTAGCAAAACATGGAAACCAGCCTGGAAAATATTTTTATTTCTTTTCCTCCCCTTTACTAATTGGCTTTTTGGCTTCCCATGATCTGAGATTGACATTGATAGCCCCATGGATTTGCCATAGCCAAAAGCTACACAGTGAGGACTTCCAGAATAGGGATCAATGAAGAGTATTAACAGAATTGTAAAATCTGATGGGGAAGACTTGGTAAGCAAATATGTAGTTTATCCTAGCTCAGTCCTGTAGAGAGTGGCTTTCACCCCATTTCTGGTCTCAACCTTTGTGTTGTGGCCCACAAGACCTGCCAGCACTTCATGTTGGCTCTGCAGAGCAATAAAGCAATCCCTATGAAGACAGGGAGATACAGCCTCTCTGTTGGTACCTCAGGCTGGAAGGTGTGTGCCTCTTCCTCCAGTCCTACCCACAGCATGATGACAAAGGTGCAGGACATCTGGCAGATCCTGGCTGGTTGTCTGCCATTTGGGCTGTGGAACCTAAGAGAAGTTACAACGGGGTAGGTGAGTGCCAGCATGTCGCCCCTATCGCTGCCATTAAATCACAGAAACTGGGTGATTATTTTTTTAAAAAAAGTCCTCCTTCATGAAGGAGGGGGTCACACAACTCACATTTTTGGCAAAGTAGGAGTGCAGGGAATTGTTGACAGGTATGAAGTTTACACTCTGGTTTCTCTCAGAGTTGTTACTGTGCCTAAGTTAGCAGGCTCTGTCTTACGTGTACAACCATAAAGCTGTGAATTGCTGTAGGGGTTGTAGATCCCATAGAGCTCACTGCTGTTCACTGACTCTCCTCCTGGAAGGATTGTCTCCATGCTGATCCCTGTGACCAGCCGCACCCGTGTCAAGCGCAGTGGCATCAGCCCCCTGCACTTAGCGGCCGAACGCAACAATGATGACATCTTGGAAGAGTTGATAGATGCTGGCTACGAGGTCAATGCTGCCCTCTCCAATGAGCGATCCTGCCTTTATGAGGACAGACGCACCACCCCCCTCTATTTTGCAGTTTTTAACAACAACATCTACGCCACAGAGCTCCTTCTGCAAGCTGGAGCCAACCCCAACGTTGACCTCATTAACCCATTACTCATCTCGATCCGTCATGGATGCCTGAAGACCATGAAACTGCTCCTTGACCATGGAGCAAACATTGATGCCTATATATCAAGCCATCCCACCACATTTCCAGCTACCATCATGTTTTCAATGAAGTATCTCTCTGTGTTGAAGTATCTCCTGGATCTGGGTTGTGATGCAGGTTCCTGTTTTGAGTGTCAGTATGGAAACGGCCCCCACCCTGCATTAAATTACAGGCGGGAAAGACTTAATGATCCTCAGATAACCAAGGAGCCAACAGTAGTACAGGTAAGCACTGCCTAGTCTACTTACAGGACTTTTCAGGATACCTTCTGCCCCTGGATCTTGACAAATTTAGAGTATTTTTCTTCCAATTTTCTCATGAGATAAGTTGCCATTATTCCTACTTTATTTGCAGAAAAAAGGCTCAATAAATGTCTGTGAATGTTCTAAGTTCACATTCAATGACAGAAGGAAGGCAGGTAACAGCCACTGTGGCCCTAGCTTGTATTTACTTTGAATTATAGCCATCTTGACAGCGTTACTGACAGTTCCACAATATTCATTTCCTCTGGACCTGAGGTTCCAAGAGTAGGGCATATTTTCCTGACAGACATGAGTGGTGGGATATGTTTTTTTTATTTTTTTATTTGCCCTGTAAGGTTTGTTTTGTTCGATACAGAATTTTAGCTACTGGTTAAATTAAAATTGTCTAGTGCTTCACTTTATGAAGGCAAACTAGTGAATGTAAATAGTTGCAATTTCTAAGTCTACTTTCTAAACAGCCATGAAGAGAAGGCATAAATTATTACATTAGCTGTATGACTGTGAATTATATTTGAAGTTTTCACAAAAGATTAGGAGATTTAGGTCCATGATTTCATATTTTCAAAGCCACTGAAAGATTTTAGATATCCACATTTTATACATGTATCTTTGCAGTCCTTTCCAAAGTGCAGCTGGACTCAACTTCCACTGGGCTAGAATTGGACTCTCAATTTCTTAAAGGACTTTGCAGAATTCCAGATTTAATTTTTTTCTGATTTCTGTATGTTCTCTCCTTCCAATATATCTCAAACAAAACCTGACCATTCAATAAAAATTTGCTCTCCTTCAACATGCTACACAAAAAAAATCTCAGTATGGCAGTCTTTCTATTTTGCAAAGAATCAGGGAAGAAATACATCAGCTTCTAGCTATCTTAAGTGTAGCTTTGAAGGATTCAGAAGAATCCCAAAGATCTGGTTACCAATAAATGTTCTTTGGTGGTGGAAAAAATAAAGGAAAAACATCAAAATATCCTAGGAAATCTTGACCTTTTTATCAGTCCTGTGTCCCAAAAGACTTTACTCTCCAGTAACATGTCTAGGGAAAAAACAAACAGAAAAGTCTTATAAAGAGGATGGTCAGTGTTCATCAGAATAATCTGTTATCCCAAACAGAGCTGACTTTTCCCTGATAGTGTTTGTGACAGTAAAATTCCTCCAGGATTCCATATTTTTTGTATAAGAAAAATTAATAAAATATATCATCTCTAGTTCTTGATCCATGATATAGTATCACATAAAGTGAACAGAGAGATGGAATTCCAAAGCAAGGAAAGAGGTTTGTCTGTAGCCGTCTATGTATCCTAGCCACTCAAAACCAGTTCCCTCTGGATCTCACCTAAAACTCTTGCCTAACAAATACTACGTCACTCACAAACAGTCATCATCTCAAAGGTCAGAGGACATGAGGCGGAGGTAGAAAAAGCTGTATAAAATTTTATCTGTGCCTAAAGAGACAACACTAAGGGACAAACATATGCAGGAAAAAGCAGCAGTCCCTTCCCTTTAATATTGTTTTAAAATTGCTTTTACTACTAGGACCTTGGTTAATAAAAGTAAGGCATGTGTGGCGCAGCTTCATGATATACAGTTATGCTATGCTTTGTACGCATTCTGAAATAGAGTGCCTTATGAAACTATAGCCTTCTTCACAAAAAGGATGTGCATTTTCTATTTTCTTGTATAAGATTATGTAAGGATTATAAACCTGAATTGTTAGTCTTTATGAAGACTATGAGTCAGTGTAAGTGGATTTGGAAAATGCATAACTATAAATCATTACCAACGCTACTAAGTTAATATGTCCTGGAGAAGGTGAACGCAGAAAATTGGTTGCTGTCTCCCTCCACGTTTCCAGAATTGCTGTCAAACCTGTGAAGGTGGGGAGAGCAGTATGGTACTGCCACGAGAGGGCATTCAGGTTTCTGCCGAGAATGCAGGCTCAGAGCCACTTAGTCCCTGAGTCAATCCCATTTGCAAGTTTGCATTATTTTGCTTCCTTTTGTTGTGCTTATTTTCCCGCAATGTGTTTTCAAACATGTTTATTCCATAACATGTTTTTGTAGACTAGGCTTCTGAATAAGGAACTGGGAGAGACAAGAGGAGAGTAAGTAAGATACAGTGTTCTAACTGAACTTCCTGTAGGTGGTGACAGCAGGAAACTGGGTTGTCCACTGCAATCCTTCTGACATTATACCTAGTTGTTCTGGGAAACACTATACAGTAATGTTCAGTGGAAAATAAGAGTCAGAAAAGTAGTAAACACCTCTGTGAATGCTCTCACCTTGAGTAAAATAGCCTTATTTCCTGCAGCTTTTTTTCTTTCCTAGGTGAGATAATACCATTTTATTTCGCAGTAAGAGTATCCATACAAGAGTTGAATGCATTTTGAGTTAGGACTCATGCATGTATAATCAAATTTGATCCAGTTACAGGAGCTTAGACTGAAAGAGGTTTAAGCTGATGCATTTTCTTTCCTGTTTGGTGTGGGCTTGGAGGGTGTTTGTAGACACTCTCAGTGACTAAGCTGATGGACGGTGCTTAAGCCACCAACTTTCAGTTGTGTTCAGCCATGTGCCTGAGTCCTTATTCACACAGCATGATTTAATTCATGTTAAACTTTCTGACTGTTCACATGCAGATATGTCCACAGATATCTTCATCATCTGCAGAACCCCGAAAGAGACAGATGAACTCGATTGGTACAATACATATATATTTTTAGATTACAGTGGGAAGAAAAGTCACTACTTTTTTTGAAATGAGACTGCTTGAAGCCAGGTCCTTAAGTCTATTCTTCAGTATCTCCACAAGCAGCTGTCTATGCAATGGCTAGGAGTACTCTGCAGGTCGCACTAAGGACACTAGAAAATTTCCCTGATTGAGGATTGAGTAAGGAAAATGCATCTCTGGTAGGCTGAGGATAGTTCTCCAACAAGCAAATAAAAGTGGGATTCATGTGAAGAGACTTCTCCAGACTTGTTTCTAGTAACATCTTTGGTCCCCAAAAGCTACAGCTACAAGTGAGTTTACAAGAAACGGGAAGTCCTGTGCTTCACCAAATCTGCCTTTTTCCCTAAGCCTTGTTTGTGCACAGTTGCCCCATAGAGCCCCTCCCAAAAAGGGAAAGGGACCCAGCATGCCAGGTCCCAGAATCCCAGTTGCAAGGGACCCACAGGGATCATCAAGTCCAACTCTTAAACAGCACCACTGCCTACCTGGCGGGAATTGAACCCCCGGTCTGGGCTGCATGGACCATTCAGCAGCCCCTCCTCTGCCCTCACATTTCTGTGGAAGTAGCACCTTCAGACTTGTAAACAATTGAGCATTCTTCCATGCTCCAGAGCTAGGCCTTCACCAGGGGTTTGTCATCCCATGCTTGTAAATATGATATTCTACCCTCAGCTGGAAAAGAATAGGCTTTAGTTGAAGTCTTCTGAAGGGAAAGTGGTGATTATCTTCACAGCTGGTAGAAGGGTGGGACCATCAATAAAAGCTGTCACGGATATTGCTATTGTTGCTGTTCTCACATGTCCCACTGACCGTAGTCAATCTGTTTCTCCTTGAAGTTTTGTGAAATGGTGTCTACTCCAGAGATAAGTCGCTGGGCTGGACCGATCATTGATGTTCTCCTGGATTATGTGGGTAATGTGCAGCTCTGTTCCCGGCTCAAGGAGCATATTGACAGCTATGAGGACTGGGCTGTTATTAAAGAAAAAGCAGGTATGATCAGCCAGGAGAGAATCTGGCACAACTAGTCCCATTGTTAGATTCTAAACCTCAGTCACTGTTTAGTATTTATATATATTGTAAAGGATATATATTTATAAAATGATATTATATATCCTTTTGGTATTCATCCCATAAAATTGAAAGGATTTTGCTACTGTGACTGAATTATACTTTGGACCAGGTTATGAGGTGGTAGAAATTTTGGGAGTGTCACTGACTGTGATGTAAGATGTACACCAGTCATGCATCTGACCCACTGGGAATGAACATTGCAGCATGCAAAGGCACCTTTGGCTGTTCCTGGGATTCAGTCAGGTGAGGACAGGCGGGCAGTATAGCTATCTCCATAGCAGCTTAGCAGGCACCAGTGGCCTCTAAGGCCTTTTTTTAATATTCCAATCTCCTAAATATCCTTTCCTTCAGGGTACGAAGTTTTTCATAATACTGTATTTCATAATACGAAGTATTTCATAATATACTTTGAGGTGTCTTATTTAGATCCTCCTAGAAAGCCCATTGCTAAGGCTGAGATAGGTACAGCACCCCATTCTCCAGCCCCACTTCCTGCCCTGTCATGTCTCAGAACAGATGATCTGCCACAAATCTCAGATGCATTATCTCTTTATTACAGAAAAGAAACCAAACAACTTTTCCCATTCCTTCTTCTCCCATTTTCCTCTTGACACTGTCCTGCCAAGTTGAGCTGTCCCTCTCAAGTTAAAACCTGTTCTGCTCATATTTCTGAACTGCCTGTCTTTCAGAACCTCCACGACCTCTTTCCCATCTTTGCCGCATCAAGGTACGAAGCCTGGTTGGAAGAAACCGCATTAAACTTCTTGACACCTTGCCTCTCCCAGACAGACTGATCAGATACTTACGACATGATTACACCCAGTGATCTCAGGCACGCTGGATATGCAGTGGCTTCCCATCACCTGCATGGTGAGGGCCCACAGCCGGAGGAATTGCTGCTGGCTTGGTCAAGCACCCTCCAATGACTAATCTAAGAGAAATACGCTTTTGAAGCATGAATGATAAGAAAAAGGAGGAGACAGAGAGCTAAACACAGGACTGCTGTCAGGTTTTTCAAAGGATTCACCTCAGAGCTTGGTCTGCAAGGAACAAGAAATGAAAGCCAACACTGATAAAGGAGTAGTACTGAAACAAGTGTTGGTGAGGAACACAACGGTATCCTGAAGTTGTGGTGAACCTTGGCATCCTTGCTGCAATCACAATTCAGAAATTGTTGAGAGTCAACATATTTGGGAAAACAATCACATTTCCTTCACAGACTGAGATTTTAACTGTAGTTCCTATTCTATTGTTTGGATTTCTGCTAAGTGTGATGGTTGCCAATTCTCTGATACTTTTACACCACCTTGCTAACACTTACTTTCTTTTTTTATATCTTTCTTCTTGAGTAGAGTACTTCATTTCTGAACATTCAAATATCAGAATATTTAATAGACTAAAATCCAGAGATGCTGAATCCTTTAAAAGTCAAGGAAAGGTTTATTTAAGGAGGATGTAAGTATTGTATTTGCACACAATGAATACAGTTCATTCTGTACTACATTTGCAATTGGAACTAAGTGAAATTCTGCTTGAGAGAATTTCCTAGTCTGAGGATTTGAAAGCAACTTTGAGCTCCCTTTTTTTAATTTTTTTTTTTTTTGTGTGTGTGTGTAAATTGTAAGTAGCTGCACTGGAAAAAGTAAGTTTACAATGTCATGAATCTGGTGTCAGAACTGAACAAAGCCCTAGAGGAGCAGGAACAGGCTTTCAAATCCTTATTCAGGTGTCTAAACAATGCCAAGTTTCCTCCACCAGGTGTAGTTCCACTTAAGTCTGGGGGATCACATTTTGTGTCAGGTATTACTGAGACTTAATAAAAAACTTTAGGATTTAGCCCTGAATTTTCTTACTTTGGAAGTCTGAAGTGTCTATTATCTCCCTTTGATAAAAGTTATTATCTAAGCTTCTTTGAAAATTAGGTCACCTATTTACAGCTCAGATCCACAACTGATTTATGGCAGCTTAACAAGTTACCATCTATCTGCTGAACCACTATAATTGTCCGTGAAATTCTTTCATTGAAGTTTTTAACAAGTCACATTCCCTCACAGCTGGGGAGACCAAGGAGCCCATGAATGGTTATTGGCAGTGACTATAGCTCACTTGACAGGTGTGACTTGCTGAACTGCTTTGATGAGTGCTTCCTTCCTGACTAGGCACCTAAGTAAGTATGGGAGAACCTGAATTTGGAACCACATCTAAGAAGATCTTATGCTAGAAACATGCTCATTCTCACCTTAGGTGACAAAGGAGCTGTGTACCATGGTCTGTTTGGAGTCCCCACCAGAGACATGGCAGATCTGGTTTTGTTTGTTGGTCTGCATACCATGCATGGAATCAGATAGAAATATAAGTAGGGAAAATGCATTGCACTGAGTTTTATTTGTGTGGAGTTTTATACCTTAACACAAGATTGAAGTGTGTTGCACACATACGAGTCTGTCTGGGCACACAAGTTCAGATTCTATGATAACTTTGCATGAAATGTGTTCATCACTTGTGGGACAGGATGTGAGCAGAAGAAAAATTTATTACAGCTATGACACTCTGTCAACAACTGTCCCATTCCCAAATGCAAAAGCTGAACAACCAATAAGAGTTTCAATTCACACTGAACAGTGATCTTCTTGCAAAACCTTGGAAATTCAGGTGAGATTCCTCTAATGATGAAATTTCATCCAGTGGCTTCCTTAACTGCCAGTTTAGGATCTACCCCCTTGTCTCCTGCAGTGTGAATAGTGAATTTCTTCAGATTAGAAAAATATTGGGTGGAGAGAAAAGGATGGGGAACAGGAAACCTCTAGACCAGTTTTGCCAGTGAAGGTCCTGTACTGGTAAGCAGTACCTTGAGAGAGAGAAAATCAGCTGTGGAGTGCATGCATTCTCACTTTCTGGGGCTGAACAGTGAAGGTCTGGGTCTTACTCGCATTTACATAAATCAGAAGTCCATGAAATTAAGTAAGAGTAACATATATACAAAATAAATAAGAATTGTAGAGGGTGATAGATAGAGATACAGCTTGGTGGAGAACTTCAGTGTTTATTTGGTGTGCAGTGACAGCCCTGGAGACCCTGGCTGATAGAAGGATTCACAATCACCAACTACTATAACCACAGAAATGGGATTTCAGAAGTAGGAATTCAAACTGGAATTTCCCCTGAGCCAACACTGTTGTGTTCACAAAAGTCTAGCAAGTTGCAATTTATTCTCATGTCCTTGGAGAAGCTGAAACTAGTTTTGAAAGCCCATTTCTTCTTTCAACCAAGAGACCCAGGTCCTGGTTTGCTGTCAACCATGTGCTCTGAGCGGGAGTCACTGGTCTGGAGAGCACGGATCTGATGGGAATGTATCACAACTGTGGGAAGGGTAAGTGCATGCTGTGCACAGAAACTGGGGTGAGAAGAGTCCATCTTTCAAAGGGAACCTGGTAATTACAATGTTACCAAGTCCTTTTGGCTTGATTGTTACAGCAAATCTTCACACACTCAGTTTGCATTTATTTGCACTGAAATGGAGCCTGCTACTTCTCCACTCCAGTCACTGAATACTATTTTGTACACAATAATGAATCTGCATACATTCAACATGCCTTTAATACATCTATCTAGAAGTTACTGTGAAAAGAAAAATAGCCCAAAATCCAACCAAACCAGGCTTTGCAAGTAGATCAGTAGTTTTAGTGCAAGGTAAAGTGGCTTGTTTTCACTGAGTGTGATACATAGACTCCTTCAGAGAAGACGACATTATGTGAAATGTTCTAGGAATATTTCATGACCAGGTTACTGTATTTTTGTTACTGCAACATGTGCAATTCACTTGATGTTCTTGGGCACTTTTTTGATTTTTTTATTTCATTTTGTATGAAAGCTTTTTCATTTACCTCTCCCTTCCCATTATTTATAAAAGCTATTGTGGTTTTAAAAGTTTAAATTTTCATTGTTCTAGTAAGTAGCAGCTCTCAAATGTTATGTTTCCATCTTCAAACAAAGTATGAATAAAAAGTGGATTCTGAAGGGCTATCAGATGTCCTCAATAGCAACATTGACCAGCTAAACACAAAAATATCCAGGAAAATTCTGAATCAATCCAACCTTGAACAATTAATAATTCTGATGTTAATCACCGGAATGACAGAACAGTATATATTGCTAGAGAGGAGGAAGAGTTACTATTCTTTGCAAACCTTTTGCAAAGTCTCACAGATCCCCATTCAGTGACTTTGAATATACAGAATCACAGAATCAGTAAGATTGGAAAAGACCATAGAGGTAATCAAGTCCAACCTATCACCTATTACCTAACCTAGCCAAGTATTTAACAATTGTCTTCTATTTGTTCCATGTCACAAAGGATTTTAAAAAGTAACATTAGTTTAAATCTGAAAGTAAAAGCATAAATATTTGAGTCAGAGGTCATTTAGAAGGATCAGGTTCAATTCTTCATCATAACTTAAAAAAAACACTATTCCACTATGAAAAATGTGCAGCAATATACATTCAAATAAGAAAGAGTTTAAAAGCAGAAAAACAAAACAAAACATGTAATATTCAAAAGATAGAAACTTGATTTTTAATTCTCTTCTTCCTCTGTATTTCTTCAGAATGAAACTCATACAGAGACTATCTGCTTTGCCAAGTATGTTAATTTTGATAGAAATCCATATTCTGGTGTGATACACAGCACTTTGAAATTTCCCTTCTCAACTCAAGCAGAAGACACTTGTGCACAGCAATCTCTGCCATATCCGTAGTTTATTCCATGATCGGCTCTGCTGACCCAGAAAGAAATCCAGAACAATACCAAGGAGGTTGCTCTGTAGTGATAGTTCAGCATCTGGCTTCATCTGGATTACAACAGTGACACAGAGATACTGATGTGAGAAAGGTCCCCTATTTCAATGTAAAAAATTCCTTGCCTACAGCACTGTAAATCAAAAGCCATTCTTCTCTCGTTAACTTTAATGGAGGTACAGCCTCCGGTTTCTGTTCGTCTCCTCATGGAGAGGAAGAGTTTCCTCATGGGGATTTTCTCCAAAAAGAGAAAGGCATCTAAGTATGTTCCTATCTTAATTTCTAGATCAAGAGCTAACCTGATGTTTCTAACCACTAGATCAGCTCTTTACCAGCTTACACCTTGCATGTAGTTGCAGGTATGTGCTACCAGTGGCATTTCTTGCTCTCTCCCATAGGAATAGCCTGTTCTGGAATGACACATATATGTATTAAGTGCTTGTAGTAAGGAGAAAGCAATGAAAGACATCTCCGTTCCTACTTTTGGCCTGCTCTACTAACATATTACAGACATTTACGTAAAAATGAATACTGGTGGATTATGTGAAGTTTGGGGAAAGAATTAACTACTTTGAGCCAGAGAGTATTTCATATTCTAACAAAAGTTGCAACCTGGTTATAGAATACCAAGGCCCATCAGAAGATCCAAAATTATACTCTACGATTGCTTCAGATGATAATTCTTTCATGACTGCAATGTGCTCGAATGAATTGTTGCCTGTTTCCCCCCTTGTAGACATACCAGGAGTCATAGAGAGCTATGCTAGTCAGAGACCAAACCAATCAAGGCCACTTTTTATTGAATCCTGGGAGAAGTTGCCATTAGCTTCAGCAACAGTACAGGTTCAGACCCTGGGAGATCACAGGTGTCCATTCTCTGGCCCTTTCCACCACCAAAATAGTATACTTATCTTGACTTCAGTGATATACTCCAGGTATAACTGAATAGATGCACACACCTGCAATACACCTCTCAGATCTCATGTTCTGTGTCTTAGTTCCACCCTCTCCATGGGTTTAAGAGAAACCTAAATTAAAAACATTTCCTATTAAATTCCAATGCCAATATGTTAAAATGATTAGGAAGATACTTAGCAAAACATTTACAGCCAGGTCTTGTGATAGCATCTTAAAGTCAGGCAAAATAAAAAAAATGTCTGTGAGCCAAAAATCAAGCCAGGGTATTCTTTACAATTTTTTCCTTCTATCGTACTTCATGAGTTTGTACTAAAATAATACAATTCTTCGTTTGTTCTGTTGGTGCAGAGCAATTCCTGATGTGGAAATTCATCCTATTTCATTTTGCACCAGCTTAATGCTAATTTTCCAGCTTCAGAAGAATTATTTTTCATTTATATCAATCTGAATTGGCAGAGAATTTCAGCCCTCATACCCCCCCCCCCCCCAGTTACAAATAAAACCTAAGTCTCTCAGTGGGGCAAAACTAAACAGACTGCATTGCAGAAGTACCAAGATAAAATTACCTCCTTTCTTCCCTTATTTTGTTCTTTTAATTCTTTCAGCATTTACATACAACAAGAGCTTAAATCAATCACAAATGTGGTTTCTACATTAAATACTGTCCTCCCAGTCTCTTGCATGCAAAACGAAGTGACGTGAATATCTTGACTTCTCTGGAATTACTTTAAAGTACCAAAACTCTTTGAATGGGTTTAATTCATTTCATTTCACTGCTGCCGCGCAGGGCAGCCCCAGAAAGATGTTCCCACATGGAGGAGGTCTCCTCGGTGTTACAAGTGCGGCTGTGAATGGCTCGCAGCCCCGCTCGCCGCGGCTCAGACAATGCCCATCGATGAAAGAGCCTCCGTTTGCCTCATGCTCCGTGCCACCGGCTTCATACGGTTTATTCCGGATTTGCACTCGTGTACTGAGAGGAGAGCCCAAGTAACTTCCCAACAGTTACTAATTCCCTCCAGCCCGCCCACGAGGACGAGGGTGTGATCCGCAGCCTCCTTCCCCTGCCGCTCCACGCTGCCAGCCGCTCGTGCCTGGTGGTGGGGCAGGCATTTCAATTCACCCTCAGGAGCTGTAGTATTCGGCATGACTCTGACATCGCTCCCCCACTGCCCCCGCTAAAGATAGCCAAAAACATTGAAGATGGGTGGGGGGATAGCAGGCTTGATGGGGATGGGTTTGAGAACCATGGGCCTGTAAAGTTTTTGCCCCATGCCATCGGCCTCCTTGCAGAAGTGTGGCACCTCTGCCGGCAGCGTGGCCGCGCCCTTCCTCCACAGCCCCACCCCTGGGAAGGGCGATGGGGGCAGTGTGCCCGGGGGCTGGTACACCCCTGTCCCAGGGCAGGGGAAGGGGCAGCAGGTCCAGGCACCCAGCCGGCCTGAGAGAACCCCAGCAGGGTCCTTGTCCCCGGCATGTGGCGCAGGGTCAGCAGGGCTCTCTGGGCCAGCAGCATCTGCCCTCCGTTTGCTTTTCTTGCCCTCATAGGGAGGAGGATCTCGGGGGGCTGGGAGCCCCTCAGCAGTGGCAGGAAAGGCCCTGGCCGTCAGGCTCTGGGCCGGCCGTGGCTCTTCCCAGAAGGAGGCAGGGAGCTGCCGCTTCCTCATGGGCACCTGGTCTGGCCGGGCAGCCTCGGGTTTTTGCTCCTGCAAAGCCCGTTCCCCGGAGAGGGTCTCCTCTGCCTCGGCTGTCTGCATCACCTTCTCTGCGGCTGCTCCGCCATGGGGGCTGGGGTCAGGTGCCTCGGGCTGGGGGACACGGCCTCGGTCCTCTGCCCCCCTGCGCCAGCCGCACTCGGGGGGTTTGCTGGGGTGACACCGTGGGATCCGTGAGTACTTCTGAGAAAACCTCTTGAGCTGCTTCTGCAAGTATTTTCTGTGGTCAACTGACCGGCGACAAGGAGCTGATTTATCCAGAGCTGCTTTGATGTCGCTGGAGGCTAGGTTGACGAAGTTCAGGAGGGTTTTTACCTCACTGTCCGATGCCATCTCACTGGATGCACCGTGCAGAGTTTCCCATGAAAAGTTTATAATCCGCCTTCAGATAAACCTTGGCAAACCTACGAAACATGATGGGCAGACTTAAGAGCGAGCAGCTTTGGTTTAAACAGCACGAAGGAAATGGAGGGAGGGTGACGGGACACGTCAAACTTCTCAGCCACGCAAACAAGTTGTCCGTCAGCTCTTGCAGGCAAACTCCCGCGGGAGCCGACGCGTGCCCTCATCCCACCGCCCCACGCTGCTGCCCCAGCACACACCGGCACGGGGACTGGCTCATGAATGCCAGCCAGCTCGGTGCCTAATCTTGTTAGATAGCTCGTAGGTGGAAAGAAGCCGGGGTGGCCTCCGTGTAAGCAAGCGCGGACACTCACCCGGCCCGCGGCAGCTTTTCTCACCGGTGCTGGCGGCTGCGTCGCTGCAGAGAGGAGCCCCTTCCCTGCTAATCTCGTTAGGCAGGTTACACACCGCCAACCTCAACGGAGGCAGCCAGGGCCCGCCAGTGTTTGGATGCAGTTTAGTAAGCACTTGAGCAAGCTGAATGAATATCGACTCCGGCGAGTTCGGGGCTCTCCCAGGCCAATCAGAAGCCACTTTGCCAAATACAAAGCATCCCAATCAGGCATCAGCCTCCCCTCCTTACATTCTTTGCCATCACAAATTGTCTCCATGGGGACAGCCGCAGAAAGACAGCTAATAAATACGTACAATCATTTCCCCACGATTTCTACCATTCTCCCTATGCTCTTCACCCCTACAGAAGCCTTTCTTTTAAAAATTACACAATCTGAAGTGATAATGCTGACAGCGACTTAGGAAAGTTTAGACACCTTTTTCCCTGCACTGCCCAAAGCTCTCTGGGGGCTGATACTAACCATGCTTCATTGGCACGGGACAATGTAATACGGGGAACTGGACTAGCCTACTTTTAACCGTTCCCCATCAGAGCCTTTTTTTTTTCTTTAAGGGAAGGATGATGTCAGAAAAAGGTAGGAAAGGAACAAATCTCTAAAAAGATGTGCAGATATCCATGGAAAGGGAGCTTGAGCGCTCAAGAATCTTGTCTTTATGTTTGCCCCCTCAATTGAGTTACACAAAAGCTGAATTACCCATTCAAACTACCCGAACAAAAGGATGGAGTTGGATAGTACTCTTGCATCTGTAGTCAAACAGTTAGAGACTTAAATCGAGTCGTCATGATGGAGAAAGAGTTAGACAAAGCCCATAGAATTGCCATCAGCAAACATTTTCCTGTGTCATATTAGTGGGTCTCCATGACTCCCCCTGGCCTGGGGACAATAGCACAAGTTTGCACACTCGACTACTGTCACCCTGCCAACGCTGGCAAGGAGCAGAAACAGGACAATCCTTTAAGGGGAAAGCATGCCCGCTGCAGGGAAGGTAAGGAGAGAGGGAAGAAAAGGCGTGTGAAATGCTAATTGAGCTGCTTCCTTTACTGATCTAGAGTTATGTGAGCCCTCCGCCTTCTCCCAGGCTTATCCCTAAGGGGTGGCAATTACTTAATAGCACTGTAAAACCTAGAGCTGGAGGAAGAGGAGAGCAGAAGAGCTGCCCTTGGTGTGCACCAGACACTCCAATGACACTGAGCTGGCAGCAGCCTATGTGCCAGCTGGGACCTGCTGCCTCCAACAGCTGGAGCAATGTTGCTCCTGCTCTCTAGTCCACAGCAGCCTGAGGATTGGAAGACTGGAGAAGGGCACAGGACCTGTGCACCCACTGTCAGGGAGATGCTGCCAGCTCACACATACCCTAGGGAATGCAGACTGAAGTTCAAGCCATTTTGCAAATAAAATCTGATGTGAGGCATCAGAGGCCTGAACACTGAGGGTTGAAAACAGCTACATTTTACAATTATTTTGCTGACAGTTTTTTACTTTATTTCTATTGATCCAATTTTCCTCCCAGGAATTCAGGATTCAGACTGTGCCATTATATGAAACTCTGGACAGTGTCCCTGTACTGATGCATCCAGTGCTGCCATGTCTATTCACATTGTTTCTCCTAGTCTGGCCTGGGCCACATGTGATGATGCCCAGGCTCAGGTGTTTCAAGTCTAGGGAGACCCCAGGGTCAGGACACGCTGCAACAGAATGTGCTACAGAGTCTTTGGCACTACTGCAGGCTGTAACACAGTGACTGATTTGCTACTTGCAGATGTGCATCTCTCCTCCCAGTTTCTGTTTCAGAAGCAGTTCATTCCTTAGGAAACCTGGGGCGGCAAGCCCTGCCTGTATCCTCTGTCATCTACTCAGTCCAGCATTCAAAACTCTGTTCTTTTTTTTTCAGATCATTTGTGGGGGGCAGTTTCCAGTCACCAACTTGGCAATCTCTCTCTCAATTTGCTAGCTGAGGTCTGGCTTTGTGGCACGACACTGACATTTCTGTGCAGCTGAAGCTACAGGGAGAAGTTTTGTCTAGTTCACTGAAAGATATGTACACTAAGGGATCATGTCTCTGTTTGCAGGAACAAACTGTCTCCTATGCTTGAGCTTCCAAACCTTCCTGGACATCACATTGCACAGTGCAGTCTCCTAATAGAGCTAGTTGATTTCCCAAAGTGGTAAGAGAGAGAAACAGACAGACATGTGACAGGCGCCTGGGAGTCAAAGGTTGTCTCAGCATGTTAATGAACTGTGTCCTCAGAGGCCTGGAAAACTAATGTCATGTATTATGAGACCTACATCCAATGATAGGGCTCAAGATCTCAGGGCTGTGCTCTGAGACTGATGGCTATGGAGTTGGTTAGGCTGAGGAGGGTAAATATGGCATTCCTGCTTACTAGGGGTAAAAGAAAGCCGGCATCCCTCCAACATACTCACTGCAGAAGCCCGTTCCAACCGTGCCCATCCTCTCCCAGAAGGATGCTTGGGCAGGATGTGGCTCCCTGGACATCACACAGCAGGGGCAGACGGACTCCCCATGCCTTGCTACACTCTGTGCTCTGGCTTCTCATTTTCCTGCAGCTGGGTAACAGTGGGGTGCCAGAGGGGAATGAACCAGCAAGCAGGATTTAAAAACCAGAGCAACCCACTCTTTCAAGGTCAGACTCAGGTTGAGCTGCACAGGGTTTTCTCTAAGAGGCCACCGGAGCCCTTTTGTTCCTCGCTGCTCTCACCATGTTCATCCCAATGTACATGTGAAAGGAACAATTAACAATAGGGCACTCCTCTACGAGGATCCAATGCACTTTGAAGTGTCCACCAACCAAAGGCTCAAGAATGATACATCATTTTCCACTGTGAACGTGTCAAACTAGTACAGCAATTGAAAAAATGTCTCCACATGCCTTCCCAGCATGTGGACAGGGACCAGCTGGAAAGCCACTTCATATCCGACATGTCACCCCCTGACAGCTGTCTTCTTGGGAATTTTTGGTATGTAAAGTTTTCTAACTCCTTTTCCCAAGTAAAGTGCAAGGATAAACCCATTCACTTGAAAATTGCAGCCAGGCTTTTCCTAAAACACAGTATTTCCTTTGAGACTGAATGAAGAAGACAGAAAATATTTTCTTGCAAAAAAAATGCCTGCAAGGTGTTTTTAAGTGTCATTCATGTTAAGTGATGTCAATATTTAGTCACTTCTACACCAAAATCTCACACAGCTTATTTCCAGGCTGAGGGTATTCCAGGCAAATTCCAGGCAAAGGTATTCCAGCACCAGGCTGTCCTGGTTTATGTGAGGAAATGCACTAATCACGATGCACACCATTAGCTGAGACTGGGATCCCTCTCTCCTAAGTGCCGTGAGCATTTCAAATAGCAGGAACATCCAAATCATGCTAGTAAAGCAAAAGGCAGCTGGTCAGTATAAAAATGTCAGAAGTCACTGTTTTGACAGTAGTTAACTCAGAATTCTTTTCCTCCCCTAAAACAAAGCTTTTTCTCCATCCTAGCCTGAGAAACAGGTTTTGTGGCAGGTTTGGACTGAATCAGCGCTTAGTGGTTGTATATGTTTGTCTGATGGACACATCTATATTGTAAGCACCATTATCATCATCTCTTCCCCATAGGTGTTAAAACTAGACAATCTCCATTAATTACAAAGGAAACCCCACAACATCTATCAGATTTTTATTTGAAAAGTAAGGCTTCTTAACAGTGGTAAAAATATTTTCTTTATAAACTTCATAGAGGTTTTGCTTGCTTGTATTTAGGAGAGGAGGGGAGGGGAGGCAATTTGTACTGTTTTGTGGATTTTTTAAACCATGTTTCCCCATGAATATGGGTCACAGTCCTGTGACTTCTTGTTGTGTCTAATGAATCTGCAATTTGAAACAAAAAGAAAATGGGTCTCCAACTGTTTTGAAACCTAAGACAATAAGCTGTAAAATTCCCAGATGGGCCACCTGTGAATTTTTCCTTTTCTTTGTTCACTGAGGGCAGTAAAAAGCAAATATATTACAGCTGCATAATGTTTTGCACTCACCTACTGCTTCCTAAGCCTCTGCTTTGTCTCCACACTTCAAAAAAGAGAGCCAAGAGCCTGAGGGGAGGTGATGATGGTTCATGATGAAACCACCATGCCATGATACTACTCCATGGCATAGAGTAGTATTGGGATGGGGGAAGACCACCAAAGCTCTTACTCAGAGTTCCTGATTTAGATTTCATGTTGACAGTGACTGGAGTGATGTTAATGATGCACTGATGGCATAAAAATAGCGGATTATTTAACATCATACTACAAGAACTGAGTGACCTTGGGAGTGAATGCAACAGGAGAGGAAAGGATTGAAGTAACTCTGAGCCACACACCTCAGGAAGTGATACCAGCAATTTCTGTTATGAAGAAAAATGTCACTGTATGGAAATAAGAAGGAAAAACTGCTCATAAGATGAAAATTAATCTCCTTCCATCTAGTCTGACCTTCAAAGTGTGTGGTGGGGAGAGGGGTGAAGGAGAGGGGTGGTGTGGTACTGATGGTGTTCAGGCCTCCAAACAGATTGTTCTCCAGACTTAGAGCCTGGCCTCAGCCTGGGATGTGAGCCTGCCCATCCCAGGACCTGCAGGTTCATGTGAAAGGGATGGCTGCAGTGTGTGCATAGGAGCGCAGCCAAAGCCCTTGGCATTCCTTCCTGCACCCCAGCACGCAGGCACTGCAGACAGCAGGGGGGATGTCTCCCCAGATTCGTGCTGTCCAGTTGTTCCTTTTGCTCGCTCTCCTCATCTTCTTGTTGAAACTAATACCTCTGTGCCCAGGAGAAGAGCAACCTGGCATTCTCAACAGATGAAGCTTTGACTCTTTCCACCACTGCGGTTTTTTTCCCCCTTCTTGACAGTCTGCTTTGACCTGAGTGGCATCCTCCCTTTGCTTTCAATCCCTTTTCTGCACTTGGGGACAGTCTGAGCAGGCACTAAGTGTTAAGGCCATGCAGAGACGGTGAGGGGGGGCTGCAGTACCCCGCAGCCTGCCATTCAGGCAGATGGTGGAGGGGGCCGATATGAATAGCTCCTGTCAGTCTCATAGAGCGAACTTTACAATTGTGCTACGTGTTGGACTGCACGTGACTAATGCCATTCTTCTGCAGGCTGCAGGCAGGACACAGCTGTTTCTTTAAGCAGAATTTTGTTTTTCTGGGCAAAAAAAAAAAGGCACCCATGGCAATATTGTATTCATGTACCCAATATTACACTCCATAATTACGCATGATCAAAGATAACCCTGCCTTTCATTGCCTCTCATTCTGGTAAATAAGATAATGTTTTTTTTAAAGTATGGCCTTGGTTTGGTCCTTCTGGAGGTTTAAATTCTACCTACTCATGTGACAGGTATGCACTGAGAAGAAGCAACAGAGGCAAACATATATTTCTTTATATAATTCTGGAGTAATTAAGTATTTCAAGATCACTGATGAAGTCCAGGCCAAACATTACATGGAGCTTCTCTTGATGAGAAATAGTGCTGCAAAAAGGATTAAAAAGTACAGGCATGACTATAAACATTTGAAAAGATGAACACCTTCCCTTAAAAGCTGAAAATAAGAAATGTGCAGTGGGCTCTGAACAGGGGATGAGTCTGGATCTTGAGCCTACAATGCAGAAGAGTTATGCCAGACCAGAAGGGTAGTGCTCCTCCTGCCCACATTTTGACCTGTTTCATGCTCCACTCTCTTGGATGAGCCTTCTCCATGCCAGTGTTTCTGTACTGAAATCAGTGCCAGGTGCAGCCAGAAGCACACCCCTGCCACAGCTGCATTTCCTTATCCTGTGGCATGTCCCTGTCCCACAGCCTTTCCGGGGCTGCATGTACAGCTGGGCAGCCCTTGGCACTGGGACAGCCCCAGACCGTGCTGACTTAAACTGGCTCCCACAGCAATCTGGCCACGAGGCAGGCAGCTATCTATCCACCAAGGAACAGTGTGTGGTTATATCCCTAAAATTTCCTTCCACCGGGCTCCCTTGTATTTCCAGACGCAGTGTCTGCACACCAGCACATCCTTACTGCCCTGATGGTGTCTAAATGTGCGTCCCTTGTGCAGAGCACCCTGGAGCCAAGTGGGTATGCCAGGGTCTGCCTCTCAGCGTAATGCATTTGACTCCCACGCTGTGCTGACACAGGTACGTGGCCATCACCCGGGGAAAACGCCTGTCCGCCTCAGCCCTCTGCTCCAGGGAACAGCCACGTTTGTCCCTGTGCCCTTTCCTGGGATCCGCGCCAAGAGCCCGAGTCGGGGCCGTGTCGCGGCGGTGTCGCGAGGGGGCGCTGCGGGAGCCCGGCTGGGCCCGGCCCCGCTCCGTGAGCTTCGCGCTGTGGGTTTCCCTCTTGGCTGTGGCCCGCCCTCCCTGCCTCCCTTTTCCCCTCTCACCCTCTCCTTCCCTCCCTCTCCTGCCCTCTTTCGAGATCGGATCCCGTCCCGAGCAAGCCGCAGCCTTTACTGTGGCCGAACAAGCCACCATCACGGGTTAACTTATTTATAACAAACCCCCTCGCCTCCCCTGTCACGCTGTGCTGCGCGGTGTTCGGGAGGTGCTCTCATCTCCCCGCACGGTGCTGCTGCTAAGACGCTGCGCAGCCGGAGAGCAGGAGCAGCCGTCACTGGCAAACAGCCCTTGCACGGGCTGAAGGTTCAAAGGTGCCTGAGCAAAATCCAGGGCAGCCTCAGAGCTCCCTCAGCTCGGTCGTGCTCAGCACCTTCCAGTTGCTCGAGTCCAGTTCTTCGAGACCAATACTGCATTCATTAAGCATCACGAAGATTTTCAGAGGGAATTGAGGTCGGCAGTACATGCTGCAGTGAAGAAATTGACCAAATTACATAGTCAGTCTTAATCGAAGCATTGGTGATCAAAATCAGTCTCTGCTGGAGCTCAGTATTTGCTCCAGGGGTTCTGGGCTCGTTACTCCCACTGAAGCCAAATTTTTACTGGGTTTGGGTTTTCATAGGTGCTGAATTAGATTCCACAAAGAGTTTTGCATTAAAAACAGAAGAGCGATGTACTTGGAACAGATTAGCACTCTATTTTTCTGGGATGTATCACAGTGTTTGCATCCACTGGGATCCTATACTGAGTGCTGATGGGAGGCAGCAGGGTTTGGTATGTGCTCCTGCAGAATGTAAAGGACTTTGAACACCAGTAAGCTGAAGTAAATTTAAAAAACAAAAACAACCAAAAAGGAATAATGTTTATTTGCTGTAACACAATCTCTTCAACCATCTTTTGCTGAGAGAATGCTAATAAAGAAAAATAGGTATTTTGTTGATTATGAAAAATAACAATAAGAATGTATTGTCCAAATTGGATGGCCAAACCAATTTTGTCCAAATCTGATGTCAAGTCTGTAATTTTTCTTCTTTTCTTTCTGCCCCCAGTGAATCTCGTGCATAAGAAAGTCCATCACTGTTGCACAAGTTCGATTGGTGGATCAAGCAGACCGGCATGAGCAGAGCTTAACATGAGAGACAGTGGTATGTATTGGGGAACCTGGTCTGATCCACCATTGGGGGACCAGGGAAATTAATCCAGATGGTTGATGCTTTTAAGTAGTAGTTCACTCACAAAATTCTGTAATCAATGGCTCATGGTGAATGAGAAGTATTTTTAGCTATTTCTGAGAGTAGTTTAAATGTCGATTACTTGCAGTGTGATTTGCACCTTAGCAATGAAATCTAATAGACTTTTTTATCTGAAGGGGCTTTTATACCTAAAATACTTAACACTATTTTTAGTGTTTCTTCAGGAAAGTATTGTGGAGCTGGGCTTAAGGACATCAGACAAGCTTTGGCACACCTTTGGCTATTCTCAGCTTAGTGATTGCTGTTTGTTCTCGCAGAGAGGAGTTGACATAAAGTAAACTAGAAGAGACTTACCAGTAGATCTGCCTGCACTGGAAGAAAATGGGAGAGGGAGGGGTGAAAAGGCCACTTGCTGTCATGCTAGGAGTCTCCCTCTCACCTACAGGAAGAGATATAATGAGCATAGATGTGTGTTACTATAGATGCCAGTTCAGAGGAATACATAAGCACAAACTTATGTGCATTCTAAATATGACGACACAGACTTACTCATATGGACTCTACTAAACTAAGCTTTGATTAGCAGCAGTCAGTTCTCCCTAACCCACTTTTTTTGGACAGTGCAAAATACACTACTCCACTATGTTCCTTGCTCAACAGGATGCTAATTCCAGCAATTGCAACTGATAGGACTTAAATTTGGGGTCCTGAGGGAGTCCCCAGGCCTGAGCTTGTGGAGAAATCACCTTTAGTCTAAGATCTTAACCTAGATGTACGGGACCTTTCTTTTAAGGATTAGTTTTTCTGGAAAATTCTAAAGGTTGACATTTTCTGATAAACAAGTGATTACACCTGCATTATTCCTAGACCTGAAGCTTTGATGGCAAGGTGGAATATCTTTGGACAGAGAGAAACACAGGCAGCCTCTGGAAAGCAGACCCTGTTGAAAAATTGACCTGAATCAAACAATGAGGACCGAGATGGCTATCAACTAAGTGTGGTGAAAGGGCTCAAATATGAAAATCCTGAGCTACAAAAGCAGAGCTTACACCAGCCATCACCTTGAGGAATAAAGCTGAGAAATGTGATATGGAGTTGTATGTATAGCAGAACAAAAAAAGAAGCATTTAATCTGGACTGGTGGTAAATTTACAAAAGGAGTGTCCAAGGGCTTATGCTGGAATTGGTGCTGTTCACCATCTCTGTATGTGGCATGTCAAAGCGCGTGAATACCGGCAAAGTTTGCAGATGTTAAAAAATTATTTATAATAATCAAAGCTAATGCTGACTTCTGCAGAAGGAGCTTATAATATGAACTGACAGTGAAGTGCCAGATGAAATTCAATATTGACAAGTGCAAAGTAAGGCACTCAGGGAAAAAAATAACTCTACTTATAGATCTGCAGTGACAGTCTCTAGATAGCAACACTCAAGAAACATCTTGGGTAACTGAAATTAAGAAATGGAGTTTCTGAAAACATCACTTATTGCTCTGCAACACTCAAAAGGAAAATTTGATAGTAAGAATTGCTGAGAACACAATAAAATAGAACAGGAAATAGTATTACAGCACTGAACTAATAACTTTAGAAAATATATAGAACAGGTAGCAAGGATGGTTAGAGTTTTGTAACAGCTTATTTTTCATGAAAGACTAAATTAGACCCTTTTCAGCTTCCAAAGAAAACTGCCTGAGGTTACTTGATGTCAGTGTATAAAATCACCAATGGCATGGAGAAGGTAAACAGGACAAGGTTAAATTGTGTTTCTCCGATGAAAGCATTAGGGGTAACAAATTGAATTATCCTAAAGTAGATCTAAACCATAAGGAAGAAATTTTCCACGTGATACATTAAATCATGCTACTTGTTGCCAAAAAAGCAACTTGTTGTTGCACAAATGTTTTGTAAAAAGACTTAGACAAAGTCATGCCTTATAGGACCATTGTTAAGATGAAAAATCCACCTTCAACCTGTACTTCAGAGTCTCCTGTAACTATTAATCATCAAAAGCCAGAAGAGGATATCGGGTACAGATCACTGTGTACTGCCCCTGTCCTTGTCCCCTTCCTTAAATACCACATGGGCTGACATCTGAAATAATATACAGAAAATCCACTTTAGTACGTTGGTGAGTGTCCCTGCCTGTCACGCGGGAGAATGGGGCTCGATTCCTGCCAGGGAGGCAGTGGTGCCATTTAAAAGTTGGACTTGATGATCCTTGTGGGTCCCTTCCAACTCAGAATATTCTGTGATTCTGTGATTACAATGATTTTTCATCTTATTCACTAGAGCATTTTTTATTTGATGGAATGGGAAAATATATCCTGGGTATGATTATGAAATGAGAGGCAGGGAAATTGTGTGGAAAAGCAAGGTACCATTTCCTTCCACCTACTATTTACAAGTTTGTTTGGGACTATTCTGCATTGATAGCAGTTTTGTTTTTATCCTCATAAAAGAATGTCTACAACTCAGAAAGATTTAGTTATAATTTTCTTAGAAGATGAGACTGTCCTAGGGGGAGCTGACATAATTCAAAGTGTCATGAAAAAAAGTACTTTATTTTTTTGTGGTTTTACTTCAATTGCTGTTGCATTGTGGTCTCAGTCACAGTATCTTTTCTTACACTAGAATACACAGTACTGAGCCCATGAAAACAAAAGCCCCAGCCCAGTTCTGAAAGCAGTGACATGCCTGCTTACCTCTGAAGCCTCTCTCCAGTATGGCTGTAAATCGGGGTGCACTTGAGCGTATGTGTGCCTAGAAATTTATAGCATGGGATAAAATTCAAGCCAGAGAGAGATACATAAAATTATCCCTTCCAACTCAGAATTGGTTGCAGACCCCATCAGGGGTTCAGATGCCCTACTTCAGTGGCACAATGTCTGCAGCTAGGCTGACTATGGGGGTCTAAGACATAAACAAAGTAGGCAGTTGTTGAGGGCAGCACACAGCTGGCAGCAACCAGCTGTGGGCCTGACAGCAGGAGTAGACAAGCTCCTGGGGCATCACAAATTCAATTTTGCTCAACCTGCTGCTGAGTCTCACGTTGCATTGCCTGGTTTGCAAACACGGGGGAGGCATGTTCCCAACTGACCTAAAAACCACTGAGATGAGGATATTTCTCCTGTCCCATTTTATCACATATTTCATGACTACATTTGAGGACATATGTCACACATAGACAAAAGCCAAAGGCTTTGAGATTTCCCATGAGTGAGATAAATACCCATCCTCAGTCCCATGAGCCTTCAGATACTGTAATGAAGTGTTTGGTAGGAAAACTTTGGTTGCTCTCTGTTCCAAACAGTTCAGCTTTGATAAATGCAGCAGGATTGATCTGTGCTGTACGTCCCCTAACTGAGTTACCATGTATAATCCTCCCTGGAACAGAACATTTACATTCCACTGACCTAGTTGAAAAAATGCATTAATTTTAATTTATGCAAAATTCTCCCAATAGAAGAGTGAGAGGAGAGGCGATATTTTATTTGCAGTCCTTGCCTGCTTGGAGCTAGAAGTGAAGGCCAACTTTTTAATCAGGATTTTTTTTAAATGCTGAAGCATTTCAATTGGTGTCTTAATCATGTAAATCCAGATACGTAGGGCTTTATTACCTTCCATGTATCTCATGGGGTCATGAATATGAAATGCCACATCAACCTGTCTCCTATCAGCAAGGGGTGCCTCTTTGTCTCTGGAGACCCCAGGGCAATGGGGCACCAGAGACAGGTTAATATGAGAGAAAACAAAAGCTCCATCCCAACACCTCATTTCAACTGCCCCCTGTGGCACACCTCTGTGGAGGCTAATCCCATATGGAGGGCTTGGGGAACATTATTGTTGCAGAAGGAGGTTAATGGTGCATATTCCTATATCAGATGACCTGAAAAGCCCAGAGAGTAGGGTTAGCCCACAGCCCAGCCCCAGTGCTGCAGTTTCCTGAAAGGAAAAATGTCCAGTAAGATTTGTGAGAGTTGGATATGTATTCAATATTTCTCTGCAGAATCACTTTGTCTGTCTCAGTGAGTTGAACACATTTACAAAAGGGACTGAGTGAAAGGTGGGTTTGTGTTGCTTCAGTATGGACAAACAGAGGAAAAGATGCCTTATGTTACAATTTGATTTAGTAAGAATTACTTTGGGGTCTTGACTCAGCAATGTTGTTCCTGCTGCAGCTGGCCAGCCCTATTTTCACATGGAAGGTTGTCAGAGCAAGGGAGAGGTACGAGCAATCATTATTTGCTCAGTAGGCTCTTTGGCAGCTACCAACATTGCTGTAGTCTGTGTGAAATAAATTCAGGAGCTTTCCATACCTAGGAACAATGTCTAAATCATCTTTTTCTTTTCTTACCTAAAGCATAAATTTGGGGTAAGTGATCATGAGGTCCTTTCTGTATCCCTGGGGGGTCAAACCCGGCCTTGGGCTGACAACCCAGCTGAGAGGTCTGTTCTTTCTGTGCCCAAAGCAGGAACTCTGCCAGACTGAGCAATATCACAGCTGTCCACAGGAGCTTGTATGTGATCTGAGGGAGCAGCTCAGAAACCCACTGATGTGGAGAGATGTTTGGATCCAGACTCTGCCATGAACTCTCATTCT
Source organism: Pitta sordida (assembly GCA_013390025.1). Classification (NCBI taxonomy): domain Eukaryota; kingdom Metazoa; phylum Chordata; class Aves; order Passeriformes; family Pittidae; genus Pitta; species Pitta sordida. The sequence goes on along the minus strand of WEKX01014574.1, from coordinate 61,510 downwards.
ATAGCAGAAACATCAAACACAGCCTGCACTGCTGTGCAGGGTTGCTGGATAGCATCTCATGTAGTCCTTGACAAAGCTACAGTGTAAACACAGGAACTACAACTTGAGCAAGTGAAAGAAAAGTAAACAAACATACAGCTACCTGCAACCACGTAATTATTAAATATCCTTATCATGTAGTACCCTGCTGTTTACAGTCTTGCACCCTTTTCTGTTTCAGAATCATTTCCATTATTACTCTGAGAATGAGAAAAACTTCCCTTGTAGGTGCAAGTGAACACATCATCTGTGTTTATTAGAGATATCACAGGGATGAATTTTATTACTAATGTGTAAAGGCAAGAGCTACCATGCTTTCAGGAGACTGCTACCCACCTGGCATGATATTCTTTGTTGGTTGCTGGTATCTTTAGCTTACAGTAAAGCTCATTTCTGATGGAAATACTGTAAATATTTCGCTCATTACCAATGGAAATGTGATGTGTATTTTCAGTAAGGCTCTGGATGTGCTTATCTCCAGCAGTTTAAGGACACTTTCATACTGCTGAAGAAGGGCAATCCCTACACTCAGCTGCAGCTGCTCAGAGAGATACAGTATCGTAAAATACAGACAGTGATTTGTGACAATAGAGAAATTTTTCTTTTTTTCCCCCAGCCAAAAAGCAGTCATTTTTCACTCTACCTTATGCAGCATGAGAAAGCTATTATGGAAAGTAACCTTTCCCTGTTTCCTAATAAATGGATACCAAGAACATCAGGGGTACAGTATCAGGCAAGTGTAAAAAATGAAAGGTGAGGAAAGCAGGAGGTATGTCGTCCACAAAAAGAAGTACCCCATCAGTTCCCAGAACATTCCTAAAGATTTATTTGGCAATTAAACCAGCAATATTAATTTCAAACATTAAAATCCAATTGTCAGCTTTTCAAACCTAGATAACTCACAGGCTGTCAAATCTCCTTCCAAATACACATACACATACACATACACAAACTTGTATTTTTTCTGCAGCTGAACTTTAGCAGAGTATTAAAACAATTGCTTCAAGAGAGATAAATGTTTATGCATTTTGCTAAATAGAGAGAAAATAGAAATATGTTATTAATATCAATGAAACAATGTGCATCTCCCTGTACAATTTAAGATTTTGAGAACTCTGGCAGAATGGAGGGATTTTATCAGCCGTTCTTCCAGTTTTGGAAGTGATGAGGAGAGACCAGTTGTTCACTAGGGCAAGTAGCTAAGACTTGGTAAAAGCACTCTACAGGTAGAAATACTCTTTCAGCGGAATCTTTGTTTTCCATGGAATTTCTCAGGATCTTCAGGAATTTTTGTTACTCATTGTTGATAGGGATTTGCTGTTTTTTATCCAGTTTCTTTTAAGAATCAACATATAATTCTGTAATGTCACTCTGAGGACAAACCTGACCAAAGTCTTTCTGACAAAGAAGAATTTGCCAAGGTTTTGGACACACATGGTGTTTTTTTGCAATCATATCCAGACACTTGGCAAGAAAAGCAGCACAGAATCATGAGTGTTGCACTTCAGAGAGGATTGCTTCAAATAGGGGTGGTCCACTGTGCTATACCCTGGACTAGACCCTGTTCTCTGTGCAGGGTTTCTACCAGCACAAGCAACTTGGCAGACCAAACTGGAGATGCTGCTAAAGGGAAAAGTGATCTATCAAGAGTTTGGGAAGGCTTATTTGTATGAGCTGAATTCACTTGATGAGTTCCCACAAGATCCAGGAACAAAACTATCCCTGATCATGTGTTTTGTTCACCACCTTGAGGACAGGTTTTGTTGAATACCAGAAGGGTTTGTGGCATGGTAACCTCACTGGCTTGATGCAGATGCATTAGTCTTCTTCTCTTCTTGTTATTAATTTAGTTCATATTTACGCAAGCACATTGGTCAGGAACTCCTTGAGAATAAAATAAGATTTTTTTTTTCTTTCTAAGAATTAATCATTAGTTACCCACTCATGATCTCCTGGACCATTTAGGTAACCCACATTTCAGCTAATGGGTTAATTCATTTTATGTCAGTTGAGCTGTGTCACATTGTGTCATGTTTCTTGTTTGACTGAATGAAACCTTTAAAATCGGATGTAGCAAGTAATGAATACTCTGTTGATAGAGTAGAATAATTCTTGGTTTTGTGTGTGACTGAATATATAAACAAGATTACATCCAGGCCAGTGCAGCCAGCCACCACAGGGTGAATGCAGCAAGCCAGCTGCACGGGGAATAAGTGGAGTCTGAAAATGTCATGTCAGACCTGGTCTAAATACCCTGAATGAAACCTCCCCTTTTTACAAAGTCTTCATAAGAAAAAACTTAACTGATCAGCACTATCATCTGTTGGTTTGTTTTTGTTAAACAGTGACTTTTTAAAACCTTTTAATCACCTATTGTCACCGCTGGACTGAGTCTAATTTTGTTACCTGAATGTGTTTCCCAGGAATAGCTGTTTAAAAAAAGGAGTAAAAATGAAGCTCATACGGCTTTCACTCAAAGTTCTTCACTATCTTCATTGTACTCCTTTGGACACTCTCTAAGAGCTTAGTATCTTTCTATATTCCAGTGCCCAAAACTGTCACAGTACTCAAGGTGAGGCCTCACCAGTGCAGAGCAGAGCAGGACAGTTCCCTCCCTCAATCTGCTGGTGATGCTTTACCTGATGCCCCCTAGGACAGCTTTCCAGCATCTCGTTCCCCAGTCTGTACAAATACCCAGGCTTGCCCCAACCCAGGTCCAAAATGCAGCACTTTGAACTCCATATGGTTGGTGATTGCTCAATCCTTTAATTTCTTGAGGGCTCTCTGTAGGGCCTCCCTGCCTTTGAGGGAGTCAACAGCTCCTCCCAGTTATGTGTCATTTGCAAACTTGCTTAGTATCCCTTCCAGTCCTGTGTCCAAGTTATTCATGAAGATGTTGGAGAGCACAGAGCCCAAGATGGAGCCTTGTGGAACCCCATTAGTGACAGGTCATCAGTCTGATGTCACCCCATTCACTGTTACCTTCTGTGCTTGAGCTGTGAGCCAATTGCTCGTTGACCACATGATGCATTTATGCAGCTGTGTGCTGGACATTTTGTCCAGAGGGATACCGAGAGAGACAATATCAAAAGGTTTACTGAAATCCAAAAAGATTACATCAACTGGATTTCCTTCTTTAGCACAAAACTGTCTTCGCTGAGCTGGTAATACAGTAATACATACCTTGAATATCGCAGGGCTTTGGTTATGAGATCCCCCCGCCAAATGTGAAAACCACAAAATAGGATTTATACATATTTATTTATGCGACCCATCTACTGCCCCGCCTCCTCAGCCCCGGCCTGATGCCTGCCTGTCCCTGGGCAGGGACTCTCCGGGCACCTCACCTGCCTCCAGTGGCCATGGCGGAAGCGCCGGGCCACATTCCCCACTCTACACTGTGCCGCTGCCCTGGGACAGCTGGGAGCAGCTCTGTGGATGTATCCTAGGAGAAAACACCCAAAGGAGTGAGGATGCAAAAGTCAAAGCATGAAATAGCGAGGTATGTCTGTACCTAGTGTTCAGCAGAGATATTTTTTGGCTAGGTTGGCTAACCTGTTGAGTATGCACTATCTGCTGGTGTGACATGGAAAATGGAACAGATCCTTCACAATTTTATATCAAGCAGATTATATTAAGTGCAACTGGTGAATGAAATACATCCAAGGTGATATGTCTCTGAAATGATGAGATATTTACTCAAAACAAGATTGTGAGGCAGAATGAAAGACCAGTGGGAATATTGATTTGGTTAGGCGCTTGCTAAACATAATAAACTTCCAGTGAATTCAGCTGCTTGTCTCTGTCCAAGGCTCTTCAGTGCTTCTGTCCATTAGTGAATCTCTTTAAACTTGGGGTAAGTTGTTAAAATGACTTGGACTGCTTTGGATCAGGGCTTCAGGTTCATCCTCATCCTCCTATGCTCTTCTGCACTGGCACTGCTTTCTCTGTCGTTCCTTCTCTTCATATTTTCCTCTACTATAGATTTGTATTATTTCTGTTATCATCTTGCTAATAATTGTTATTTAGAAGTAAAGAGAAGTAGGATTTTTCACCCATGTGTTTATCTTGCTAATAGGAACTAGCTGAATAGAAAATGAGCACAAGCAACACTCATTTACCATGAAAAAGCAAGCTGGAAAGTGTCAGAGATGCAATGAATGAACTCCTCTTGCTAATGTCTAGCTGGCCTTGTTATTTATATAGTTATAATAATGTTAAGCTTCTTTATTAAGTCAGCAGACCAGGGCTATTGGTTACACTTCATTTCTAAGAAACAGGCCCATTTTTCAATTACATTGTAATTCATGTAGATGCCTGGGAAATGCAGGAAGTTCAAGAACATCTCCAATGTTTAACTAAAACAAAAAGCCTCTGTACAGAAAGACCATATCCACTGGCCCGTAATTTACTTGTTCCCTGTTCCCAGATGAAGTGAACAGAAGTTTGTAAGAGATAAAACTGAAAGTAAGCAGACTATCCTGAGTACGACTGAAGTAGTCTTCTTAAACCTTTCTGCCAGAGCTCTCCAAATGCTGAGTTACCTGATTGTGCTCAGTAGTCACATACTCGTGTGCAGCTCCAATTCTGAGTGCCTGACAATGTGAGGGGACACATTTTAGAGCACCTTTATATCTTCATCATGCCTCTGTGCCCCTGGTGCAAGTACTGGGTCCATTTTCAGTCTCTGTGTATTGCAGGAGCACAGACTTTAGTACAGTGGGAAATGTGCCCACCTGGCATGTGGGAGACCCAGGTTCGATTCCCGCCAGGGAGACAGTGTTAAGAGTTGGACTCGATGATCCTTGTGGTTCCCTTCCAACTCAGAATATTCTGTGATTCTGTGATTCTGGGGCTGTGAGCCACTCGGGAGTGGAGCACCAGGATCCTCATGTCTCCCAAGTTTTTAGGTGTGGGGGGAAATAGTGTTACCCCAAAGATGCTCTTGGACGGTGATGAAAGCAAAATGCAGCCTGTGCTGTTTGCGTCTGGATCACTGTACACAGGCACTATACATATCTTAACTCCTAGCCTTGCCCAGGTCTCAGCAGCACTACTGCCCTCTCTTACTGTCCACACCACTGTGGGGGCTGGCTCTCAGGTACGGCCTGCCTCACAATGCCCATTGAGGAGGAAAGCAGAGTCTTTTTCCTTCTTGGTGTCCTTGTTTTCGTCTGTTCCATTTAGTGTTGTTTCCAGGACTAGGACCTAGGAGTCCAAGGGGATGCTATGTTCTACTGGTTGGAAATGGTTGCGAGGAGCATTAAGCATGACCACAGAGGAAATAGTTGACTGCACTTTAGACATGAGCACACCTTTGCCTGGTGTCCAGCTCAGTACAAATTACAGTAAGGGGCTGTTGGTTGGGTAGTAATCCTTTTTTGTTTGGGGGCGTGGGGGTGCCTATGAGCATCTCTGACCTTCTCAGGCAAAGCACTGTCCGCAGAGAGCAGCGAGTGACATTTAACTTCCCTGATTAGGATGGAACAGCCTTTTGAATTTGAGAGTGACTGATATTCATGACCTCTCAGAAATGAAGGACTGTCTTTAAAACATACTCCTCCCGCATCTGGGGATGTGCAGTCAGCTCAGCTGCCCTTGAAAATACAACTTGAAAGGATTTCACTTCCCAGGGTCTTGGTCCTGCGAAGGGAAGAGAATTGGGGGTTTGCTCATTTAGAGGAAGAAATTACACGTGAGAGTTCAGGGGCAGGAAGTTGCACTTTCTGTCTTGCTCAGCTGTGACCATGTCCTGGGTCAATTAAGATGAAGCATGAATTAAATTTAGAAATACTTGAATTATATATATAGAGAGAGAAATAAGAACTTTACTGGGAGAAAGGGAAAAAAAATTTAATATATCAAATATATATATATAGGAACAATAACAGTATATTACAAGAAAAACCAAACCCACACTGGAACAAGGACAACTGTAAACAAGTGGCAAAATAAACAAACACAACGGGGTGCCTACCTAGTTCAAGGGAAAACCAGGGCACCTCCAGGACTCCCGGGGCAGGGGAATAGGGTTCAGGGTAGGCAAACCAGTGGAGTAACAGCCAGTGGTCCTTTCCCGAAATGTCCAAGGGACTGCAGGGACATCCAACGACCAGCAGGGGAGAAGCTCCGCTGAGATGAGAAGTCAAAGGTCCACGTGGTCCCGGGCAAAATGGCGGAGGTGAAAAACAAGGCGTCCTCAATTCTGAAGGTCCAAATTAACCTCTCTCTGTGAGCCCAGGAGCTGTAGTTATAGGGCCTCTGGCCCCTCCCATGTCACATGCCCTGTGGGCATGTCTTCACATGCCATTGGCAGTCACTCATTCTGCCCTGACCCTCGGGCCCTTCCCCTAGTCACATGCCTTGCCGGGAGGGGAAGATAAGAAAGGAATACTCCATTGTTTGTCTAGTAGGAAGGAGATAACGCCCCTCCCCTGCCATATGCCTTGCCAGGAAGGGGAGATAAGATGCAGGATCCTCCATTGTTTGTCAAGTGAAAAGGAGAAAGCCTCTCCCCTGGCCACATTCCTCACATTCCTTTCAGGGGAGGGAAGATGAGACACAGGGTCCTCTATGCCACATTCCTTTCAGGGGAGGGAAAGGGAGATAAGAAGAGATACCTATTGTCTGTTCCAGTAAAAAGGAGAAAAAAGTTTTGCAATAGAACAAAAGGCCTCTCCCCATGACAGACCAACACCTAGTCATCCTGTGACCCAGGCTGGTGATGGGAATAGAGTTGGCTGGCTGGAGGAGACGTGCCAGAACCCAAGTGCATGTCCCCATCACAGGATACAGAGCAAGATCTGCCCTGGTGCCAGCCAGGTGACAATAGTGTGTAGCTTGTTTTCCTCCCAGTGTGCCTTGTGCTGCCATTTTGTGATGGGAAAAGTTTCACCCACTGAGAGCTAATACTGCTGACGGCTTGTCCTACTAATGGACTTGAAACCTCCAGAGCTGCCATAAGGTTTGGAAACCTGAAACCACGTTTTACAGAGCCACCAATATATGAGTTATCTCCATGCACAGACTTATAAAGACAACTGAGCAAGGGGATTGAGGAGCTTTAATCACAGCTACAGGGCTCTTTCTGAATTTCCTACATACCTGAACGTAAACAAATATCTGACAGACTGGGGGTCTGATTCCAGTTCCTTACAGGAAATAACAATGCCAGGATTGTTGCTTACAGACTTATCAAAATTACAAAAAGATATAATGCTCTACTAAATGAATTAAAGAATAAAAAAAATCACTTCAAGAAATAGAATGAAGGAGTCAGAAAAGATGGTCGTAGCAAACTTAGGATCATGGTGAACATTTTAATGTTACAATTATGTTATTTCAGAAAGGATATTTTTTCTGTACAATACAAAAATATCTGCTCATTGCTAAGATTTATTATTTTCATTATCACCAGTAATGTCTAAGCCATGGCAGAGTTCGTTTCCTCTTTATATATTGGAAGGGAAGTCCTGAGAATTGCAGACCTGAAGCTGAGAGCTAAATTAGGCTGAAGATATTTTTACAGCTTTGAGCTTCTTATAGTATCCTTCCTTTTGCATGGATGCTCTTTTCAAGCTGGAGCTCTGCAGCTGTAAGTATGCATAGGGGAGAAAAATCAGGAAACTTCTTCAAGTACATGCATTAGCAGCTAGTCCTGAGGCTCGTCTGAAGCTGTTGTACCTACTTAGGCAGTATTTGAAGGGCTTTCAGATCATAATGAATTCATGCACCCTACTTCATTTAAATACACGGAGCCATTTTTCAATGCATAATCCTGAGCTCTCCTGCTTTGTTTTATACATCAAACAGGAAGGTACTTGAGATCAGTCTAACCTTGTTCACACTGCCATTATGAGAGAATAAAATCTATTTCAATGAATTCACCCAGGGATGACAGCTCAAGATGCAATTTTTGGTGTAGTGAGCAGCATCTTCAGGATTAATCCAGGGAATCTGGTGCCCAATCAGGCTGAGGGCGGGAGGAGAGAGCAGCTAAGGGGCAGCATGTGGCTATGCCTGTGAGCCCCCCTCCTCAGTCTGTGCTGCAGGTCCCCAAGGGTCCCAGCCCTGTGGCAGGGCAGAGGGCTTTATGAGTTGCATCTCTACGTCAATTCATCCATCTACCAACCTTATGCAAACAGAAGAAGGGATGACAGTCTGATTAGTGCAGCTAATGCAGATAATATAGATAACGTAAGTGCTTTTCAGAAGTTGGGGTCTGGGGGAGGACTTCTGCAAGCATGGAGGAGGGTGTGTGTATTGACAGCACATCATTTTGCTGCAGTTCACTGAAAAAAGTGGCTCTTACTTCCAACAGGCTTCGTATCTGCATACTTTCTAATGTAAATAAGTCTTTCAGCTCCATCACCTCCTTATCCCAGTGGTGGACCTTGACAGTTTTTGGATTCAGAAGCTTACTTATGGATTACACGGCAAGAAAACTTTCCCTGCTTTTGCAGATGAGCCTTACATGAAGGCCATGTTACACATTATATACACATTCTGTGCTTAGCTTTATCTACACCTATGCTTTTTATCTCCAATTAGTTAATACAAGGGCGTCTCCACAAACAAGGGGTGATGTGTACTCCCAGCTTGCAACACACCTCTGTGATTAAAAACTTGTCTCCTCCATGGCAGATTAAAAAGGTGCATGGAGTTTCCTTTAATGCCAGTGGCAGGGGCTTGGTTCGGCACAAGAAGCTCTGACCACTAGTTATATGACCTTAGAGATTTTCCCTCCTCTCTTCCCATCTGAATCTGGCTCAAACAGACCTCTTCCCAGTAGGGAAAGTATTAAAGAAATGAAAAAAAATAGGGAGAAGAGATGCCAGGTCCAGAGGAGACACAGATAGCCATGGTGTGTAGCAGAAAACTGTCTGGAGCTGAAGCCTTGACTGCGTAACACTGCTCCCATCACTGGCAGGGAGATTTGGCGCTAGATGGCACCTGGTCCACCCTCGGTCACAAATGCCAAGCTCTCTACCTCCAAAAGGCCTTTTATGTTCAAAGTGCACCTCACCAGACCTTACTGCTGTGAAAACTGCCAATATGTGTTTCAGGTCCACTATTGCCTCTTCACACCTGCCATGGCTGCTCCAATATGCCAGCACACCACAGTCCTTAGCCATCTTCTCTCCAGGGCCCTGTCTACAGTGTGCTAGCCCTGCTGCTTCCTCAGCCAGGCTTGCCAACCACCATTCTGGGGCATGAGTGCAGTTTTGCAGTGCTTCAGCAAAGGGAAAGGGGAAAAGTCTTCTGCAGGCTGTGCCAGAGGTACCTGAGCAGGTCCAGCAAGCACCTCACTGGCTTTTTGTGGCTCTCTCTGTGCAGCAGATAAAGTAGTTGTGGGTGATGGAGACCTCACAGTACTGGCCTTTCCTGTGCTGGAAGGGTCATGGATGGTGAACTGCCTGAAAGAGGAGGCTCTCGAGCAGCATCAGCAGGGCCCATGCACACTGGTGTCAGTGGGACTGCTCCTTACTATCACTTACTGCCTCTGGCTGATTTGCAAGAGTAAGCACAATGGATGCAGCTTCGCACATGAATCACAGAATATGCCTTCCCAAGTAATTTCATCAGCTGTAAATCATGAGTCACAACCAGGTGGGCCAAGTACTGAGTACTGTGTGAGCCCACAGACAAGGTCCACATCTGGAAGACCCAGGCTTTGGAGCATTTTGAACACAGTCTTTTGCCATGTTTTAGCTTGTTTTTTTACCCTCACCAACCTGCTTGAAGAGGTCATATACAGCATAGCAGATCTCCTTCGCTACATGTGCCCTATTATTCCTGTCTTGAGCTTCCCAGTTTCTTTCAACACCCTTTTTCTCATCAGCAGAAGGAAGGATGGGAAGCAAGAAGTGTTATTTTTCTATAGACTAAATAAAAAATTGAGTAAAAACTAAGTACAAAAAGTATAAAAAGTACAAAAAGTAAAACATACATTTCAGGCCCAGGTAGTCCTTTGCACTTCAAGGGATAGATCCAGATGAAGTCTCACCCATGCAGATGGGGCTGACATCTGCCCTGTGATGTGAAGGGGGAAAAAGGGCAGGAGATCTCCTGTGATAGTGGCACTAGGACTTGGCAAAGCAGCAGGAAAACCGGCTTCCATAGGAGTCTGCATGGTGGCAAGTTTGCCCCAGCAGGCTAGTTAAAGCCACCTTGGGTATCCTTACACAACAGGGCAGACATGTCAGGATCCTTCAGACACTTGAAATTGTAGTGACCTCACCTTGCCCCTTGATCCACGATCTGGTTTCCTCTTGTCTGAAGGAGAAAGTCCTTTCACAACCCTCCTGCTCCCCTCCCTGACACTGTCCCTTGCCAGTAATTAAATAATAATGGACTAATGGAACATGTCATGATGGTAAGTGCTTAAAAGATTTATCTTTGTATCTTCATTTAAGACATTTTAGTATCAGCCAGCAGTTTCCAGTCATCATGATCATTTATTTAAATGATTTATGTGGAAAAACAAGACATTCCACAATACCTCTAAGACAGCTCCTGGAGTGTGGCTGTTGGTGGCTAACACTGCCTCTGGGAGCAGAGGTACTCATTTACACCTTGTATTCTCATCTCTGCGGGGAGGTGATTACCCCAGATAACAACGGCCCTTGCCAGAGATTTTAAGTACGTATTTCTGTTTGAACAAATATGAAACTGCACAGAATAATTTAAAAAGCACAGTGTACAGAAACAATATGAGAAAGAATGATTTCAATAGTGCTCAATGCTGCAATAGGAAATTAAAAGAAAAAACCCAACAAACCAAAGGAATAGATCCAAAGTAAAACTAAAACATATTTAAGGACTTCAGAACAAAAACTAGAGGGAAAGGGGGCCTGATTAATATGTGGGTGTAGTCAGACACTAGACACAACACTGTTAAAGCTTTCAGAAGCACTGACTGAAAGCAACTGGAGAAAGTACATTTTTATCCCTAAAAGAGCAGTGAGCGAAAAACATTGTCTCTAGAACTGCCTGGTCTATCCACTTACAGAGAAATACTGCCAGTTAAACAAGAGTGCAGTGTACTAAAAGTTGACTTACCCGATTTCTGAAGCCATTCAGTGGCCAGTATTATCCACTCCTCTCTGGATTCAGTGGTGTCCCTGCATCTAACATTCATTTGCAGGCTGGGAGTCCAACCCCAGTCACCTCCAGCTTTACCGTAGATGTCTTCGCAATACCAAGGATGTGATATATGCAGACGCATTACTTTCTTGGCTACATGCACGGGGCTAAGGGGATTTTGAGACGCATTCTTCTGCCAGTCGTGAGTTGCTCAGTGGGAGTCAANGTCCTTCTTAAACTAGGGAGCCCAGAACTGCACACAGTACTCAAGATGTGGTCTGACCAGCGCCGAGTACAGGGGAAGGATAACTTCCCTCAGCAATTTCTGCCTTGCAGAGCTTGGGCGCAGGAGGACTGCAATGGGCGGGCTCTCCTGGACCAAGGCAGGGAGGGAGGCTGAGTGGAGCAAGGGGCAGAGCCCAGGGTCAGGATGCTCAGCTCACACCAGGGTATGAGGGAGCTCTCCCATACACCCACAGATACGTGTACGTGCAAGCTTGCTTCCAGTATGGTTGTGGTGACACCTCAAACACCACATCAGAGGGCTTTGAATGGATCTTACTCCGCTCTCTGCCATGCATATGTGTGTTCCAAAAGTCAGTGAATAAATTAAGACCTTGACCAGGTGAATGTGATTTATTAAGGCCTTGAGACTGTGCCATTATGGTAGAAAAGAGACAGGCAAGAGATACTCCTGCCTGCATGAGGCACTATGCACCTCCATGGACACTCTCCCCAGAGCTTGGCTGCTGGAATGCAAGTCATCAAGCCAGAAGGCAGAAGGGAGCATTCCATCTCACTTTGCAGTCAGAGACATCCAGGAGGGATGGAGGAAACCTATATCCACTTATTAAGTAGAAGTATTTCTAAGACTAAAGAGCAAGTTATTTTCTCCCAGGGACCACGAGGCCTGTTCAGCACTTCAGAGGGCTTGGCATGTCAAGTCAATCAGCAGATGCAATATCTTGCCACAAAGTGCACCTGAGCAGGGACTTCAGGCCAAGGACAGAGAGCACAAGCCAGAGTAGGGGACTGTCCTTCTTCTCCTGCTCTCTGCTGGTGTAATGGGACTACCATGGTTTTACTGCCACAACCTGAGCAAGCCCTGCTGGTGCTGTCCAGGGAGTAACATGCCTTGAAACTGCTGTGAGTGTTTGCCATGTGTCTCTCCTCTTTCCCCTCCTCAGCTATCCTGTTTCTCCATCTTTGAGAAATTTTAACAGAACTAGCAGCAGTAACCTTGCTAGGTAATACCTGTTTCCCAAGGCAATTGCCAATGTGAACAAAGTTGCACAGCCTTCCATCTGGCAGGGAACCCTGTCTCTGAAACACTCGAGGTTCAGGCATTTGTTCTTGTTACGCTCTGCAGCAAATTCCACAAATAAAGCTTTCTCAAAAGCAAGAGGTTTGATGAAGTGGTGTTTTTTGACAAATAGTAAAATACCCAACTCATGAATAGCTATTAATTGTTCACTAGAATAACAATTACAACCTCAATTGCTTTATGTCCCAAACCAATGTNATAAACATAAGCAAAAATCAAAACAGACCAAAAAGAACACCCCAACAACATAACAAAAAAAATCACACAAAACCATCATACCAATTTGTTTCACTCTTTGCTCTGCAGTTTACTGAACCTGTGGGCTCACAACACTGCTTCAGCTCGCTGGGAGCAGAGGTCTGTGTTTGCCTCTCTTACACTCCAAGGAAGTGACTATGCTGTTCTTAGGTAAGTGAAATTAGCTTGGTCATCAGGGCAAGCCAGTACAGCTCCCTGGTGGATCAAGAAGCTATGTCAAAGTACATCAGTTACAGTCCAGTCTATATTAGTCATATTAGCTCTTGCAAGAAAGGAAAGCTCTGAACAAGCTCTAAATTCCCTCACAGGGACTCTGGGACTGCAGTCAAGCTGCAGTGTTACTTGGGACAAGTTATCTAAAGACCATCAAAGCACACAAGATGAAGTACTAAGGTACCAGAGAGCCCTGACATTTCAGGATCACTCTCCTTGTAATATGTAAGTGCACTCCACAGGCATGAACAAACAAGAAACTTCAACATCGTATGTCTAGTTAAGCTCATGATGGTTAAAGAAGTCAGGTTTTGCATGCAATTTATCAGACTAGGTGGTGATAGGTGATACCTGCCGCCAGGCATTGATATTTTTCTTAATGACCTTTTTTTTGCATGAGTTATTATCCCTAATCTGGAAACAGGGAGGATGAGCACTATGACGTAAAGTGATTTTTACAAATGATCCCAGCTATTATGGAAAGAAGCAACAAATGAAAACCACACCACTGGGTTAGGAGGCTCAGTGTGCCCATGAGTCTTTACTCTCCGTTGCTGTCCCTTTTTCCTAAGCACAGAAAGAGGGAATGTGGTCTTTTCTCACCCAAGGAAATACACAAATCAACTTAGTGATCACTTTTTCTTTCTCTCTTGAGTCTGTTTCTCCTCTATTACACAGCTGTAATTCCAGAACTGTTCTTTGAAGTCAGAGGAGTTTGAAACGTTCTGAACAAATTAAATAGGAGAAGAATTGGTGTCTCTATAAACAGGCACTCCCCAGCTAACCAGATCATGATCCTGTTGATTTAAGGTATTTCCCAGTTAGCTCAACAAGAGCAGGAGGAGCCACTTCATTCAGTTAAATTACACTTGCAGACAGATCTACTGCCTCCATGGAAGTTACATCAATCTCCAGTGTCAGAAGGCTGAGGGTTTGATTTTGTGTGTGCTGGCAAAACTCAGCCATTATCAGAATAAGTAGGTGAAATTCATTTTAATCCATTTTTTGCAATGATAAAGATCTGCATTATTTGTCATAAAAACACTCATTGCTGTTTTATAGCCTGATTTGGTCAAATCACCAGCAATAAAATATCATTAAGCCTCTAGATGAAAGGTTGATAGCTGATAAGTAGTTTGGAATATTAGTTAATGCAAATAAAAGGTAAAGAGTACTCTGAGGAGATATCCTCAGGACGACTCTGGCCAGGCACAAAAATGAAGTCAATAAATAGGTGTCAAATAGGTACTAAGCAGGAAAAGCAAGAGGCTTGCTATTGCGTAGCAGTGAGTTTTGATTCAGATGCAGTAATAAAATGACATTGTTAAGAGGATGGACAAAAACCTAGAGCTCTGGAAAAGAATATCTTAAGTAACAAAAGGGCTTGTTGATTCCTATTAGAATCATATTCACCTGTTAAATCTATCAGCTGTAAAATCCAGCATCTTAACACTGTGGCGTTTTTTAGGAAGCACAAATGCTTTTTTACATTTTTAAACAGAATTAATCTTTTGTCTTTAAAGACTAATAGCTGGTGGAAATCTCAGTCACCTCTTGGAATATGGTCTGTAGAGAAGGTACAGAAGTTAAACCAAAATCATGATTCATAGAGCTGAAAGTGCTAAGTGTTGTTCTTCTGTTTGCACAGATGGCAGTAGCAGACTTCATTTTGCTCCAACACACCACAGGCTGAGATGGGATGGTCCTGATGGTGGGCTCTGGACTGATACAGCTACTGAATGGAAGCCCACCTATGAGGCATGTGATAAATTGATACTCACAAAAGCATTATAAGATAACACCAGCACTGTCATGTTTTTCAGTTTAGAAGGAAACCATATTACCACAGGCTTGACTGAGCTTCTGCTGGGAAGTCAGTGTAATCATCACCTTCAAAAACAGGTTTGTTATCTGTCACAGAGAGAGAAATTGCTTATGACACTTTGGGCTGTTCAATTATTCTTACTTGTAACAAGATTGAAAAGAAGTTTCTCAGAGTGATCTTCAACCCGGCTTTCCGGCAGCGACCAGCGACTCATCGCGCCTTGTTAGGCGAGCCTCGGGAACGGCCTGAGGGGACACTCTGCGACGCATCACCTGGGGCGCACCACGGGACGGGAGAAGGGGCCCCGAACCGGCAGCACGGCGCCCCCCCCTCGGCCCCAGCAACCCGGCTTTCTGGCAGCGACCAGCANTCTTCACTTTGCAGCACTAGTGAGGGTGACTGGCTTTAGCAGAATCTTTTGACTCTCTAAGTTGAGGAAGTTATCCTTTCCAAACAGCTGGATCTCTGGCTTTTTGCTCTACAGGGACCTTTGGGAGCTGGCCACTGGCTGGTCAACATGAAAAAAGGTGGGAGAAATCTGCAGGATGTCATTGGCTTCAGCTCTTCTATCAGTACATGTATTTCACAAAGCAGAAGTTACCCTTAATATTCTTTTGTTGTTCTCACATCAAAGGGCTAAATTATGCCCACTAATATGTGTAAGAGGCTTTTCAGTTATCTTTCTGATGCAAATTATATAATTTTGCATTATCCACTTGATTAACTGCAGATTGAAAAGTACCACAGATGTTGAGTAAAGCCTATATATCAGTCTTCTCCTCTGAGAACAGCATCCAAATAAGCAAAATTGAAACAGTAGGAATTCTAGTCTCGCTGTAGCTAGAGAGTGAAATCAGTCTGGGCTTTAAAAATTTTGTCAGATATTTGATGAAACCGTGATTAAAGGACTGAGTGTGCCCAGCTCAGCGCCTGGATGTATATTTCCAGCACATGCATCCTCTCCGCTTGCTAGATGTCTATGTTTAGGGTGCTATTACATTTAACAGGGGTTCAGGTCCATTAGACAACAGCTCAGTGTGAGATCTGCCCTTGGCTCTCACTGCACAACATGGAATAAGTTGTATTTGATTGTGGCAACATGCTGACAATGCCAAGGTTAATGAATTAAAGATGGAAAATAAAGAATGCTTAATGAAGTCAGATTACGAGTGATTGTTTTCCTAGGTGACATTTAGGATTCAGAATAATCATTACAAAGTAAATCCTCTACCCACCTCTGACTGGGCTCTTGTAGAGGTGCACAGCATTTCAAAAAACAGTTGAATTGAGAAAAAGCAAGTACCCAAAAGGTCTGCAAAGCAACATCAGCCAAACATGGTATTACTGCTTTTAAGGAGTAGTGACAGGAAAGTATGGGGGTAAAAAAAGGAACTCTACCATGACTCTGTCTTGTAAGTGTTATTACTATAATAATGTGGATAGACCACCTTTCTGTTTGTGCCTGTGTTAAATCTCAGTAATGTGGCTCATTTGCAAGTTCAAGATTTTGTATGTCTGTAACATAGTCTGGGACTGTAGTCTACCGTTATTAATTTAATGGTGGTTTCTGAACCCTATCTTATTATCTAGTCAGTTATATTAAATTATGACAGAAGACTTTTCTGAGGGGACTGACAGAACACTGCCAGATGGTTGAACATCCAAGACAGGAAGGAGCAAGAGGAACCTTTTGGTGCAGTCCCATCTATCCCTATGAAGGTCTGAAGTTCTGTCAAACTCATCCAGTCCTGAATTTGTGTAAGTTAGGGGAGATGTGGTTCTGTTAGAATCTCCTTCTTCCTCTTATGCTGAACACCCTACAAGGTTGCAACAGGACCACAAAGAGGCCTTGACCACATATTGAAGGGCACAGTATGAAAGGCAGCTGCCAGAGTTGGAAGAATCAATGTCAGCTCTTTCACTTTGCCAAAAAGACTATTGATTCTCTATACTTATTCCTGTATCTTGGCTGACAGGTTCTTAAGACAAGAAGAATCTCAGCTAAGAACAGTGCTGCTTCAGCCAGTTGTTCGTAATAACCCTGCCAAAAAAAGAAGATTTACGGACAGGAGCTGAACAAGGCAAGAGATTTTTTTTTTTCACTCTAAGAACATATTTCAGGAGTTAGTTGAATACCAGTTGTCTCGTATGCTTTTCCACAAAGCTGCAAGAGTAGTCTCTCCAGAGTGTTTGATAGGTATGAGGTGATATATGAAGTGGAATAAGAGGACATGCATAAAGCTGGTTGGTCTCTGTGTTCCCTCACAAGAAAGTTTGCAGGTGGTACCAAGCTCAAAGTAGGTGTTGATCTGTTGGAAGGTTGGAGGGCCCTACAGAGGGACCTGGACAGACTGGAGAGATGGGCAGATTCCAATAGGATGAGATTCAGCAAGTCCAAGTGCTGCATTCTACACTTCAATCATAATAACCCCCATGTAGAGCTATAGTCTGGGAACTAAGTGGCTGGAGAGTGGGCAAGCAGAAAGACAGTTGAGAGTGGTGGTGGACAGGAAACTTAACATGAGCCAGCAGTGTGCCCAGGTGGCCAAGAAGGCCAACAGCATCCTGGCCTGCATCAGGAATGGTGTGGCCAGCAGGACTAGGGAAGTTATCCTTCCCCTGTACTTGGCACTGGTTAGGCCGCACCTTGAGCACTGTGTCCAGTTCTGGGCCCCTCAGTTTAAGAAAGATGTCGAGATCCTAGAACGTGTTCAGAGAAGGGCAACAAGGATGGTGGAGGGGCTGGAGCACAAGCCCTGTGAGGAGCAGTTGAGGGAGCTGGAATTGTTTAGCCTGGAGAAGAGAATGCTCAGGGGTGACCTTATTGCTGTCTACAACTAGCTGAAGGGAGGTTGTAGTCAGGCAGAGGTCGGTCTCTTCTCTCAGGCAATTGGCGACAGAACAAGAGGACACAGTCTCAAGCTCCATCAGGGGAGGTTTAGGCTGAGTATTAGGAAGAAATTCTTCACTGAAAGGGTGATCTGCCATTGGAACGGGCTGCCCAGGGAGGTGGTGGAGTCACCGACCCTGGAGGTATTTGAGAGTAGGATGGATGAGGCCCTGAGTGCTATGGTTTAGATGATGGGTTGCTGTTGGATTATAGGTTGGACTTGGTGATCTCCAAGGTCTCTTCCAACCTTGCCAATACTGTGATACAGTAACTGTACAATACAAACTGCTGTACAATAGCACAGGTTCTTAAATCATGACCTTCTAGATCTACAACTAACTTATTCCCCCTTGACGTTAATTAGAATTAACTTCAGATCTTGCTGATTTGTATGAAGATTATATGCTTACCACAGTCAAAGTTTGGCCCGCTTTTTGTCATCGTTCCCTAAGGCCATCCACCTTAGCCATGGCTGCTACTGCCATGTGCATACATTCTTTAACTAGGTCTTTCCACATGACCACTCTGCTTTGTCAGACACCTATATCCTGACCTTCTGTTTCAGAGACACTACAAAATCTAGCACAATATACTGGCAAATAAAGGCCCCAGCTGTGGAAGAATGTACACCAAAAGAAGGAATATGCCATGCTGACTATAGAATAGCTCTTGTTTACTGTACTTTCAAACCATACCTTAAATACCCTGTGTTTTTCAGGATGTCTAACTTTTTTCCTCTCATCCTAATGCAGGCCCTTCTATCCATTATCTTTATGTACCCTCTGTCTTCCAAAGAATATCTGGCGGAAATACCAATGAGTTTGAAGCACCTTGCAAGTTGGCAACTTCAGTTTTGCAAAGCTTTTATGGGAGCTATAAAGAAGACACCCAGCAAAAATAGATTGATATCTGAGATAGTGTCTGCACATGATTTTTGTGTGACTGACTGTGATAATGCCAGATGATGGAAATAGGTATTTCTCGAACTTTACTCATCAAAACGAAGCAGACAGAAGCATGAGCTGTTTATTTCATTGCATTTTCTTTTCTTTTTTGCAAATTATGCTTCCATAAAACACATGAGTAAAGTCCTGTTTATTCTGAACTTTAAGTCTTAGCTATTTGTTGAACAGTAACAGGCAGGAGTATTTGAAGGACTTCAGAGGACTTAAAGCCTCTTACTTTGGTCTTCCAGCATATATTCCATACTGGAACAAAAAGCCAGGGTCCTTGATAACAAAAACTCAGAGTCTTCTAAAAACATTACGCCTTTGACTCTGGCAATGCACTGAATGGGAGTGAGTTTTGAACTGTGAGACTACAAGGTATGTCTGCTTAGTTTTAGTGACAGGGTGGGGAAGTCCCCTGGAGACCAAGTACTTCAGGGAGAAAATTCAATCACTAAAGTGTTTCCAGGCTGAAACACCGGGATAGTGGATTAGACTGAACTATAGTCACAGAATGTGCTCACAGGTTTCCTCCAGCAGGAACAAATTAGACAAGAAAGGGCATTTATTTCTGTAATTATAAATCTATATTTTGGTTATTCTCCTGGATATACAAAATAGAAATTACAGTTATCCTCTGCATAGTCACGATCCATAATTTGCAGGATCCGCATACACGCTGTTGATTTTCCAGTGAGTTGTGGGACCTGGCGCATGCACAGAACCTACCGCAAACCCAGTCTGCTCAGCCCCAGCCTCCCTGCTCGCTCGGCATGTGCCGCCGGCCCTCCCGCTCGCTCAGTGGGCGGTGCCAGCCCCCCCTGCTCGTCCACCGCCCTGGCAGAGCACAGCCAGATATCTGAAACAAGCCCCGTTCTCAGGACCGTCCTCCAGACCTTATTAGGGGAGGGGGCATGGCTACAGGCATGGTGTACTCAATGACGTAGTGGGTTCGCTATCTTTATGGATTCCACAACTTGCTTGAGGAGGACCAGACCCAACAGCCCACGAGTAATAGGGGATTACTGTATTCTACTTTAATACATAGGGACAAATTCTAAATTGTACCTGAACCTTTCCAGAACTAAGCAATTATTTCTCCCTTTTTCTCTCCCAAAAGCCTTAGCCTAGTATATAAAAAATAATAATACCATTCTAAAAGATTTGGCCATCAATTTGCTGAACAGTGGTTTCTGGCTAATAGGACACAGTTCACATTCAACCTTAAAAGGCCTGTAGTAGAAACTATTAAATATCTCAATTAGGAATGAGATGGAGCAGCCTCCTAGGGACCTTTGTGCTCTGATGTTCTCACTGCCACTGAAAGAATAAATAAGTGCAAAGCCTGTCACCCTCGGTAATAACTCCCAGAGACAGAGGTTACAATTACGCAATTGGAGTTAGCTCATGTTTCAACGGTGTTTTGCTATTAAATTTGCCTCCTTGACAGACTTTTTATGAGTGTGAGAAAAAAAGAGATGTCAGACTCAAAGCATATGACCCAGCAGTCTGGGTTTCATGGTAGCCAGCATTAATCAAGCACAGAAGACTTTTTTTTTTCTTTTAAAATAACGTACCAGTAGCTTTTCTTTGGAGGGGAATATGAGTTAGAATTGCCCCATCTACAGGGAGCAGATATTTCTTGATTGTGCAATATTCTGCAAATATTGCACAGGATGAAATATATTGCACAGGATGCAAATATTCTGCAAAGGATGCTGCAGGGTGTCACAGGTTCGTAGTAACCACAACAGAGAGGAACAGGGGAAGAACAAAGACTCAGCATTGCAGTGCCCCATGATAGCAGACTTCACATGGGGCATTGGAACCCATACTCCTTTTATTAGGATGTTCCTCATGCCAGTCTTATCTTGCTACAATTTTGAAGACTGCTTTATAACAACTCAGTTTAATGTCTGATGTCTCATGATTAAAAAATTTATTTGCATGCTCCAAACATCATATTTAGATAAATATGTTAGGCCACATCTTGAGCACTGTGTTCAGTTCTGGGCTCCTCAGTTTAAGAAGGATGTTGGGATCCTCAAATGTGTCCAGAGAAGGGCAACAAGGATGGTGAAGGGGCTGGAACACAAGCCCTATGAGGAACAACTGAGAGAGCTGGGGTTGTTTAGCCTGGAGAAGAGGAGGCTGAGGGGAGACCTTATTGCTCTCTACAACTACCTGAAAGGGAGGTGTAGCCAGGTGGGTGTTGGTATCTTTTCTCCAGCTACCAGTGACAGAATGAGTCTTAAACTGCGTCAGTGGAGATTTAGGCTGGACATCAGGAGGATCTTTTTCACAGAGAGGGTGATCTCTCAGTGGAATGGGCTGCCCAAGGAGGTGGTGGAGTCACCATCCCTAGAGGTGTTTAAGAAAAGGTTGGATG
>WEKX01014574.1:19810-37035 GCA_013390025.1 Pitta sordida | reverse complement strand
CCCCCCAAATGGAATTAAAATTCCAGATTCTAAATCCTATGTTTTGGTGGGAAGTGAGCTCAGGTGTCCTGTCTTATTTGGCCATTAGGGTGTTGAGCACTACTGGCTCACCTCTTAGGCCACAGCTGCTTCCATTCAGAAGAATCATCCACTTAGGCATCCTCTGTGGGAGCTAAGATTTTTCTCTTGCTGCAAATTCCTCCCAGTCTCGTTTCTCCTAACTGTTCATCTCAAGACTTCAGATTTTTCTCACTCTTGGATCTATTTTTAAAATCTGTTTTTTCTTGTAATATATAATCAGCACTCACCTGTCAGGAGAGTGTACTCAAGACTTCGAAAAAGCTACTTTAGGACCACATGATAATAAATTCTCCTTAATCCCAAATATATATGAGATACAGAGCAGGGCCCACAACAGGTTTTATAGAGAGCATTAGTGTCAGCAGTTTAAAGAGAATTAAAAAGAAAAATAACCTTCCATCTCTGAGGAAAAATCCAAGTAAGACTAAAAGGAGCATTTCTATAGGGAATTGCTTATGAAAGAGATTTTTGGTTTAAAATAAGGAAGTCACTAGGCACTGCATAAGCATTATATTGATCAAAAGTAGTCTTGTGATATATCAGGATCCAAAGAAGAGACCAAGTAAAAGGCACAAATGAAAGGAAAGTAAGCAATCCCAAATGCAGGAGAAACTCCATCTTGCACTTGCAGCAAAGATTGTTTGTGATCAGACTCCTAAATAAGACAGATGCTACCTGCAGCTGGGAACATTTGAAACCTGACTTATAGCTATGATCCATTACAGTGCTAGATTTATTGAGCACCTGCTGTGAAAATAGACCCTTTTTTGCAGCAAAAGCTCAGCTCACCGTTCACAAAGTATTTCCTGTCTCATTTTCCCAATTTCCTAGATGCCAGTGCTGCTCCATTCCTGCATGCTCACCAATCAGTGCAGTACTAATAGGATGCCAGGTGAGACCACTGAACCTGCTGGTGAGCTACTGAAGGGAAAGTGAGCGTGCTAAAAATATTTAGAGATTTATTTGATTTCTCCACATGAAGTCCTCTATGATTTATCACTTCAGTTCACACTTGTTCTGTTTTCTGCTTTATTTTAGAAGGGGGCCTTTCTCTCCTGGCTTTTACTGTAAGCATAGCAGAGGTTTGGATCTATGATGGTCCCTGTGCTCAGTTATTTTCCTTTCTGGTACAGTAGAAGGCTTCTCCAGTTGTTCTGCCGAGCACAGAGAGGTTGAAATTATATACATCTCAAATGTGTATGTATTGAGCAATAAGGTTACAGTATTCCCTTCTTTCTGAGTTATATTGTTTTCATAAATATCCAGATATGAATGGGGTCAGTGCTGGGGCAGGGAGGGAATTGATTCTTACTCGTCTGAGATGCAGAAGTAGTCTGCTTTGCTTTACTAAATCACAGTAAAACAACCCCCTCATCTAATGGTTATTTAATTTTATCAAACAGATCCCCTTGGAACCGGCAGGTTTTCTGTGAGAAGCTGAAAGCAAAATCAAACATGACATTTTGGGATATTCGTCAAAAGCAGTTGAATGAATGAATGAATAAATGAATCTCTGAAAGCAAGCACAGGTTCTTCTCCTTTATTTCAATACCCAGGACTGGAGACATGATAAATTTTAGAAATACATACTAAAAAAATCACTGGGCTTCCATTGTAAACTGCTGACAAATAAAAGTGATGTGTTAAATTTATTTGAAAATTTGTGTTTACTTAGCATTGAAATGGAAAGTCTTGTAAGCATAGAAACAGCTCCATGGGGCTGTAGTAGATGTAGTTGCCGCTCTGGATGACCCAGAACTGAGTCTCTCACTACATTTACTAAGCAAGGTAACAAGGCATATTGGTTTCTGATACGTACTTCTGAATGAGCAACAACCCTGACTACAGCACAAGTACATGGAATAAAATGGTTGATAGTATAGAATAAAATTGATATAAATTGATCTCAAAATGGCCAATCCTAGCCAGACTGAGAAGTCACTGTATCTCTAGCTACCTCAGGTAATGTTGAAGTAGAAAAATTGGTAGATTCGTATGTGCCTGGGTGGAAAACTATTTGAAAATGTAAGTGGTCAGACCAGTATTGACGTGATATAATACAGAAGGCATGAGTGACATCTAGAAAAATGTTTTGGTGAATGGACTCATCACTGGTTTGACTTACATCCCAAAAATTTCAATGAAGTTGACGTCGTTATCTTAGGCTGAGCACTCAACAATGCTACTCCAAATCATTAACTGTGGAGATTTTGATCCTTTAACATGGAGACCCATTTGCAGGTGAGGAGTTTTTTAAAAAAACACATTGCTATATTAAATTAAAAATACACTATATGACANCCATCTCCACTGGGCATTGAATAAAAGCTTTAGTGCCCGTGGAAAAAAGTAAGGGCTGAGTACCTCTGAAACACGGAAGCAAGCATTGCTTCTTGGGTGTACTGCTTACTACTGATTTACTGCTCAGTCCTAGTTTCACAGGACTTGACTCCAGGCAGAGATTAAATGGCAACTTTTCACAAGTTTAGACAAACTTACTGAGCCCATTGCATGCAACAGGACATTTTCTTTCAAAGGTGATTTATGTCCTCTGTGTGGCTGGAGCAATAAATACTCTGCAAATTAACTACATGCTCACTTGTAAAACAAAATCCACATTAATCTCAACTATCAGAGACAACTATAAATCGAATGAAAGTGAAACAGGGAAAAGAGGGTTTGGAAACAAAACTCCATCACTGGCAACATAGCCCTGGGCAGACATTATGGCAATGTTGGCTGAGTCAGCTGTCAGGAAGTTCCAGACTCTTGGGACACCTTCAAAAAGGTTGAACGTGAAGTTCAGGTCTTCGTAAGCCATATACAAGGTCCTGGAGACCACTGTGGGGAATAATTACCTCTGCTCCAGGAAGGAGATCAGTAGGAAAGCTGAATTTTTTGTCAGTAGGAGAAGGAAGGAGTAGCTGGAGAGCAGGAGTAGAGGAATAGGGATATGGAGAATATAGCAGAGTCTTTAAATTTTATCACAAGGCATTGGTCCTTATGGGTCAATAGAACAGAGAAACTTCACCTTGTCCAGTTGATGTGTATGGGTCATGGATGTGTATACTAAATGTATGACCTATCCTAGCTCGATCTCTCTGAAGCCAGGCTTCTGGGAGAATCATATTATTGAAGTCTCTTCTCTAAAAATTGTTTCTAAGTTATCTTTCCCAGGTTAAAGGTCAATGCTGTTCTTTTTGAGCTAGCTCTAAGGAACCTCCTCCTTAGCTAAACATACAGGGTTCCCTACAAGCAGTGCCTCCAGCTGATGCCAATGGAGGGAGCAGGACTTGTTCCAGATTTGAGAGCTAAGATAAGCAGGGGAAAGAAAGAAGTATATATAGCTATTTTAGAATGTGAGGGCAGCTATTTCTACTATTAAATGTGATTAAATTCCTATAGTTTTCTTATCTTCCATAAATGTTACCCTTCCCATCGAGGCCCCTTTTCATCAGAGAACACTGTATGCAAGTATCTGTAGGTGAATGGACCCTATGTCCTATAGATGATACATAGATGCAGTCAGGTACACATTTATAAAGCATCCTGAACTGCAACCTAAACAGGCATTATTTGCTATCAGATTTGCAGCAGCACTCTGATATTCTGTGCTCCAAATTAGTCCTGGGTGAATTCCATCCCAGCAGCTCACCCATTTTTCTATTACAGCTACTTAATCCAATTACTTCAGACTCTTATCTTCCATTTAGTGTGCACATATGCCATCTTCCTCATGGCAGTCACCCTGTAGAAAAGTTAATAAGTACGTATATTTATGTTAGAGAAGTTATGGACCAAAGTGTTTATGGTGACAGGAATTTATTATCTTTATGGTAAGCAAAGTAACATATTGACAGACAAGACGGATGAACAATTTAAACAAATGAAAAGGAAGCATGAAAGGAAGACTGAAAAATGCTACACTTCATCCCCAGTTCACACAGGAAAGAGCACAAAAATAAATGTTCTTGAAAGCAGATGGTTGAACTACAGAAAGCTTTTGGACACAAACTTTCCCCCTTTCCAAAATAAAAATATGCAGTGTCCTTTGATGATGGAGTTTCCCACTCTGTAGGTGCCAGTAGGATCTGACAGTCCACAACAGAACTTTCTATTTGAACAGGTAAAAGATGAAACTTGACCTGGTTCTAATTAAAGCTGGTTGTAAAGAGAGGGTAACCAGTGTTTTCTTGCACTTGAGCTAGTTACAGAAATGTGTTTGAATTTTGAGAGACGGAGATGATAGCAGAGCCAAAAGTTTCTGGAGGCCTCTGTGCACAGGTGGCTCACTGCAGACAGGGGATTCATTGAAGCCTGTGTGTGAAAATGCACCCACAGAGTTTGTTGGCTTGCATTCCAGAAAATTCATTCTGGTGAAATAATTCTCTTTCTGCGTCTGTGTGATGCTTTATTTTCCAAACTGGTAGTGGAGAGCTCAGTTTCCATATTCAAACACCAAAAGAGGATCCAAAAACTGCTCCTATGAGATGCTTGGGAAGAAGCCTGAGGACTGAGTTATATTTTAAAGGTAAGAGGGGCAAGAACTGTACTAGCTGAGACCTAATCATGCTCCATCACCATTGAATTGGAGAGAAAAGGACTAATGCGACAGTGCTGCCAAACCCCACCAAGAGGGTTAGGAGTGAATGCCCTGGGATTCTGGATTTGCACCCCAGGGAGTGCCTCTGCCCTCTCGCCAACCACCAGCAGGGTTGGGGAGAAGGGGAGATCAGCAGTGGGTTAACCCGTAGAAGGAAGAAAGAAGGAAAAATGGGACAGGGAACCGGCTTGTTTGCTCTGAGACTCAAAGCAGCTCTTAGCAGTTCTAAATAGCTCTATGTGGGACTGTCAGCATAGCTGATGCTGGATTATTACAGCAAAAAGGAGCATTTTGAGACTATATTCAAGTGCAGGAGAGGGATGCGGCAAACTAGCATCTGGTAAAACAGATTTGTTAGGAGGCAATTCTTTAACTCAAGAGTAAACATTCATTCCCCTGAGCAAGAAATCATCCCTGCTATAATACTCTATCATGAAAGGAGCCATAGGATATACCATCTTCAGGGCCCTATTTCCTTTACCAGAGGGAGAACACCTTGCAAAGATAGTCAAAAGGACAGTAGGTGTTCATTACGGAGAGCAGCATGGCAGGCCCATGGAGGTCCTAACTCTGGTCATGTCCCTTCCTGAAAGCAACAAAGACTCCTTTGGATTTTTTTTTCTTTGATATTTGCAAAGTTCCTGCTAGCAACATCCAGTATACAATGGCAGAATTACATTCCTATGCATCTAGGACAAGTACATGGAGCTGGACTGTGAATTTCCAGTTCACTAGAACTGTGCTGTACAGGTACAGGTACACATAGACTGCTGCAGGCATTTCAGCTCCTCTCCCACAGCTGGTACTCAGCAGGACTGCTGCTGTCACCTGCATTTTTTTAGGGGAAACCAGAAAATGTCAGCTAAGGAGTTGATTAGATAAATAGCATGGTGTTTCCAAAAAATATAAGCTGCTGTTGGCAAGCATAGACTTGTCAAAGATAGAGAATTACTTGTTACTTTCCTTTAATGCTTGCAATTTGCACCTTCTCACTCTTCTGCTCTTTAAGATGGCAAGTGGACTGGGCCATCCCTTCCTATTCCTCAGCATTTGACCAGCTCAATATTAAGTGAAGGCCCAATATTAAATTATTGCATTGCATTGCAGCAATTAGCAAAACAAAATAATAATCATATTAGACAGCCAGTGTAGCTTTGAATACAAAAAAAAAAAAAAAAAAAAAAAAAAAAAAAAAAAGGATTCACTTGTTCATAAACAAAGAAATGTTTGCTTTGATTATGAGTTTTCTACCTACTCATTACAATTGTCAATTATTTCGGCCTATTGGTATAGCAAGATTACTTATTCCCAAATAAAAAGCAAGACAATCCACAGTTTCTTCTATAATTCAGGTTTAGAGTTATTAAGCAGCATGAGTTAGAAGGATTAAATGAGAAGGAAGGTATGCTGAATACAGAAAAATATTTTATGCAAACTGTAGTTATTCATGACTGAGTCATGAAAAAATATGTATTCAAAATATGGAATGATTTAAGCATTTAAGAATACAATGCTTTGCATTTATGTAATGACTTTCATCAGAAGATCTCAAAATGATTAAGAGGCACCGAGACGAATGCAAAATAATGTCAGTCTTGCAAGGGGGCTTTAGGTGCATTTCTTTTTAAATCGGCAGCTAGTGGGGGGTCATGCACTTGGGATTTGAAGCAAGGGAAAAGCTAAAGGACACAGGAAGCATCCTGACACAGAAGCTTAACAGTCAGTTAAACAAAACAGGTAGTGTGAGGGGCAGTCAGCAGTGTGAGACATACCACACACCGACGTGTTACCCCTTGAGGAGTGCGTCACTCCAGTCAGCACTGCTAAGGCTGCATGGGGCTCTGTGCTTAGGTGGATGCTGTGCCAGGAGAAGCTGAAATGTGTTGTCATTAGCAAAGATCAGCTACTGCTGCCTCCATTATCTCTTCATAACACTTTGTATACCAATTATCTCCCACCACTGCATCAGATAAATTGATGGGAAAGTTCCTCAAAACAGTGGTTCCCAGGGGTTTTCAAGTCATCAGAATGAGAAAAAACCAAATTGGAAAATTCAAAAAAACAGGGGTAAAAAAAAGACACATGCTCTTTCTCCACCTCCTTCACAGACAAGCAGAACTAACATGAAAAGAAAAACGGAATAAATGAAAGCATCATTAAAAACCTAGTCCACATTGAAATGAAAACCATTGTGAAAATATGGCACAGAGTAATACTTGGTGGTCTGGAGAACAGAAAGAGCTGATAGATTTGATCCATCCTCAAACTACGTAATTCAACGTCTGTTAATGTTGATGCATTCTAGTATCCATTACAATATCCAGTGATACAGTACTTAAAAATATGTATATCCATAAAAATATTTTCTCACTGATTATACCAAAGTGCCTACAGGTTAGCAGCAAAGAAATATGTTGCAAATACATACAATAATACCCCCAACATTTACTCACTAGCCAAAAATTCTCAGTGCAAACATGATGTGTCTCATCACTCATCACAACAAAAAGAGCATGGGAATTTTGCAGTGTGTTCCTTCATCCTTTCATGTTCCTTTCATGTAAGCTGAGCAGGATGGTGGAATTTTAAAACAAAAGAGAGCACACCTCACTCTGTGTGGAACAGTGTGGGCACTGACGTTAGGAGATGTAAAGATGGGAACCTTAACCACTGTCTTCCTGGAATCTGCTGAGAGCTCTCTCACTGTTTGGTGGGACAAAATAAACTGCTAAACAAAGGTTACTCCAAGGTGTAAATGCCCTAGCTGAAGGAACTACAGACTGCCAGGCCCTTTAAAGAGCTTTCTTCCTCTACCTCGTGCACGTATTTGTTAATGTGTAAAAAGGAAAGGGACATAACAAGGATTTGAATGTTTCCAAAAAGGCGGAACACTATAATCTTAGAAACAAAGAAAATAACTGCAATGTTATTAATAGGAGATAAAGTTTTTAGGATGCTGTAAAATCAAAACTGACTGACTGATTCAGAGTAAAAATATGGTGTGTTGAAACTGTAGACTAATATATGCCTACTGATGTTGGTGGCCTTAGTAAGAGGACATGCCCACATTTTGCATAGGATTCTGCAGGGAAGTGATCCAGAGTTACAATTACAATCTGTGATATGAAAAATATGATATGAAAAAGGCTTTCTGCGTTTGATTTCATGAAAACATCCACAGCAGAGACTCGAGGTAAAGTATTTCAGAACTTACACTTTTTCCTTTGAATTTTGCATAAACGTGTTGTTGCCTTTGCTTTATGTCTAGCTGAGAAAATTCTTTGCACTGCATTTGCCTCCTGGCCTACCTGCAATGAGCCTTGCTGCCAGAAAAATGCTTTCTGACCCTAGAAAATACTTAGAGGGGACAATATAAACTCATGGGCACTGCCTGATAGAAGTGTTTCAGAAACACAAACATGGTTGCCGCTGAGAAATATGAAGTGCTTTGCAGTATCTCAATGTTTTAATCATTTTCTAATGTACATTTGGGAACTTTCGTAACATTGTTTATCTATGTTCTTCAATGGCCAAGCAAGGATTATGTTGCAGTTGTCAGTTCTGAAAGACCCGTATGTTTAGCTGGGTTCTGCACAAGGAAGGCGACATGACCTGTCAGGCAATCTGTCAGCAAGTCTTTGTCATGAGGAACCATTCCCCCAGCTGCTGGCCTAATCTAACAAGATTATAGCAATTGTTATCAAGCATTAATATAACCTGCTACCTATGGTCAGCAGGCAGATCCAGTATATCTTCTGCATATCAGAAAGGATAGGCACCAATTTACGGATCTTCTCTTTCTTCAGATATTACAGACTGCACAGGATCTAAGACATGACAGCAGTGGCCAACCTGATTGGTGTGCCTCAGGGTGACTTTCAGACGTAGATGACGCAAAGACTTAGAGAGATTTAACACCATGTAGAAGTCTGGAAACCACTGACAAACTGCTCAATCTTCCTTTCCAGCTGCAAACAGAACCACAGTATATTGTCAGGAGAGTACAGATGTGCTGGGCAGATTTGAATTAATATATAAAAAGAAGTCCATATTATGTACCAAAAAGACTTATTGACAGAACTGAGAAACTACTAGTAGTAACACCACTGGGAGCTGCCAATGCTTGTTGCAGAGCGGTGTTTCGTTCTTAGCATCCAGATATTGGAAAGAAACTCTCCCCATTAGCTCCAGTGCTATACAACTGCAGCAGATCTCAGCAGCAATCTTTGCTGCCAGTGATGTCTTTGTGATAGTCACTAGCTGTGACTTATAACCAATCAATAGCTCTTGTTATGAGACAAATGGACCCATTAAATTTCTGACCTGTTCAGAGTCTGACTCTTAACTCTAAATCTTGGCTGATATAAAATATTCATGGAAATTCTATGTTGGCTATTGGCACAACCTTGTATTTCTTTCCCTGCCATTAACAAATGTCACATATTTGTCAGTGACACAGATTATCTCATCCAGCTCACCACAGTGGATGCCACACTTGATGAATGTGTTGTTAAAGAAACAGTAGAATGGCTCTTTACCAAAATCCACTGATGTGGGACATATGGGTAAGAGGAGAAAAACAAAAATAACTTGGGGGTGTGTTTCTACCTGTGTTTTCTTATAACAATTAAATACACCTTCATTATTTCCTCTTAGCACCCCTACAGCTTGGAACCCAGATATGAACCCAAATGGTTTGTGTGCTCACAGCCACAAAGACAGTTTGGATAATCCACACCTGAGATCTGCAGACCAACAGCTTTCTAAAATCTGGTTCCTAATTTTTCAGACTAGATATCATGTCAATTAGAAAAAGAGGTAAGAACTAAGAGAGGGAAGAACAATGTTCTGTGAAATGGACCATGTTTCAAGTGTTTTTTAATGAAATATTGTCAAATATACAGACCTGCATACAGTAATTTTACTCATCAATTCAATTATATTTTTGATAGGCTTAGAAATGTTTGGACTTGTAGTTTGGTGGAATATTCTGATGCTTGAGATTCACTAAACTGACCATGAAAATTAGATCAGTCAGACCAAAATGTGTGCAGGTTTCTCCTTAAAGGGGGAGTTAAAAAAACCCAACAAACTCAAACAAAACCAAACAGCTGTATCAATAGTTTTGTTTTAGAAACAGTGATTCTCCATCCTTGCCTTTCACCTAGAACTACTGTAGTGGTTTAAACATGGTTAGATGCCAGGGACACACCAAAGCCACTCTCATTCTCTGCTGGAAATGAACAGGGGAGAGGGAAAAAAGCTAAGGTTTTTCATGGTAGAGATGAGGGCAATTAGAAATCCCTTACTCTCACAGGCAAAAAAACCTCCAAGTGGGGATATAAAGAATTGCTAACAAGATCAGAGCTTGAAAGTGAGAAATATCATAAATCTTTAAGACACCATTTCCCCCCATCCCTCGCCTCTTATGGCTTCTACCTCCCCCCTTTCCCCCAGCTTCTACCCCCCACAGGAGTGCAAGGGTCATGGCCAGTTGTTGCTCTCTCTGCTGCTCAGGGAGAGAAGTCCTTCCCTGCATTCCTGTAGGGTGGGTACCTCCCATGGGAGAAAGTCCTTCATTAACTTCTCCAGTGTAAGTCCGTCCCAGGGGCAGCAATTCTTCAAAACACTGCGGCACCATGGGTCACTCCACAGGGTGTAGTCCTTCAGTACAGGCTGCTCCAGCGCGAGTCCCCAACAAGGTCACAGATCCTACCAGGGAAAGCTCTGCTCCAGCATGAGCTCTCCTTTTCTCCATGTGCCACAGGATCCTGCCAGGACCCTGCTCCAACGTGGGCCTCCATGGGCTGCAGCCCCCTTCCAGCATCTACCTGCTCCAGCGTGGGCTCCTCCACAGGTTACAGGTGGATCTCTGCATCCCTGCGAACCTTCCATGGGCTGTACGGGGACACCTCCTTCACCACGTCTACATGGTCTACACCATGGACCANGGAAAAAAGCTAAGGTTTTTCATGGTAGGGATGAGGGCAATTAGAAATCCCTTACTATCACAGGCAAAACAAACTCCAAGTGGGGATATAAAGAATTGCTAACAAGATCAGAGCTTAAAAGTGAGAAATATCATAAATCTTTAAGACACCATTTCCCCCCATCCCTCGCCTCTTATGGCTTCTACCTCCCCCCTTTCCCCCAGCTTCTACCCCCCACAGGAGTGCAAGGGTCATGGCCAGTTGTTGCTCTCTCTGCTGCTCAGGGAGAGAAGTCCTTCCCTGCATTCCTGTAGGGTGGGTACCTCCCATGGGAGAAAGTCCTTCATTAACTTCTCCAGTGTAAGTCCGTCCCAGGGGCAGCAATTCTTCAAAACACTGCGGCACCATGGGTCACTCCACAGGGTGTAGTCCTTCAGTACAGGCTGCTCCAGCACGAGTCCCCGACAAGGTCACAGATCCTACCAGGGAAAGCTCTGCTCCAATGTGAGCTCTCCTTTTCTCCATGTGCCACAGGATCCTGCCAGGACCCTGCTCCAACGTGGGCCTCCATGGGCTGCAGCCCCCTTCCAGCATCTACCTGCTCCAGCGTGGGCTCCTCCACAGGTTACAGGTGGATCTCTGCATCCCTGCGAACCTTCCATGGGCTGTACGGGGACACCTCCTTCACCACGTCTACATGGTCTACACCATGGACCACAGGGCAGTTTTCAGCTGTGGCACCTGGAGCACCTCCTCCCCCTCCTTAGGCACTGACTTTGACGCCTGTTACATCTTCTCACAGCTCTTCTCTAGCAGCCATGATCCTCTCTCCTCCCCCTAACTTTTCTTCCTTCTTAAATATGTTATCACAGAGGTGTGTCTCTCCTTCCGGATTGGCCTGGCCTTGGCCAGTGATGGGTCCAGCCAGGAACTGGCTGGCATTGGCTCTGCCAGGTATGAGGGAGGCTTCCAGCAACTTCTCAAAAAAAAGCCTCCCCCATAGCCCCCCCGCTACCAAAAAGCCAGCCACAGAAAACCTCAACACAACTACTTAGACTCTTGTACATTTACTCAGCCCTGTCCTTGATGTCCATCTGTTTCCATAATGGTCTGGGCAATCATGGTTCTATCTTAGGTTGTTCTTCATCCACAATGATCTCAAGGATAGTACATACTTAATAATAGTATAGAATAAACAACAAAGTACCTTGTCAGGCGTACAAAAGTTTGCCCAACTTTCATCACAGAATTACAGAATCACAGAATTAGTAAGGTTGGAAAAGACCATAGAGATCATTGGGTCCAACCTTTCATCTATCACCTGTTACCTAATTTAACCTGATCAGTCATTTTCCAGTGGACCACAAACATTAGGCATTTGTATTGGATTTCAATTGTAAAGTAGATGAGGAATTCTTCTTGGAAATGTGTAACAAGCCCTGCCTTTTACATTAAATCTGCAGGGGAGCCAAACAGAGTCCAAGAGTAAATGTGAAAGTAATGTTTTCATACTTTCTTTTACACGTTCAAATAACACATATTAAATCTTCTGTAAAGACAAATGAAACTCAAGCAGCAACATATAATGAGCGAAAAGTGATATGGCACATAAGTGATTCTTGCAACCTGCAGTTCACTCAGGATGTAGGGACTTCACTATAACAGCCACAAGGAACTAAGAATGTAATTATGCAAAAAGAAGTACAGCCGGCCCTCTTGCACTTTGTGCCCCCCATATTGTGGTTTCAGATCTCAGTGGCATGATTTTTTAGCGATGTAGGGGACTCGTTTCGCAACTGTGCATGCACAACTTCCTGCCGCAGTGGTGGCAGCAGAACAGGCGGCGGCCGCGGCGCAGGTGACGGCAGCGGGGGTGGTGGCAGCGGCGGCAGTGGCGGCAGCAGCCGCAGGGGCAGCGGCAATGGCCACGGGGGCAGTGGCGGCAGCAGTGGAGNTCGTTTCGCAACTGTGCATGCACAACTTCCTGCCGCAGTGGTGGCAGCAGAACAGGCGGCGGCCGCGGCGCAGGTGACGGCAGCGGGGGTGGTGGCAGCGGCGGCAGTGGCGGCAGCAGCCGCAGGGGCAGCGGCAATGGCCACGGGGGCAGTGGCGGCAGCAGTGGAGGCGCAGTTGCCATTCAACGCAGAAGTCGGGCTGTGTGGGTCCCAAATAAGACCGTGGGTGCGCTATGTAGGAGACCTGACTGTAACGTGTTTTTTATAAAGCTGAAAAAACCAGATATATTTGGGACATACAAGGTCTTTCTCACATCTAGGGCTTTTCTGGACTCTTGCATAACTAATCCCACACATTTTTCTTTATATTTATAAACAAAGAGCAGGGATACTGCTGAGCAAATCCATTGGCTGAAGAAAAAAAAAAATTTATAAACTACCAAATATGAGTAAGCAGGAGGCCTATTTATCACTGAATGCAGCATCTCAGAGCTAGAAAACTGAAAAGACAAGAACAGGCTTACATGATGTCTAGCCACAGCTTTTTTTATCATAAATACAAATCTGCCATGTTCATTCAGGTGATGGAGCACAAGATAAAGATTACATGATGCAGCTTTCCATGCTGGTCCTATTTACTCCTCACCTAAACTGACATGGGGCCATTGATTTTGATGACAGCATTCCTGATCTATAGCAAGGAAAAGAACACACCCTGCCTTTGTTTTCCAGATGCAATGCAATAGCCCATATTTATGTGAGAGAAAACCTGAAGAGCTCTTATCTGGGCGCTAATGAAATTTAAAACTCATTTCCAACACCTGAAAATCGAAGAATCAGTTGTTTTAACAGTTTATTCTAGATGCTCAAAGTTGGGAATCCTTTCCCACAAACTGGAATTATTAAAGAATTAAGTTATCAAATCTTCCAAAAATCAAATCTTTTACTCACATGGTCCTCAGTTTCGTCAAATAGTTGGGATTATCATGACAAATCCTCTCCCTTCCCTGGGAACTGATGACGGCTTTTGGAGAAATGCAAATTCCTCCACTATCTTTGCTGCAGGAACCTTTATTGATTTCTGATCTTCTAAAAACTTCCCAATAGGGTGTGGATTCCTGGGTAGAGACTTTAAATCCCAAAACAATAAATTTGCTTTCCACCTGTTGAAACCACTGCTTTAGGTATACAAAGCAATAAAAATATCTTTTAAAAATAGCAACAAAAACATTTTCAATGCAAGCCAAAGTGATGCTTTACATTTACTTGCTTGCTGGTGGTTTTCTAGACTGAAACCCAAAAATTAATCTGAGACAGACCATGCTTTGAGGCTACAGAGGGCTTTGAAAAGTCAGTGCTGAAATGTTTTCTGTTTATGTTTGGCTAACATTTCACCAGGTCACTCTTCTTGAGTTCATTGACTCACATCCAGAAATGTCATTAGCAAAAGAAGCTTAAATGGATTCTTTCTAGGCCTGACTGACCACAGAGCCTGAGAAGAGGTCGCCTTCACTTCCTCTGCTACTGGCTCCAGCTAAAACCCCACTTCAATATCTCAGAAGACTCGGACAAAACTTGCCTAAAGTCAGACTGGGGAACGTCTATTGATTTTAATGAAGTTTTGACAAGTCAACCTCAGAAAGAACCTATTCCTGTGCCCTCCGAACACTTGAATTCACGTTGTAAACTCCATCAATGCCAACAAAATAAAAAACTTCATAACATCCATTATAACCATTATGGCTATTTTAATTAAAGGAGTATGATAATGTTTGTTTGTACAGGTAATCAGTGTTGCAGTCCTTACTAATGTTTCCTGAGTAGCTGCTGCACTGGAATGTTAATAACAATTTTTCTGATTACCAGCAATTGTTCTTCAAAAAACCACAAAGTAAACAAGTGTGAAGAAAAACAATGTGCAGTTATCCCCACAATGCCAAGCAGTAGAAGGATTATAGGAAAATGTATTTCCAGAGATGAGAACACTAGTATTAAGAACATTAAACTTCACAGTGTTAAACACAGGGTATGGGGAAATACATGCTCCTTGTTCTTCCCAGGGCTTTTATTGTCCCCGGCCCCCGTGCTGCAGGGACCTTCGAAAACATCTGCAAGAACTTATCCTCTTCTCATACCAGGCGAAGCTTCTCTGGAATCCAGGAGGAGGAAACATCTAAAATTGTTTCTGGGACAGAGGCCTCTTCCAGGCAGAAAATTCTTCCTAAGCAAAATAAGCCCTAAACTTCTCATAATAAACCTTGCGGAAGAGCCTTCTACACTTACAGCAAGATAAACACTCTTCTTTGGTAATCAAACCAGAAATGAAAGGGAAAAAGCAATGGTCATCTCTCTTGAGTGCTAATCTTTGACTTAAAGCTTCCAAAAAACTGCTTGAATGATGCTGTTGGTGCAGTCTTTTTCTGCAAACAAACAACACCCCCACACACTTTTAAAATAGCTTAAGTTACAATTTTGAGCTGTTAACACTTATTTATAAATCACCTTTCCTCTCCAGAGCACTGAAGCAGAGCATGGATCTTTTTTGATCACACCAGGAAAGGAACTGGTATCGGTCATGATTTCTGTGTTGTACTATACGTATTTTGGAGGACAGGACTCTGTTACTACTTTTGCCACCAAACACAATATGAATTTCAGATAGTTGGATCTGGTCATACTATTTTGACAGGCAGGGAACCTGGTGTAAGTAATTTTAAAAATATGCCCAAAGTGGCAGAGGAAGTTGTGGCTGGTAGGAGGACTACAACGCACAAAATCCTGGTTTGTGTTCAGGGATTGGCCCTAGCCATTACCTTTCTCAACACTCCAGTAGTGTAACTGCTGCAGACAAATCATTGCATTCTTCTGCACACTAGTCCTGGTGCTACAAAATACTTAATGTGTTATTAAGCAAAACATATTTCAAGCCTGTCATTGATGCAAGGCCTACAGTCTTGCAAGCATTATATCATTTATCTTCCTTATAAATGGAGAAAAATCCTGGACTCTATTTTCTCTCCATAGAAAATACAAAAGAGAAGCCAATGTAATTAATGAAAAGCACTGGTGTCATGTGGACAAGAACAGGGCACATATTCAGCCCTTTCTTCAGCCATTCACACTAATGGGAAATATGCCTCTGTGTGGACCACATGACTAGGTCAAAAGGCTGGATTTAATGTATCTGCAGCTCAGCCATTTTCCCAAGGGAACTGTCAATTACTAGCATGAAACAGAAAGGATGCTGATTACCTGGGCCAAATTCTATTCTTGTTTGTGTTAGAACAATATCCCTGATTGCACTTGCTTCCGTGCGACTGTGGGTTGAGTTTGGCTCTGTCTCCTCAGTTCCCTGGGTTGTCTTTGAACCACAGGAACAGCACTTTGAGACGGACAAATAGCTACTTGGACAATTGCTAATGGCAGGCAAATCCACAGTTCTTCAGACATTAAGGCATTGTAAATACTGAAAGAAAATAAATCTGGGTTGTATTTTTTTTGGCGTACAATGCCTAAAGCCTTCTCTCTCATTCTGTCAAGAACCAAGAACTATGTATACAGATGGTGCAATTTATTATGTTCTGTACTGTGACCAAGTGCTGAAATACCTTCAGGAAATCACCAGAAAGCCTGAAAAGCTTTGCTCTCTCTTGTGACTCCAGCTCACTAAAACTATAATTGAATGAGCACACTATATTAAGCCCTGTGTATTACACAGTAGGCTTACAGAGAGGGACGCCATCTTTTTCAGCATCATTACAGAAAATATATTTTCTGTACAATAACTGCCTCTAGTCAAGGTCGTAATGTCTCTACCTGTCTGTATTCTGCCCTTACAAAACCACAAGACGTGGATTTACAAATAAATGTCTAGGTTCCATGAGTCTAGCTCAACTCAGGGGTAACACTATTAAATTCCTGTATGCTGTTCTCATTTGTAAGATGCTGCTGAGCCTGATAGTGCCAACATTTAAACCAGCACCTGTTGGGGCTGAACTGGAGATGTTGGAGTAACAATAGTATGAAGAGAGAATTTTAGCTGTGTATCAGCTGAGAGGTCAATGTGTTTCCATTACTGCTTTTCAGAACAGATTTTTATGAAACTGATTATTAAATTTGGCTCAATGGGTGCAAAACACCCAAAAATCTGGTAAATTCAGTATCTTGAAATGCATTCATCCCTGGATATGAAATATAAACCCTGTGTCCAGTATTTTGTTCCAGTCCGTGCGCTTACTGCATTTCACAGGTTCACAGGTTAATCTGAGTTGGAAGGGACCCACAGGATCATCTAGTCCAACTCCCAAGCAAATGCCCACTCAGGGATCAGGCCCACAAGCGTGGAACCATGGGCAACACACTCCATCCATCCAAGCCTCCCACCATCTAGACCATGTCACTGAGCTCCTCATCGAGTCTTCTCTTAAACACCTCCAGGGATGATGACTCCTCCACCTCCCTGGGCAGACCATTCCAATGTGCAATTACTCTCTCTGTGAAAAAATTCTTCCTAACATCCAGCCTAAACCTCCCCTGGCATGGTTTAATGCTCTGTCCTCTTGTTCTGGTGTAATCAGCCTGAGAGAAGAGATTCGCACCCACCCAACTGCAACCTCCCTTCAGGTAGTTGTAAACAGCAATGAGGTCACCTCTGAG
>WEKX01014574.1:0-17944 GCA_013390025.1 Pitta sordida | reverse complement strand
GGTGTGCGGGACGGGCGGCCGGTGCCTGCCCCGGAGCGCTGAACTCGGTCCGAGAGTGGTCGGTCCGAGCAGGATGGAGTTGACTTTCTTCGGCGCATTGGCGGCCAGGGGGTTGGGAAGCGCATTTTGCTGTAGGTGGCAAGATGCACGGAAAGAGGCAGTGGCGGAGCGGAGCCCCGGCGGTCGAGCCTTACTTTGGATTGTCGGTGTTGATTTCGAATTAAGGATTCTCTGGGTTAAGGACCGAATCAGTTTGTGCCAACTCCGATGCCGTGGTGTTGTGTGACCTTGATTGTAATGTGGGGTGACCAGCAAGAGATACTGGGAGAAGATTGTTTACAGTGAGGGAGAGCACCCATCCAGTTTGGAGACTCAGAACGGCAGCAAAGCTCAACTCAAATACATCACTTCGATATTTTAAAGTTTATTTGTAATATGTGTCTTCAGAGAAATGATTGATAAGCCAGCCAAGTGCTGTTCAAGAACAGACCAGTTAGAATTTCTTTCTTGGAGAAAACACAGGGGAAACACCACATCTTTTATTCTCTGATCTAAACTTAGTGGCTCCCAAGAGATTACGGAGATGTTGTTTATTTAGCGTCTTGT
This sequence comes from Pitta sordida, assembly GCA_013390025.1. Classification (NCBI taxonomy): domain Eukaryota; kingdom Metazoa; phylum Chordata; class Aves; order Passeriformes; family Pittidae; genus Pitta; species Pitta sordida. Next base: position 17,338 of record WEKX01014574.1, on the reverse strand, counting down.
CTCTTGTGATGAATGACAAAGAGGATTTGTGCTCCTTATGGATTAAAATAAACAGAAATACAACAAAAACAACCTCCTTTAAACCAATCCTCCCATCATAAAAATCCCTGGAAGCACTACCTTTCTGCTATCTTACTCAAGTGTCCAGGTAGCTAAGCTTAAGTTAAAACTATATAACAGCATTTTTCAGGGAAGCACAGTTGTGTGAAGAGGTGCCTTGTGCAACTTCTCTCCTATAGTCAGTCAGCCAATCAAATAGACAAAAAAACTTCCATAAACATCTTCCTGGCAAACTACTCAGATGATCTAAGACAATCTTTCAAAAATAATCATGTTTATAAAAATTAAAACAGGCTCTGAGGAGTGCAAAAGCCAAGGACCCCAGCCTTTCCTTGTAGCAATTTGGAAGTTTTGTTGTCGCATTCATCAACTGTTCTTGTGCTATTGCCTGCTGTTCTGTGGCAGAACAAACAATAAAGCTGTTCATACTAAAGCTTTTTTCCAGTACTCACAAAACTAGGCCTTATCTGGGGCTCCCATCAGCAGGTACCAGTGGGAAGAGCAGATGTGGAGTGCTCACCTGAATGCCAGCCTTCCATCCTTCCTGTGATTGAAGCTACTTCATCTTTGAACCACTCACATGACTCCCTTCCCTATGCTGAGTTGGTCGCTCTTATCTTCAAAGTCTCACAAGTCATGTTCTCCTTGACTAATTCCATGTTGTTGCATCATTTTGCTCCCCTGCCCCTGCTCCATCTGTAGCAGCTGTCATTTTCCCAGCCCCTCTTCACCCATTAGTCCGTGCAATGACTTGTGTGGCATGACCTTCCCTCCCATCTCTTTGCATTCCCTCCTTAGGCCCTGCCTTGAGACAATTAAGAGAATCAGTGAGATGCTAATCAAAGGAGAAACATTTATGTTATTGAAAACAAACCCAAAACAAACCCCACAATCTTTTCTCATTAACCTGGTAGCCAACGCTGTGACAAGAAGGAAGGGATTATTCTGTCTGAGGCTTTTGACATAATTTAAAAAAAGAGAGCAATAAGGGTCATGATAAATAGCGGGGTCATGGTTTTTCTGGTTTCATAAACATGGATCTGGATTAACTCTGATGTGAATTATGCAGGGCTGTCCTGGGATTTATGCAGCAGTGTTGAGATCTCATCTCTATAGACTGCTTCCAAGAGACAAAGCTCTTGCCAAATCAGCAGGCTTTTAGAGGTCTCTGTGCCTTTTCAGTCAACTGCGCTTTTCTTTTAAAGCTTTCCTCCGTTTACCTGATTAGAAAAGTCACAAGAGGGCAACCCTCCGGGGACTGTATTAATCCTCTTTTCGCATCCCACTTTGTAGAACATGCTCGTGGACTGCTGCAACCCCACGGGACTCTGTGAAATACTAAACAGCTCTGACCATATGCAGATTTATTCCTCCACTGTATGCAAAGCAGGGCTAGGACCACTGTTTCTAAAGGAAATTTTGGATTGAAGAGAAATATGCCACAGGCACAAACTTCAACAGAGACTGCAAAAAGAAACCACCTGTTACCACTTTCTGTTTGCTTTTCCCTGGATGTTTGTGGATCAGACTTGAGTTTCCATAAATACTTTAAAACATTTGTCCTTTATGCAAAACATCTTCACATCAAATGCAAAAATCCATAAAGTCAACTCTATGTGTTTTCAGAGCAGAGAAAAAAAATGCATCATCTTGAAGTCCAGGCACCATATGTCTAGACTGGCCAGCTGTTGAGTGTGTTAAGGCGGCTTCCTGCAAAACAAGCAACCAAGGTTTTGACAAGCCAAGGAAAACTGTGTTCATGGCATCTCCAGCACCCGGTGGAATGGCTGGAATGTGCGGAGGTAACAGCTAGGGAGCAAGCCCTGTGAGCTCCGCCTCTGGAAGTTACCCTTCACCAAGGCAACCTCTGTGCTACAAACTGCCTGGCAACCTGGTGGATTTCTAGTTACACCTCTACCTTTGAAGGGCTTCCAAAGCCATTCTGGGACCATGGAAGTGTCCAGCAGAACAAGCAAGCAGTAAAGTTTGAGGCCAGATTCAATTTGCAGACCTGGCCAGAGAAAGATTAGGTTCTTTCAACTTGCCCTTTTTTCTCCTGCCATATGCTGTAGAGGCAGTTTACCTTGAATTGTAGACAGTATGGAAGAAACATGGGGTATTATTTCATCATCTTCTGCCAGAGCAAGATTGTTCCCTAAAGCATATTTTCTAGTGATTTGTTCTGCTTACCTTTAACCTTCATTTCTTTCATAAGAAGAATAATAGACATCAACGGGGGGATTTTTTTTCCCTGAAAGGGAGCCAATTTGTTCTTATTCTATCTTGCTACTCTTACCTACTGTTTTTTGTTACTGTTACTATTCTATCTTCTTACAGCAGTCCTTGGCTATTTCTTTCCTCCTTGAGGCTTCCAACTTCGATTTGGTTCTTTCCCTTTTCTGCCAGATTTCAGCCAACTTCCAATATCTTTTTTATTTAAAAACAACCCTCTAAGACAAACCCCTGTCAAGGTAATATCTGTGTTCCTATAAGTATCTTCTAACAACCAGATGCTTTACTTAGTGACAAGAGAAGGGAAACAAAGAGGTGATAAAGCCCATGCTTTTAAATGTCAGTTCTTTCCCAACTATTTAAAAGTGATCATGGGGAATTTTGATAAAGGTTCAGGCTAAGATATTGAGAAGCAACTTTTTTTTCTCCCCCTCCAAAATAAAATTTTTTAAGTAGACAAGAGCTGATCATGTATAGGGTTAATCTTGTCTGCAAAGTAATTGAGCAAATTATCCACTGGTTTCTGAGGACACTATTACAAGCCTAAGGTAGGAGAGCCTCCAGGGTTTTAAAAGCAGTCAATAGCTCTAAAAAAAGACAGAGCAAACTTTTGGTTCTGGTTGGTGTTAAGTTAGAGCAGAAAGACAATGTAGCTTTACCACACTAGCACTATCTTCAGACTTACATACACAAAACTGCTTCTGGTTGGCAAATGAAGCTGGCTCCAAGTCTGCTCAATGTTACACTTCTCTGTGTCTATCCCCTCCCATCGCACTGGCTCCCGTGAGACTGTAGTGAGCTCACAGGATTCAATAATGAAGGATCTAGTTAGGAGACAGTAGTTGTAGCCAGGAGTTAATAGTTGCTTCCTAATAAGTTGCCCAGAGCAGTGGATAGATGTTACCCTCCCTCCTTCTCTTGGCACAGTAAATGTGACACCCATTCAACAGAGAGGTATTCTAGGTATGCCACAGCCACTGCATGGAGTGGATGCTCTTCTTGGGAGTTTGCCTAGCACCCCAGCCTCACATGTGAACAGTGTTGGAAGAGCTGAGGCAGTATGGAGGATATTCTGCTGCCTAGGATCACTTATTTTAAAAATAAATAAACCTGCTTAGCAGACAAATTTATTACCAGTCATAAGAGATTATGCAGCCGAGTCACTTTGATTCATTAGAGTGTTCAGGGAGTTTGTACAAGTTCCTGAAAGCTGTCTTGGATGGTCTTTAACCATCTTCTTACTGTTACCTGATGGTGAAGGGGAAAGTTGGAAAGCACTTCTGCTGAATTTGGTTCTCCCTATGTTTGGTAGTAGATTTCGACAAGCTGTTTAAAGAACTAGGCTTCTCCCTTCTGCTGTGCTGAGGCGTCCTTCCAACTCAGCCACACGTAGACTCTTTTATTCTTTCCTCCCTCCCTATAATATTTAATCAACAAAGCCCTACCTCCATTTCCCTGAGGCCAGAGTAATGCGTCTTTCTGCATTTAGAAACCTCCTACGCATGTTAACATGTCCTTTGTGCAGTGATGTTGTTTTAATCAGCCACGTCTCTCAGAAATATAAAAAATTACTGTGTACAGCTTTCCTGCAGCCAAGCGGCAGTGCAGTCTCCTCAGTGCCCAGCTCTGGGCAGTGGGAGAGGTGCACTGGCTGTGCTGGGGGCTAGAGCTGAAAGGGTAGAGAAGACATTTCCCTGCCCAGAGCTGGCAGGGAAGGAAAGCAAAGCTTGGACAGGAGAGGAAACGCAGGGAGAAGGCAACCCTGGGTGACCCTGGGGACAGAGAGACAGAAGAAGCCTGCCTAAAACAGATCAGAAAGCATGGCATGCGATGTCCTCTTTGTAATGATAGACATGTCATGGAAAAAAGCTGATTAAAGAAGATGATATCAGTCCAAAACTATTAGGATAATAACTCGCCTGAGACCAAACTGTAAAAGGCAATATTTGAATGCTAGCATAACTGTCCTTAACTTCAGCAAGACACAAGTCTGTCTCCAGCGGTCTCCTGATACTTACTTTCAAAATGCTCGTTAGATAACATGCTTATTAATCTTTTACGCTTTGCTTTGACTCCTTAAAATTGTATTCAGTATTTTCCATCTAAGTCATTCAAAAAGAGCTGGCTTAGAGACCTCTGAAGTTAGTACCTCTCAGAAGCTTCTGTGATGCTCAGCAAATTTCCTTTTCATTAGGGACTGACTCCATTTTGTAGCATTATTTTGGGAATTTTACTGAATATTCCTTAAATCCTTCGTTATGTAAATATGTACTACCGATGATAAGAAAAATATGCTGTTAATAAATGGTCCTTGTCACGACTAGATCAGGCTACTGAATGTATCATGTACCAATACTGGCTAAATCATTGTCCATTGCCAAGTCATGCCTACACTTGGGTTCTGCAATGCCTCATCTTCAGTTTTATTGCTAGCCAATGTGCATGTTACTTAGGCTATGTGGCATTTCCATTTTAACCATGTCATTGCTGTGGTCCACAGATGAGTAAAATGTGGGTTCCTTCTCCTCTTTATGGGAAGCGAAACACCCTGTGACACCTCTGAACTTCAAAGTGATGCTGTCAAACAGAGGGGAGATGTCCTCTGGCTTTCAGTTCTGCTATAAGGAAAATGAGCATAATCCTGACCCTAACTGTCTTGTAATTTTTATTAGCGCTCTTTGGCTTGCAGCAATGACCCTGTGAATAATGCATGCTGCTAGATGGCTTTCCTAAGGAAAGAAGGCTTACGCAATCATATTGTCTGCCACTGCCTGCCTTCTCCTTACCCCATAATAACTCAAAAACCAGCTGGCCAATTTCAACCAAATTTGATGGAGGGACAGAGGTCATGAAGATATTGTGTTAAGTAAAGAAATAAAATATGAAAACTAGGGACCACATAGGGAAAAGACTCTCCGGTAATCACCTTAGCGAGGAACTAAGCTCTGTTCTCACTATAGGTCTGAGGTGCCACTCAGAGACTCAAGTTTAAGAAATACATTGATGGAAAATTAGTTGTAACTATTCTGCTGCTCATGCAATGACTTGTTTCTTCACAGATCGCTCAGGGTGAGCCCCAGAAGTCATGCTCCAAGCCTGTAGCAGAGAAAGTTACAGAGAGCTGCCAGGAAATATGCCAGTGCAGGCCGCCTCCACTGTTACCACCGCCTCCTCCACCTCCACCGCCCCCAAGGTTGCTGGCAGTGCCGAGTAAGTAGCCACTGGCACAGTTGTGGTGTGCTGAAGGAGGGCAAAACAACAGTGATGCCTGGACAGACAGAAGGAGAAAGGATGTGGGACAGGGCAAAGCTAGTTCGTTTGTCATTTTCCACTTAGCAAATGGAGGAAGAAATGTTCTCAGTAGAGATGAAGATCTGTTGTTTTCTGATCAATGAATAAGGCTTGGCTTTTGGAGGAAAGCCAGAGAAATTCCATTGTGTTATGTATGATTCCCTAGTTTTAAATGGTTTCCTAATCCCCCAGCCCCGGGAAATGCTTTTCTACAGAGACATAGCTCTGTGCTGCCCCTTGAGTTGCATAAACTCCTTTTACACCAGGTGTGCTGCTTGGAGGTCTCAGTGCTCCAAGGTAAATTAATTACAACTGTTACAAAAATCAGAGGCATGTCAGGAGTCAATGGTAAGTGAGCACTTTTCCCACTAATGTACACACAGGATAAGGCTCACCTATTTCTCTTCATATAAGTTGGTGCACTCCATCCTTACCCAGTTCATCTAAGCTCCTCCTAATTTCCAGCCATGCATCCCCATGTCTGGCACTGCTAGTGCCTTCAGCTCTGCCAGCTGCCTTCCACATCAGTGTTCCTGTGATCCCTGATGCACAGATTGTTTCTGGAGAGCAATAGCTTTGCTGGTGGTCCCGAGAGGCAGTCCCTGTGCAGTGAGACAGACCTTGCCAGTGCTGGATGTGCTCACTGGGTGCAGGGACATGGACTAGGTTCTGAGTATTTGATATTCCAGCAAATCTCCTTAACGCTTATGCATTTTCACAAATTCATCTCTCTCTATGAGGCTGCCTATTAATTCATCTCCCTTCTTATATAAACTCTCCTGGGAGCAGTGTTGCAAAGTATATCTAGTATCCTCAGCACTTCCCCCAAGGAAAAATAAATCATTAACTATCATCATTTGGCTGTTTGTCTTTATCAGTGCCATCTCCAGATGTGCAGAAGACACGAAGGCTTCTGCACAGCTTTTAGTCAGGCAGAGGACAGGCAGAATTTTTCAGTGTCTTTTCTGCCAGGAGCATGCTTTGTACTTGTGCTACACTGCAGAAAATTAAGGCAAAGGCAGAGAAAAACCAACAGTGAAACACTTGGGAAAGGAAGTACAAAGACGGCTGAGAAAGCAGAGATGGGTGGTTTGTCTAGCAGGAAAAATCTCTTTCAATGCTCAGGAAATTGTTGTAGACAGTAGTGTTGAAAATTACTTTGATCTTTGTATCATAACGATAAAATTAAGTACTTTACCACTCTGTTTTCTTGTACCCTATTGCCCTGAGGGAGATGAGATGTGGCAGAGCAGCATTGGCACAGGGACCAGCTCTGCTGCCCAGCTGCACTGGGAAGGGAGGCACTGCTGCCAGGCTGCTTCCCTTCTCTGGGCTGCCATCAGGCAGCTGCTCTGAGTGCATGGATTTGTCTCCTGTGAAGTAGGAAGGAAATCATGTCAGAAAAAAGAATTCTATTACACATTGCAAAGAGAAGAACAAGAAATCAAATGGGCCTGTGGCTAGTATGGCCTGACGCTTACTCAGGCTGGATTGCCAGGTGCTAACTCAGTTCTAAAAATGAGCTATATAAATCCAAATGAATAATATTTGAGCAAGTGTCTTCATTTCAAATACAATAAAAAAAAGATTATACATTTCTTTCACCAGTAAGCTTTGGAGTAGCAATCAAGTGCTTCATCTTGAAAGATGCTTTCGTTATTATCAACTGTCTGGGCACAGTGATTTAGCCCATGTGTACAACAATCCCCGTCCTTGTGATAAGGAAAAATCCTGGTGGTTAAATATTGATGATACAGACATCACTTTTAAATGATATTCAGAGGAGAGGGGAGTAAAGAGCCAAGACAAGCTGTTGTGAAGTGGTTGATGCTAAACTCACACTATGCACTTTATAAGTGATTAAAATTTAGTATTGGAAAGACCTCAATGAAAAAGCAGCAACGTACGAGCTGCAAGATGTTTTCCTTTATGCAGTACAGCATCTGCACCATGAGGAACTCCATAAAGATGCTGGCATTACTCTCAGAGCTTTGTGAGCCACAAAAGGCTGCAATCTACTAGGTACTGTCCTTAAAAGCTCTCTCTGCAATCAAACTGAGTCTTGCTAGAAGTTTAGATCAACTCTAAAACAGCTAATGTGATTTGGGCTGGATGATTAAAGTCAAGAGATAGAATATTCCTGTCTATCCGGTCACTACAGACATTGACAGTTCAGTTAACTGCTTGATGAAGCCATCTAGTGCTCTTTGACATGTACTCTCCAGCTGCTGCTATGGAAAAGAAGGGGACCCTCTATGTGTCCTCTCTATTAGTCCCACCTGAACGTTTTGTGAATCTACTTCATTGTATCGGGTGACAATGGGTAACTGTGAAGGCTTTAACTGTACTTGAGGACAGCTACGGACTTTTAGGAACAGTTACAAAATCACAGAATATGCTGAGTTGGAAGGGATCCACAAGGATCATCAAGTCTAGCTCCTAGCCCTGCACAGGACCATTCCCAAGAGTCACACCATGTGCCTGACTGTATCATCCAAATGCTTCTTGGACTCTGTCAGGCTTGATGCTGTGACCACTTCTCTTGGGAGCCTATTCCAGTACCCAACCACCTCCTGGGGGAAGAACCTCTTCTAATATCCAACCTAACCCTCCCCTGACACAACTTCAGGCCATTACCTGAGGTTCTGCCCCTGGTCACCCCAGAGAAGATATCTCTGTCCCTCTTCTTCCCCTCATGAGGAAGTTGTAACTGCAATGAGGTCTCCCCTCAGTCTCCTCTTCTCCAGGCTGAACAGACCAAGTGACTTCAGGCAGTCCTCATACAGCTTCCTCTCAAGGCCCTTCACCATCTTCATTGCCCTCCTTTGGACACTCTCTAACAGCAGAATGTTGTTCTTATATTGTGATGCCCAAAACTGCCACAATATTCAAGGTGAGGCCACAGCAGTGCAGAGCAGAGCAGGACAATTTCCTCCCTTGATCAGCCGGCGATGCTTTGCCTGATGCCCCCTAGGACACGGTTGGCCCTCCTGGCTGCCAGGGCACTGCTCAGATTCAACTTGCCATTGGCCAGGACCACCAAGTACCTTTCCATGGCACTGCATTCCAGTCTGTACATCAAGGGTTGCTTCATCCCAGGTGCAGAATCTGACACTCCCTCACATTTCAATATTGACAGGTTAATCCAGCAAGAAATCTAATACATCTTGTGTATTCCAGAATTCACATACGATAATGGTCAAATGTTGCTTTTACTTTGAGGGAACTAAGGTAATTCCATCTACAGAAAATGAGTAGAATCACCCACAGCTTAACAGTCAGTTAGGAACACCAGCTTTCCAGGGTTTAGGAGACACCTCCCTGTTACGGTCATGTATTTACAACAGGAATGTGTAGGGAGTGTTTCAGCACACCCTGAGGAGGCAATGAATGAATGAATGAATGAATGAATAAAACAATATGACTACGGGAAATTAAATAGACTGCTTCTGCCCTCCTTCAGGTGCAATCCCAAGTCTCCTGTGCCATGTTTCTAACTCCTTCACACAGACCACTGATGTTTCTGGTGTCTCATCCAACCCCTGCTCTTGTCTCATCCAACCCATGCTCTTGCTCCGCTTTCACTGCCTCCGCTCTGCAGCTTATTGTATCATGGCAGCATATCCGTGTGCCTTTTCCTCACTAAGTGGAGGACTCCTAGTCTGCCCCACTGAATCCATCTCCTTTCCAGTGTCTAAACAAAGGCTACCATCAGCCATGCTGCCCCCTATGGATGCTGGTTCTCTCATTATTGCTGGTTCACCCTTATATTTTTCTGCGAAGTGACGTATGGTGTATTAAGCTTTGAGTTTCCTGAGCTTCATTACAGATGCAGTTTGCTGGCATCCCATTGAGGTACTGCTGTCTTGTTTGGTATAGATGTGTACCTTACTCAGGGTCTTCCAACCATCTGAGAGGGGCTCCAGCTCATGTTAGAAGTAACTAGGATAGTGGGGACTGTGTCACAAAGTGTTGAGGACTCTCAGGAGACATAGTCACTGAGCTGATTGCAGTTCCTCCAAACAGTGTGGCATATTGATACTTCCGGAGTAACTCCCCTTATGTAAGCAGCAGCTGCTCTTTAACCCGTGCCTAGAAAATTTCTCATTGATAAAATGAAGGGAAAGCTCATGGGACTCTGAGGGGCCTAAGGCCAACTAAACTTAGATGCTGACAGCAAAGGAAGGAGGAACTTTCAGTGAAATTGAGTGTGTTCCCTAGATATGGCTGTAATGACCTGAAAGAGATTGAGATGCTCAGAACCTGGCCTTTAATTAACTGTGTCTTTCCCACCCCCACCCCCCTCCTGCATCTGTTTTCCTCCTTGTCTCTGGATTTCAGCCAGGACTAAGACAGGGTGGCTGGAGTGCTTGTTTCGGCAGCATTTCTAACCCAGCTTCATAGACCCATGAGACTAAGCTAATTCAAATGATGTTGACCCTTAAAAATCTAAAAAGATGCTTTTGTCAACCCTTAAATACTCTGTGAGCATGCAAAGAAGAAAGGGCTTTTTTTGAAAATAAAAGGCAGGCTTTCAAAACAGGCAAGCGTAGAGCTAGATGTACGCTGCAGTCATTATCAGTTTTAACCTGTGTAAGGTCAGAGGAAAAGAACTTTTCAGAAGTGACTTCATTAAAATGGTACAAGGTAGAGAAAGGATGTTCTGCATGAACTCCTCACTTGCTGGTGAGCAACATTTGCTGTCTCCACACTACCCATATTGGGTAATGAGTCCATGGTACTGCCATCTGCTCTTTGGGTGATGGAAGTGTTCAGGCAAACATTGCTTCAGTCAAAATTAAAATGATGAAATTTAAGCTGATTCTGGATACATGAACCAGTCTTTGACTTGTTGGATGCTTGCACATAGGCATACAGTGAAGTTTTTGTATCTCCTGACCATAGTGAAAGTTTGCCCTGAGCTGTCAGTTGAGATTAAGCCCAATCATGTCAGTGCAAAGCCAAAGTGAATGACATCACTGCAGAGGACTTTAATCTCCATGCAGTAATTGCATGATTTTGCTTTTCAAGGTGAAATCTTTTCCTTTATCTTTGGAGATAGAGCATTAAATTAACTAATTATTTGGACTGGTGAAAATGCCAAAATAAAAATGACCAACTTTGGGAAGGCTGAAACCTTTTGGCAATTATGTGATCTCAGATATCCACTTTGATTTCGGAAGACATGCATTGTCCCTTCAGTGCGAGCAGGAAAGCTTTTGGGACAGTTGATAGAATCATGGAATGGTTCAGGTTAAAAGGGACCTTGAAGACCATCTAATTCCATCCTCCTTCCCTGGACAAGGACATCTTTCACTGGACCAAGTGTTCAGAGACCCATCCAGCCTGGCCTTGAACCCTTCCAGGGATGGGGCATGCACAGTTTCTGTGGTTTGATTGTGCCACTGCCTCATCACCTTCACAGTAAAGATTTTTTTCCTAATATCTAAACTAAATTTATGCTCTTTAAGTTTAAATTACCCCTCATACTTATTCCTACATGCCCTGTACAATGTCCCTCTCCAGCTTTCTTGTAGGCTCCCTTCAGATACTGGAAGATGCTTCAAGGTCTCCCTAGAGCCTTCTCCAACTCTCTCTCCAGCTCTCTCAGGAACAACCTGAACTCTCAGCCTGCCTTCATAGAAGAGGTGCTCCAGCTTCTGGTCATCTTCATGCCCCTCCTCTGGACTTTCTCCAAGAGATCCACATCCTCCTTATGCTGAGCACCCCAGGGTTGATCACGGCGGAGTCTCATGAGAATGGAGTAGAGGGAAGAATCACCTCAGTCAGCCTGTTGGTCCCGCTTATATTCATGCGGCCTAGTGATCCGTGGATAAAAGGACTCCCACGACCAGTAATTATGAGAGGGTATGTTTTATTCCACAGAGGGGCATGGGGGTTTGCTCCACCACAGACATGCCCAGAGCTTGGAGGCAAATGCTACTACTTTTATACACTTACAATGATGTAATCACCTATACGCCTATTATATATTCATGACCTAGCTCTGCCCCCTCCCACTTTGTATGCTAATTAGTTCTTCCTTCATCTGCGCTTATACATTGCCTTCTGGTGGTCCCACTCTGAGGGGCGATGATGGAGGCAGTAAGTCTTCCTCAAGCGTCCTTTTCATGACCTCAGGCTCCACACATGCGTTCTCACTCCTTGGCCAAGGTCTAAACTACAGAGCTGGCCTTGTTTGGTTTCTTGGTTGGTTCTTCTGGCCGCTGTTCCTGTTTTTCATTTGTACATTGTCTTTGCCCATCGTACCATTGCTTCTTATCAGGGGAAGCATCAGTACTTTCCATCCTAAATTCTGAAACAACATTTAGTTCCCAAACACACCCTGTGTAGTTACTTTTAACTACAGCTACATTGACTCTTAATATTCAATATACATACTTAACTTCTACCTTATTGCTATAGGTTATATTCATATAAGCTCTGCTGTTCCCAATTGATACATACACTTCAGTTCATCATTAGGACATGGTTGGCTTTCTCGGCTGCAAGCTCACATTCCTTCTTGTCCACCAACATCCCCAAATCTTTCACCTCAGGGCTGCTCTTAATCCGTTCTTTGCCCAGCCTGTATTTGTTTCAGGATTGCCCTGACCCAGATGCCAGACCTTGCTGAACTTCATAATGTTTTCACAGGCCCTCCTCTTAAGCCTGTCAAGGTCCCTCTGGGTGGCATCCCTTCCCTCTGGGTGGCATCTCTTCCCTCCGTATGACCTTCAGTGTGCTGACTGCATGACACATCTTGGTGTCATTGGCAAACTTGCTGCAGCTGCACTTAATCTCACTGTCCATGTTGTCAACACAGATGTTAAACAGTGACCCCCAAGGAACTCCACTCATCACTAGAAGACCACAGTGTGTGTGTATTAGGCAGGAATCTAAAGTACAGGGACAGTCTGGAACTTCTGAGTAGGTTTTCAAGCAACTGATTTTTTCAGATTTGGTTTGCTAAGTGTTAAAATAGACTTTCACAGCAGGAACTTGTTACAAAAATTAGAATTGTATGGCTCTGGGACATAAAAGAATAAGAAATGGATTTTCCTGAGTCTTTTCTAGGTTCTAAATCCTGGTGGTAGAATGCACACGGTGAGCCAGTGTAGATCCAAAGAGTGAGTTCAAGCCTCGTGCTGGACACTGTCTCCATGTCACTAATCTAGCAGGAGAACTGAGTGTGGTCCTGAGACTCACCACATCACTTCTTGTACTGCATGGATATGGATGTTGATGTGTTTGCCTAAACAATGCCAAAAGGACTTTTGTCCTTGGCAGAGGTCTGATTGTCTCCCGGGAATTAAGGGAAGGTTATGTTTGCAAAATTAATTGAAGTCTTCCCGGAGGCCACAATGTGTGTTAATATATGAGATGTCAAATAGTCGGCTGTGGTCAGTCTGGTGTAGACTGCTGCAATAGAAGTTGAGCATTTCAGAGAGCTCTGGCTTTAAGTTTCCCTTTAGTTAGGGCATTTTGTCTTGTGAGAGCTTTGTACCTTTACAAGCAGCCACTGCAAATTGTTGGTCCTAAGGGCTCAGGTGGCATGACCAGCCTTCACCTACTGCCCTTTTGCCTGAAGGACTAGTCTGAGAAGCTTTGAGAAATTTAGACACACTTGAAGAATCTTGAATTGACTTCTACCAGGTGCTGATGCCCAAAGGAATGGTTAACAGACAGGGCTGGGTTTGTTTACTGATGTGGAGAAGGCATTTTCCCTCACATTTCATACAACATAGTGACCAAAAGTGAACACCAGAGAGAGAACTACAGTAGCCCCCAAATGGCCAGGGCCACATCATCTCCTACATGAAGGCATTTATGGTAGTGACTGTTACTGTGAGAGCTAGTCTGGTCTAGACAGTGACTTTTTTAAAATGCAAACAGAATGCTGAAACAGGGAAGCCCTTCCAGTTTTGGTAACACAGCTGTCATACTGTGAATTGCAGTCTTGTGTGAGAGCATTGTTCATAATTTACAAAGCAAAACCAAAATTCAGTTCTTGTCTTCTCCCACATACGCTTTTGTGTTACTAGAGGAATGTAACTCTCAAAACTGGCAGTAGGATTTTGAGGCTTTCAAATCTAAATTGAAATCTAACCCCGCAGCCTGGAGTCATGGATGATGGCACATAGAGAGTCTAGTCCATGTCCCTGTTGTGTTGTTTTCACATCAGAGACACTACATTCTCTTTTAGCACAGTGAACCAAATCATTAAACATCCAAGACTGGATTTAGGCAAAATTCACCACCTATATCAGAAATCAATGATTGGATTTTCTACCTTGAACTGCAGGCTCCTCTGATTTTATCACTGAAGATATAAAGACTTCAAAATCCTGGTGGGGTTTTTTTTTTGCATTTAGCACAGTTATTTCTGGTGTAGGAGTAAAAGTTACAAGTCCTCACATCTCAGTCAAAATGAGAATATTATGTAGGCTGAGGACATTTCTTAAGCAGCAATCAAAAATGAAATTTTAAATAGTTAGGGCATCTAATATGTTATTTTAATTCTGAGAAGCTGGATTAATGACTAGAAAGTGAGTAAGATTGGAAAGCTTCATGATAATACTTTCATGCTATCACTCATGCACCTGACTTCTTCTCATATTGGGCTGTTGTAAACTCTATCTATCTGGGTAAAACACTGGTTAGAACAGACTGTGGATCGCAGCTTCCATTGCTTTTCCAGTTCAGAGGTTTTCACCACAATAAATTCTGAAATGTTTTATCGAGTCTAATTGTTATGAATTAGAATGATAATGATGAATCTTCCCCCTGCTCTGAGATCTTGTGTATTTGTTTTGAATTTTTCATGCAGTAATAAATCTATATAATAATCCTCTCTCTTGAAAATGCATTTTGAAGTATTTAAAAGTAGGAGTGTCAGGCCAGATTTTGAAGGGCAGGAATCAATGGGAGTTCTGTTATCTATAAATTAAAAGCACTGTCTAATTTTTAAAAAAGAAGCATCAGATATTAAACTAGTTCTGCACTAGAACAGCCCTTTCTACTCTGAGGTGCATACTCCAAAAGCTTGAGGTTTTATTTTTTTAAAGCAGAAGGAGTTGGCTAATCTGAAGACATTAATTCCTTCTGTGGATGTAAGTCCGTTTGTACATGCCTACCATTTCACTGATTAAAAAGATAAATCTTCAGTGAAGTTACTGATGAGTCAGAGGCTGTTGATTTACAAGTAATTGTAGGTTCACCTGCTCCTGGCAGCAGGAGTTGTGCCTCATCTTGACAAGTCAGAAGTAAATGCTTAATTGGCACAAGCTGTTCCATCAGGGATGGTAAAGCACCTGACCTCAGTAAAGCAGACACACAGAAATATGTTTTTGTAATGGTTTTGAACAATTTGTTGTGAACAGTGATATAAAGGTGTCACACTGCTTGTGTAATTGCAACTTCTAGGTAATTTGTAAATCAATGTAGCAGATCAAGGAAGCAAGGAAATTCGTTATCCCAAAATGAGGGCATAACGTTCATTAATATAGTATGAACATAGGTTAATAACTGATGCCACTGCCAAAAATTGTCATTAATAATTATGCAAGTGAATTTAACACTTCCACTGGTAAATCGTATTACATTTAAACCACATAAATATAGCAGCAAATTGTGTTTTCCTAATTGTTATTCAAATGAATAATTTTATAATTTTGAAGTGTCTTTTAAGTGGAGCTGGTATTTCATCAGTTCATTGGTTAGAAATATTTTTAGACAAAGATCTGTTCCTTGACAAATGCTGCCATTAAACTGGACTTTTACCAATGGACCAGATTCTCTTGAATGAACCTTGGACATTTTTCTTTCCTTCTGGAAGCAATGCATAATCCTACTTCATAGCCACTGTCTAAAGAAATGACTGTCAGTGGAGCACAGGGAGGGTTTGGTTTAACCCTTGCTTTGGTTTGGCAAGCTGCAAGTGCTCCAGCTCAGCTTTATGTGGCATTGTTCTTCAGCACGGTCTGCTTTAGGCTTCAGTAGGCAGTGATGGTGAGCAGCACCTCTGCAAAAGCTCACCTACCTGTGCAGGTCTAGACTTCTGAGTAAAGCCTGAGGACAGTGCAGACAGCAACCTGCAACCACTTTGGTTGCATTTGTGATTGTAATGTGACATGTGCCTTGTCTTTTAGCTTTCAGACAATTATAAATGTACTCAGTGGTGATTGAGGACTTCATACTGGACATTTGGCATGGTGAAATGCCTTGAAATCCACTTTAGTACAGTGGTGAGTGTCCCCATCTCTCATGCGGGAGATCAGGGATTCGATTCCCACCAGGGAGTGGTGCTGTTTAAGAGTTGGACTCGATGATCCTTGTGGGTCCCTCCCAATCCAGAATATTCTGTGATTCTCTGATCTGTTAATGTGATGTAATTGCCTTTTTAAGTGTTCTGTATTTTATGGAAACTGCATGAAAATTTATCAGTTAGTAAATGCAATTTTATTTATATTAGAATTAAATTTACCCCTGCTTTGGAAGGCATTTCACGCTTCAGTTCCATTTTGCTCTGGGTGGGTCATCAATTTAACTTCCCTTAAGTTGTACCTGAATACAATTTGGAAAACAACTTAAACACACTAGGCGTGAGAATTCTTAATTGATCTCCTCAGGGACATTTTTTAGTGATCACTGTAGCCCTTACTTCCAGCAATAATTGAGCTGTTGAAGTGAAATAAGGAATAAACCACATAATAACAAACAGGAGAATTATGTTTATAGAGATGTCATACACCAACAGAAGTATCAGCTACATAGTCAGCTGGCTGTTCCCTAAAACTTAGATATATGACTTGCAATATGGCTTTCCTAGTGGAGTGAACTCTTTAAAGCCATCTGCTCTTACCAATCTAGTGTATGTCTGTTATAATCACTCTCCCCATATAGTGGAATATCCAACAAGCAAACTATTAATTTTTCAGAGATGGACACAAACTAGTGCCTTGGAAACTGCTACTATTAGGAAAATATTAAGTATTTCCAACTCTTCTGCAATGTGAGTTAGGAAATTCAGCCTGCAATTGACTGAAACTGGATTTGTATCAGACTTCTCTGAAGACACTAATTTTGAGAAAGTGTCAGCGCTAAGACACGTCCAACCTTTGCCATTACCTGGAGGTTCCTGAGCTCTTAAAAAATTGTTAAGAATCTACAAGATAATATCTTAACTGTATCAGTACACAGAATTTTATTCACATTGTATAGCCTGTGACTCTGATGACACCACTCATGTGAATAGTGTTGAACTTAAAGAAGTTGTTGCAGATCTGGACTTTAATATATAGAACAAGAAAATCTATCATCTTTCTGTGGTATTGAATCTACAAGCCCTGAGGTGTCTTATTAATCACAGAATCAACAAGTTTGGAAAAGACCACTGAGATCATTGAGTCCAATCTACAGTCAACCCTCTTCCACTTCGTGCCCGTGATATTGCGGCTTCACATCTTAGCAGTGTGATTTTTCAGTGATTAAGGAGGCCTGTTTCACAACTGCGCATGCGCGACCTGACATGCATGAATATTCAAACTAGGCAGTCATGAATATGCAAATTTCCCCCCAAGCGGCTGCCCACGCCGCGGCTCAGCTTGGGGCAGCCAGCCCACACCACGCCATGGCTCAGTTTGGCTTGGCTCGGGGCAGCTGCCTGCACCATGGCAGTGTGGCGGAGCCCAGCTGGGCGCATGCCACTCTCGCAGCGGCTCAGCTTTGAGCGAGGAGGCTGCATGCAAGTTAT
>WEKX01014572.1:78372-174187 GCA_013390025.1 Pitta sordida | reverse complement strand
CCCTTCTCCCACCCCTGTCCCCCGGCCCCTCAAACCCTGTCCCAGCTCTGATCCTCACCTCAAGTCCCAGCTCCCCCAGAGCTCTGGCACGCAGTCACTGGGATACCCAGGTAACATGGCTTATTACAGACTCCGTAACTCTCCCCCCTGTACAGTCACAGGGCAGCCAGCAGTGTCAGTCCTCGAGTGCAGGGGAGTTACATGGATCCCTGAGTGCTCAGTGTGCCAGGCTCCCATGCCTTGTAAAACGTGTGTTTGGTGCTCACAGGTGCTGGACACTGTTTTTCATGCCTGCCTGCCTGCTCCTGGCCTTCCATCCATCACACCACCTTCAAGGCTCTGTGTGTTGCCAGCTCTTGGACTGTCACAGCCCAGGGGTGGCCCATGGCACGTTGCTGGTGACCGGATTCTGCCCCTTGCATGTTTTGGGGTGGTCACCCCAGTCACTTGCTTTCCAGTCTGAGCACACTGTGAGGCTCTGGGTCTTGCTTTCCTGGCTGCTCTTGCCCTTTGAGTACCTTCATTGGGTTATTCTACCTTCATTTTTCCCAGGCTAGGTCTTGCTTTGTTTCCTGATTACATTTCTTGGATCCTTTGAATGATGTGTCTACTCTGGAAGGTGTTTGTGGCAACTCTCTGTTCAGTTTCCTCTGCGAATTTAATTATAATTCACTATTCAGGTGAAAGATTGGGAGGTGGTATGAAATGATACCCTGAAGTTCAGCTAAGTTATCTCTTCCTTGCCTTATCCAAAAGCTTTGCCCAGCAATTCTTTTGAAATAACTCCTCTGGGCAAGCCAGTGTACATCATCCAGAAGCCCATCGCAGTGGATATGCAGGTTCCTTCATCTGCCGGTTTTGTTCTGCACTAGGAATAGATAGGAACAGGCTTTATCCTGTGCCCAGCTCTGTTTTTGTTGTCCTTTCTTGCATAGAAAATTAGTGTCTGGTTTGATCTACCCATCACTAGGGCCCTGATTTCTTCCCAGCCCTGTGTGTCAGCAGGTTAATCGGTTTGTCTCCACACTGGCTGGCCAGGTGACTGTGTCTATGTGGAGTTGCTGTTTTTGCTTTCCCTGCAGCTGCTTTTGCGAGGCCTCTGCCTCATTTGCATTTGTCTAGTTAAAACCAGTGATTTTTCCCTTTTGAGTCATCTTTATTTTTGAGCCATCATTAATTTTCTTTCCCTCCTAGTTTATTAATAGACCTTCTCACTTTTGTGCTGATTCTGCCTGGGTATATTTGTAAAGTCCTTTGTATTCCCCTTAGTGTTCTGGCTGTTAACTCCTTTTGCTGGTTTGTTGGCCTTTTTTCTCACTGCAGCTGTGAGGAGATACTATTTACTTACAAATCATTTTTTCTGTCTGGAACGTTCCCATTTTCTTGTTCCAGATATCTCCTAAGAGTATTGCAAATGAAAGGCATGATTGAAATCTCTCTTTATCAGTGCCTTTGACACCTTTGCAACTTCGTCAGGTAGCCAATGTTTGATGTGGCTGCTGGAGAGCATCTTTCTCCTGGCAGCAGGGGACTGGGATGTCTTAAAGCCCATCGGGGTATGGGCAGACATTGGATGGAATGCAGCTCTTCACTCCTTGAAGTATCTTGCTTCACCTTATACCAGTGACTCTGTGTTCTCGCCTTTGCTCTGTCTCCACCAGATATCGAGGTCCTTCCCTAGCCCTTTCACCTGCTGTTGAGAGTGGCCCGGGCTGGAGCTTTGCTGAGAAGGAGAGGTGCAGGATAGCCAGAACCTCTTGTAGTCCTTACCTGGGCTACCAGGTGCTGGTGTTGTGCAGTAGGTGTGCGTGCCATGGCACGTGCCTGGCATGGGATGAGCCCTGTGAGCAGCGGGTTCCCCAGCGGAGCTGTTTAGAATCTCCTTGTACCTGCCTTTTTATTAATCTTGTTATTATAGTTATTTTTTTCCCCTTCAAAGAACTCAATCTGCTGCAGGCTGTAAAGAGTGACATTGTGGTGTGCGAGCTGCATGCCAAGGCTGCGTGAGGTCCCCCAAGGCTCCTGGTCCCCCAGTATTACCATCCCTGTGCATTGTCAGGGCTTTAAGGTTATCTACTCTATCGATGGGAATATGGATTGAGTGGAATTAGAAACCTCGAAGGCTAAAAATACAGCTCCCTGCCAGGAAATGCGGCAGCCTGCTGAGAGGGCACTGCATGGCATCAAAACTTCTTTGGGAACTGGCATGCTGCATGTGAGTCCCACAGCCCTGCATCTGCGCCTGTTCCCATGTTCCCTGAGCAGGACTGTGGTTGGCGTCCCTGCCCACAGCAGGAGAAGGCAGCAGGACCCCTGGCTTTGCTCTCAGAGCTGCACTGTCGGTGTCCTCATGCACTGGGCAGGGATGCAGATGAAGGAGGAATTCAGCAGTGTGCTGTGCAGTAGGAAGAAGGGTGTGTGACATAGTCAGCTGAGCCCTGTCTTGCTCTTGTTATGGGGTCCTTCCCTGGACAGGACAGGTAGAGAAATCAGGGAGAGAACATTGCCCGTGTGCACTGCAGATGGTTGCTGGAGGAGAAGTGCAGACTGGCACATTGACTGGGCAGCTTGCTGAGACCTCACAAACACAGGCCATGAGCACAGCTTGCCATGGGCAGCATGCTCCTGGGAATGGTGTGAGAGGAGCTTGTACCTGCAGGGAGCTATGGCTGCCTCCTTGCTGTTGCTCCAGCATCCTCCTTGTTACACCAGGCTACGTTGTGCTGGGCCAATGGGCTTTACATGCCAGGCAGCTGGGCAGCACTCCCATCACCACTTTTACCACCATGATACTGTGGTGTTTCCCTGCTTAGTGCCACAATGCTGATGTGTTGCTGTTTTACTAGTTGGCTCCACAAAGCAGGACAGCACCTGGGGCAGCATGGGCCTTCTGGGAGATGTGCTGCCCATCACTGCCTGACTTTGTGGAGCAAACTTGATCCCAGACTTTGGACATGGTAAGGTTGCCCTGCCCAGCATAGTGTGAATGAGATCCAAAGCCAGGGCCATTGCTCTTCCTCCTGGATCATGAAATTGGTTGGTTCCGATCCATGGCTGTGGCACCAATGAAGTGTGTAATAGGCTGGGGTCAGGAGCTGTGCTGCCCTGTGGGGAAAAAACAAAGTCCTGTAGCATCCAGGCCAGTGTGGGTCATCTACTGCCTTGCCATGCTTCTTTCCAGGCTGTGTGAAGCGGATCTTCCCCAGCAATGTGCAGCAGGCAGAGGCAAAGCTGTGCAGGGAGAGGATGCTCCAGCACCAGCCGTCTGGCTCATGCTGCACCATCTGCTTTGGAGGGTGAGGCAAGGTGAAAGGCAAGCTTTCGAGGAGCCCATAAATCCTGTGTGCAAAGCCTCTTCTTGGAGGTTACATGGGATGTGCCTGGAGCAGTGCTGCTCCTGGTTGCCTGGAAATTCTTGGGAAGCAGAGCCTGAAGGGGTCATTGATGCCCCCAATGCATGTGGTGATGTGCTATAGGCTGACAATCTAGGCTTGGCTGGGAAGGGTCCTTTAGCAGTACATGCTTGAGTGCAGTTGGAAGCTCTGGTTGGAAGTGGTGATGCCGTTGGAGCTTCCAGTGCCCCCTCCCCTCTGGCAGCCAAGCTGCCACTCGGCGAGAAAATGTATAGTGCCTTGGTGTTGAAAAATGACTAATCCAGACCTTGGAAGGTTTGTAGGATACGTTCCTTTCTGGCGGTCGATAAAGATAAAGGGGATCGTTCTGCCAGCAAAATTAGTGTATCAAAGAGGAGGAAAAAAATGACAAGAGCTGTGGAGACAGAAAAATGATTGGGGCAGCCCTAGGTGCCCAGCATCACCATGGCACCCATGCCTGCACCTTGTGTTCCTGCCCACCTCCGTGGCAAGAGGTGCAGGCACAGGCACCATGGTCATGCTGGGAGGTACTGCCCTGCCAGGGCTTTTCCAGCGGTTTCGAGAGAGCTAGGAGAGACTCATCCATCATGCCAAGGCAGCCATCTGTCCATCCATCAGGAAGAGGGGATGATGCTGTGTGGCATGGGCAGACCCAGACACTTTCCAGCCAGTGGTTGCTCTCCCCTCGCCTTCCTGGCACCGCTGTTGGCTGTTGGTGAGGGGCCATGGAGAGCATTCGCGCCTTGGTCAGGGGCTCCGTGGAGGGGAGGCTAATGTACCGGAGATGCCTCGGAAATGAGAGCCTTGGATGGGTTCCTGGCCCTATTGATCTGCCGGCAGTTTATGCATCCTGACATTCATAATCTTGGTCGGCACTGATGGTCCAGATTAATGGGCCCAGGGGCTGTCCATCCGTCACTTCACATTAATTACTGAAGAGGTGTTTTTCCAGTGATTTACCTGACAGTGGGCCATGATGAATCCCCCTAAACGGAGTGGGCAGTGATTAATCACAGGGCCCCAGCCCAGCCCCACTCTGCCTTCCCCTCAACCACAGTGCAGCCCCCAGCACTATCCGTCTCCATAAACCCTGTCTGATGCATATTTATAGGAGCAGGGGGGCCTGGCCGCTTGCGGTGTGCCTGCTTCTGCCAAAGATGATGAAAAATAAATCTCTGTTGGGATGGGGCAGCAGGTGAGCAGGGCTGCAGCATGCCAGGGTGGCAGCCGTGGTCCCACATCAGGGTATCCCTGGGCTCAGATTTGGGTTTTGTTCTGTGACTGCCGCAGGCTGCTTCTTGTGTTTTGGTGCATGAGTAGTGCATGGTCTCTATCTTCTGCTTTGGCTGTAGATGCTGGCCCCTGGGGCTGGTGGGTCCCAGGTAGCAGCTGCTGGAACAGGGCAGGTGCCCTAGTGATGTTGTCAGGGTTTCCCTACCTCCCCAAAGCATGCCACACCCCACCAAAGGCTGTAGGGCAGTGGAGTGGTCTGGGTGCCAATTTGCAGATATACCTCCATGGAGCAGTGTTGGAGCTTCACAGTCCATCTCTTTGTGAAGATGTGTCCATCTCTGAGCTGCTGAGGGAGAAAGGGTGGGTGCTGGGCTGGAACCATATCTCTGACCCAGGCAGGGTCTCACTCAGCTGTGAGGCCACTGGGACATGGGCAGGACAGTGACACTGTCTCTCCTTAGCAGGCAGTGGTGGCACCATGCAGCAGGAGGTGGAGGGCAGCCGGCCACGCCGCAGGAAGCCCGACATGGCCCTCTACGTGCCCAAAGCACGACGGGAGAGAGAGGCACAAGCAGCCTCTCACAGCAATGCACCAGTCAGGCACCACCAGGATCCTGGGAACCACTGCCTGGCACAGGACTCTTACCAAGGCAGTGGCGAGGGGCAGAAGCGAAGTCCCCATGCCAGAACTCAGGCAGGCAGAGTGGCAAGGAGGGAGAGCAAGATGGATGCTGCGGAGGAGGAGCTGCGGGCAGCCTCTGCCAGGCAGTGCCAAAGGATGGGAGGCAGTTGCCCCATTGCACTGGAAAGCCTGGAGGTGTCACCCAGTTTGTGCAAGCCATACCCAGATCCAGCTGTTGCCCAGCCTTGGGATGGGCAGGACAAAGCATCCCATGATGAAGGACTCAGAGCACTCAGCCATGGCCACCAGATGATGAGGACTCAGCCTGGCCCTTCATTCTCACCGACTGCCCAGGCTGGGGCCATGAAGGCTACCCCTGAACCTGGGAATGACCCCAATAGCCCAGCATCTGGTGCTAGCCCAACACTGGTTTGTCAGACAGGGCTGAGTGGTGTGTTGGAGCACTTGGGGGACAGCACCCCAGATCCAGCTAGGGACCTTTCCCAGACCCTGAGAGAGGCAGTCCTGCAGCCAACAGGAGTGGGCAACCAGGGCAGTGTGCCCAGGTTGGCAAGGGAGGCAGTGGGTCCAAAAGCCCAAAAGGAAGAGAGGGAGGCAGGGCAGAGTGAGGGCTGTGCCACTGGGGTACTGGAGGAGGAGGAGAGGTGGGGAGGCATGGGTGAGCTTGCAAGGGAGAGCACCTTGTGTGCAGCAGGAGCCAGGTGCGAACCTCTGTTCTTGAGTGGTAGCACAGGTGATGTGCCAGTACACCCAGGGGAGTGCAGCCCAGGACAAGGCATGGGCAGCCCATCCCAGCTCCTGCCTGTCACAGAGATCACTGCTGGTACTGGGAATCTCAGTGGGGAGGGTGACCTAGTGCCTGCTGCAGAGGAAACGGGCAGCACTTCTGCCTGCAGAGACAGCAGCACTGGGGCTGAGAGCAGACCAGAGGAGAGAGCACCTCAGAAGAGCTGTGAGCCCTCACTGCCTCTGGAGCTGCTGTGCTGTGGCATGGAGGGGCTCTCACCTGCATCCTGGGCCAAGGAGCTGGCAGGGGCAGACAAGGGTGCTGGCTTGCTGCAGAAGCACCACTGTGGCCAGGAGGCTGAAAAGGAAGAGAAAGATCTCCACAACAGCTCCCCAAAGGAAGGACAGACCAGTGCCAGTGCTGGAACTCTGAGCCAGGCCAGCCCGGGTGCCGAGGAAAGCTGGGATGTGCTGTTCAACGATGATGGGGACTGCCTGGACCCACGCCTGCTGGAGGAGGTACTTCCTTCAAGCCAATGTTTGTGGGGATTTACTGGGATGTGGGGGTTTTCTATGCCTGTGTTCTCTGTAGTGAGTGGGGTGGGCATGCTGCTCCAAGGGCATGTGGTCAGGCTGACTTGCTGCCTGCTGTTGCCGCCAGCTGTCCCTGAGGCCATGAGCCTGTGGTTCCAGAACACCTGGGACCTCCGCCTTCCCCATCTCGGCTGGTTCCCATCCCATCCCATCCTGCGGTGCTGGTGAAGGCTGGGAAGATTGTCTCTTTATAGTACTTAAAGTGCACCCACTAAAACCTGCTTGAGTGGTGTAAACTGCAATTGCACCCTCATGAAACCAGGACTGGTGATAAAGAAATGGGCTGAGATGTATGGGCTGCAACGGGATGTTTCCTTGAAACTATGGCTTCTTAATCATCTTTGGCTCATTGCCATTCCCTTCTGCACACATGTGGCTGAATTTACTACACTTGGCTGCTTAGCACCAGGGCCCACACTGTTTTCCTGCCATTCATGGGGAAAGCTGAGCTTCTGCCGTCATAGCCCTGGATATCCCTTACTGCATTTTAAATCAGTAGGTAGTGTCAAACTGGTAATTTGCTGAATTACATTAATGTACCCAAAGTAACAAACAGTGTTAATATTGTTACAGCCAACATCTGTCCACCCTGGGCTGGAAGCAAGTTGTGAAATGGTGGGTAGTGCCTTGATAGCAGCATCTGTGAAGGGATGAGATTAACTGAGGAGCATCCTTAATAGGGGGCATTGATACCCACCTTGTCCACAAGGCTTTGCTTGGGCTGGTGTGCCCTCTCTGTGCCTTGTGTAGTGCTGAGGCAGTGTGTGAGGCACACAGGGCTCACCTTGGGAGGATGTGGAAGGGCATTGGATACCCCAGAGCCTGGCTGTGCTCTGCTCGGCCATGGTCCCCCACACTCCAGCTGGGATGTTGTGGGGAGTGCTGGTGTGAGTGGGACAGTATCACTGCTCTGATGACAGCTGGTGCATGTGGTGCTGGGTTTCTGTGGGCTGCTGCCATAGGCATGGCTTTGACCTTAGGGTGGGAAGGTCAGGGAGGGTCTGTGTTATGGTACAGCTGTAGGATGCTGTGGGCAAGGTTGTGCTGCGCGGTACAGGTGCTCTGAGGAGTATCCATATTAGCTCTGCCATGAGCAAGCCCTAAGCTTTCCAGGGACCCTCCCAAAATGGGTGAAAAAGAACCTGAAACAGAGATTTGTCAATGAAAAGTTGCCATCATTGTCCTCTGCAGAGTCTGGTGCTTCCTGAGCCCTCTGAGCTCTCGGCAGGTGGACGTGACTGCACCGGGAGGGCACAGGCTCTTGGGGACATGGAGCTGTTGTTAATTAACAAAAAGGACAAGAAAATTAGTAGCGTCTTCCTCATAACCAAATCCTTATGCGATGCAGATAGCCAGCAGGGAGCAAGATTTATGACGTTCTGTGTGGAGGAGAGATTTCTGATAGCGGACGGCTCTTTAATCTAGCAGGAAAAAAACACCACAGTGAGCGCCATTGGCTGGAAGCTGAAACCAGACAAATTCAGAGTAGAAATCAGTTTGAATACAGAGGGTAATTAAGTACTGTGACCATTTCCTTGTGGGCTCAGTGGACTCTCCATCAGCTGGTGTGGCATGGTGGAGGTTGTGGTGCATGCATGCCAGGGCCTGTGGTGTAAACAAGCAGCCACAGACCCTTTTGACGTGCTCTGGCAAGGGTGCATCTTTAGAGAGCAGCAAGATGTGATGGACAGACTTCATTTTCCCTGTCACCTATCTATCCATCCATCAGTGAACCTTTCTCAGGATGCCTACCAGGAGTAGGGGCAATACTCCAGCTCCCACTCACTGCCCTGCCCCATGGCTGAGGAGCTGCAGGGCAGCAACAGGGACCTGTTGAGCAATGTCTGCTGTGTGGCAGAGCCCTGCTGCCAGACGGCTCCTGTCCTTGCTGCCCCGCCACACTTGGTGATTTGTGAAGGTCAAGGACCGCTCCGGCACTCTGAGCTCCTACTCTCTATAATCATCTTCCCAGTGCCTGGCACTACCTGAGTGCTCTGCTCCCTCAAGCGGCACTGCAGGGCTTCATGCTGCCTGGGATGAAGCCTACCATGAGCAGGCACAGCTGCCCCACATGGAGTGTGATGAGGGGGCAGGTAGCTCTTCAGGCAGTGGTGCCCTGTCCCCTGAGTTCCATAACTCAGCTCTACCCTCCGCCAGTATCCAGCTGCCCTGGCAGCACCCGTCACCTGCCATGAATCCATCTTCCCTATAAAATTGTCAGAATGAGCACTTTTTATCGACTGAGCTGGCTAGAATTTATGGACTCTAACCTTGCAGCCGTGGTGTGCTTCACTATGATCATTTAGGGGATCAGGCTGGGAATCTGACTAAGTCATATACCTGTTTCCTGGCCCCATGCCAGTCCCACGCTTCGGGGGAACCAGGGGAGCTGTCAGTGGCTTTGGACTGTACCTGGCCTGATGTCTCAGCTGAAAAACAGGGCAGTGAATCCTCTTGGCTGCTGGCATGGCGTGGTTTGGAAAGCAGGGGTGCAGCAAGCAATGCAGAGTGGCCCACTGGGTAGGAGGTGGTGCAGGGTGGCCTTGTGGCACTGGTGGTGTGGGACAGAGGGAAATAGGGACTGGCTGCATCCCTGTGTGAGGCATGCTTCCCATGTTTTAAAATGAAGGTTGAAAAACGGGCGAGGTAGAAAAGCACTACAGCCATCATCTTTTAGGACTGGAGAAAGTGCCCCCCTGTGAGATGCTAAAGGCATACAACCTGTTTAGCTTATCAAGAAGAGGATTGAGAAGGAGCTTGATTAACATTATTAAGTGCTGTCACGGAGAGAGAGCCAGGGTTCTTTAATCCAGCAGAGAGGCAGAACAAGAACTGCCAGGTGGAAAGTGAAATCAGACAAATTCAAATGAGAAATAAAGCATAAATTTTCAGCTGCCCAGGGGATAAACCATCAGACCTTGCTCCTCAGGAGAGTGCTGGCTTTTTCATCTTAGCATCTTGGGTGCTGATGGGGCGTCTGGTGCATGTGCTGCAGCCAGGCACACTGATCCTGGTGCTTCCATTTGGCAGGCAGAGATCAGTCTTTCCTCCTGGTGTTGCTGTTCTGCCTCTTGTTCTTCCCCAAACGTATTTCAGGCCATCACATCATTGTAGAAGGAAGGGTGTGCTTTGAAGTGCATGCCCTGTTTCACCCCTGCCATTCCTACCGTGTCCCAGCAGGGCCACGGAGCGTAGCAAGAGAAGGGATGCTGGTAATGGGAAAAGCAAGTGCATGTCATGGGAAGCCTGATCAATAACTTCTAATTCTTAATGTCATGAATGCATCTGCAGTGCTGGGTTGGGATGCAGGGGGCTGGACCACTTTTTTGGGAGTGCTTGCCATGGATCAGGCACTGCTGTGGGGCAGGTGGGCATGGGTTGCTCAGTGCTGTGCCTCTCCTATTGCTGTAGCTCTCAAGGGGTGGGAAGCACCAGGAGAGCCGGCAGTCACCCCGCTTTGACTACTATGGGGCCGAGCCTGCTGCACCAGACATCAGTGATGATGAGCTGCCCCACGTCATTGAGATCTACGATTTCCCCTCCGACTTCCGCACTGAGGACCTGATGCGTGTCTTCTGTAGCTATCAGTGAGTCTGCCAGCAATGCTCTGTCCCCGGTGCTGGGCTTCTCTGCCTGGGCTGTGCTCACCAGGTGCCAATGCCTTGCTGAGCTTCCCTCTCTTCGGCAGGAAAAAAGGCTTTGATATTAAGTGGGTGGATGATACACACGCCCTGGGCATCTTCTCCAGCCCCATAACAGGTACTGCTGGTTCAGATGGGGATGGGGAGATGGGAGGCATCCCTCTCCCATGCCCAGATCTTGGGCATGGGGCTGACCCTGCATGTGGACATGCTGCTCTCTCCCTGCAGCACGCGATGCCCTCAGCACCAAGCACCTGATGGTGAAGACACGCCCACTCTCCCAGGGCACCCGTGCCTCTAAAGCCAAAGCCAGGGCATATGCTGGTGAGTGATGTTGCTCTGTACTGCCTTGTGCTGTCATGCTTGTGCTGCAACATCATCCTGATAACTGGGGAGGAACAGGGCAGCTGCTGGTGGCTGCGGAACCGTGCTGGCTGCCCCATCCCTCCCTGGATGCCCCAATAATGTCCCTCGCCTCCACTTTCACAGAGTACCTGCAGCCGGCCAAGGAGCGCCCTGAAACATCAGCTGTCCTGGCCAGGCGGCTGGTGATCGGTGCCCTGGGGGTACGCAGCAA
The DNA here is from genome assembly GCA_013390025.1 of Pitta sordida. Classification (NCBI taxonomy): domain Eukaryota; kingdom Metazoa; phylum Chordata; class Aves; order Passeriformes; family Pittidae; genus Pitta; species Pitta sordida. The sequence continues at coordinate 163,399 of WEKX01014572.1, read as the reverse complement.
CCAGACACCAGCCCAGAGAGATGCTGAGCGGAGGAAGCTGCAAGAAGCTCAAGGTGAGTTTAGGGTGCCTGGAGGGGCTGTAGTATGGAGGGACCCTCCTTGTGGATGCCCCTTCTCACAGGGTGCTGGGTGGGAGGGAGCTGCACCAGGGTGGACTCCAGCCACCTCCATGAGGAAGTACGTGGCTGTGGGATGATGGGGACATGGCTCTCTTGTCTCTGCAGAGAGGAAGCGCCTGGAGAACAAGCAGCGGGAGGATGCCTGGGAGGGCCGGGACTGAGCCAGGAGGCTGCACTTTCAGCCCTACTGGAAACCCCCCTGGGGTGCCTCGGCCCTTCTCTGCAGGCAGGCAAGGCAATCTGCATGTCAGAGCCGGGACAGATTCTGCACTGCATCCAAAAGCACTGAGCTGCTCCACCAAAAGGGCTGAGTGGGATATATATGGGCTGGTTGTTGCCGTAGGGATGCTGTTTGCCATCAGGCATGACTGTCAGCTGCAGTGGGAGCACTAGCAGGATATGGGGAGCTCAGCAGAGAGCACAGGGGGGCCGTGTGGGGCGGCCCTAGCTACCTGGCGAATGAGAGTTTCTCTCTTTTATTTTGCTAATAAATTCAATTTATTTTATTTGCTTGCTTGGGTAATGTCTCCTGTTCCCTTTGTGTCGGGGAAGGGTTTACAGACTCGGGGTAGCTGTGCATGGTTCCCACTGCTGTAAGAATGCCCACCCCTCCCAGGTGGTGGGGGGGATGTGCAGGCAGGAGGGATCGGGCAGGGCGGCAGGCAGGAATGTACTGGCAGAGACTCTGTTTACTTCCGCAGAGCAGCTGTGGCCCCGAACAGCGGGGCTGTTGTCAGAACACGGGCAGGGCTACGTTCCTGGCCCTGCACGGGGCTGTGATGTGGCCATGCTGCCAGTCATGGTGGGCTGGGGGCTTCCTGCCTTGCCCCAGGGTGGAGGTGAGCAGCTGGGACCTGCCTTTGGCTCCTCTGCTTTGAATCATCTCCTTGAAAAACAGCTCTGTGTGCCCCAGCATTCCCGCCCTGTAGCCCTGCAAATTCTCAGGACCATAGTTTTGGAGCCCTTCACAGAAGGTGAGGACGGAGATGATGGTTTTCTGCCACCTCTGCCAGCGGTTTGCATGTTTTTGATCACTGAAGGGCTCATGTGGCTGGCTTGTGTCCCCTGGCTGTCCCCCAGCTTGGCAGCAGTGGAGCTGGTCATGACCCCGTGGTGGTGGCTGCCTGCCTCTGCACGTCCGGCAGCGCTGCCAGCTGGGAGACATCTCGGCTGCCATTCCCGGATGCTCGTGGCTTGGCCAGTGGAAATTTCAAGGCACAAAGCTGCTCTCATGTGGAAAACATCTTCCTCACCATCCGGCATCCCTCAAACCCCGACCCCGGCAGAGTGAGCCTCAACCAGCACGTGCCTTGCCACGGTCTCTGGCCTCAGGCCACCTCAGTGCATCACTGCTGTCCTCAGCAGCTCCTCCATGTGCAGGGACCATCACGTGTGGGTGCAGCCTAGCCTGTCCTGGGCCCAGCTGGGTGCTGGCAGCCCCCCCATCCTGGCACCCTCATGCCTGCCAACAGGGCAAGAATAGGTAGTGTGCAAAGAGATCGGTGGCACTGCCCCAAGGCTGGCTTGCTGGAGAACAGACAGTACAGAGTGGGTTGGTGACATTCCCTTTTATTTCCTGTTACAAGAGAAAAGATAGAAACCATGGGGGGAAGAAACACAGAGAGCAAGGGCATGGTGTGTCCTGTCTCCACCTTGTGCCCAGGAACAAGAATTTTCAGGGGCAGAGTGGCCCCACCACTGCTCCCATGGCTGGGAAGCTGCCAAGACAGCCCGGGAAAGCCCATGGCAGCTGCAGATGTGGCGGCTGGTGGCCTGGCTGGCGGCCCGTGCTGCCACAGAGCTGGCTGGGTCCTGTTGCATGCACAGGGTTAGCTGGTTCGGGGCCAGGGTGCCCTGGCCGGTGGGGACTGCTGGTGGCAAGCAAGAGCTGCTTTATACCAGCCACATGCAGACAGCCAGAGGCTGGTGATGCTGGGTGGCATGGGGAGGGACATTTCCTTGCTGGGGACACATTATATAGACCAGAGTGGCTTCCAGCTGGTGACTGGCGCTATGGTCCTAGTGGGAAAGAGCGCAGGGGAAGCAGCAAAGGATGGTGGGGTTGATAAGGGAGTACACTCTCTCCCATAGCACAGCACCCTGCTCCCATCTCACAGCACCTTTACTGAGGACAGGACTGGTGCACGGGTGGCTGGGACCTGTCCCGAGTCTGCTGTAGCAGAGGGCGCTGGGCAACCAGGATGAGGTAGTTGTCTTGGGGGGCACTGAAGTTGTGGAGGTGATGGCTGCCGTGGTACCAGGGCCACTCTTGCAAGTACCACTGGCAGCATGGGACTGGGCACCCCCGGGCACTCCCCACCAGCCCTGGAGCTCATCTCCATCCTCTGCAGCAGGATCAATAAATACAAAAGTCTGCAAGTCCCTGAGCTCAGTCCAGTGCTGCCAGGGCACAGGGGCCAGAGCACAGGAGTTGGACTGTCCCACAGTGCTGCTGAGACCATGCTGATGCCAAGGGTTCACACAAGGTTGTTAGCCAGGCGCTCCCGTCTCTCCAGGTCAGTCACTACATCAGCACCATAGGCATCACCTGGAGAAACAGATGTCGTGAGTGGATGGGTGAGGAGACAAGGAACCTGTGGCACACCCAGCCCTGTCACTTCCCCTATCATGCTCTCCATGCCCCCTGTTCTTATGTTCCTCCTTACTTGTGTGGCAGCCATGCATCCAGACACGCTGCCCATCGTACTTGCACTGGCACTGCATCACATTGTTTGAGAAGTCTGACTCAGCCACTTCGTGCTTGGGGTTCACAACCACCTAGAGAAGGCAAGGGGCAGGGCTGGGGGCACTTCTGCCATGCCCTGGACAGGCAGGGCTGTGGCATGCACATTGGAGTGCAGAGCTGCACCCCAATGAGCACTACCAGCACCCCTCACCATGCACGTGGAGGGGAGTCCTCAGCCCCGAGCTCCAGTGGCTTGGTGCCTTCCCCAGCCCTCCCTTCGCATACCTGGAAGGTGTAGCTGCCTGGTGGCACGTCGGTGATGTCGATCCACTGGCAATCAATGTCATGGCGGTAGGTGTCCCAGCACCCCACACTCACCCCCTGTTCCCCAAAGTTGGCACAGGCGAAGCGTCGCTGCAGCCCTGCAGGAGGGAAGGGAGGTGAGGGAGAGCACAAGACAGGGTCCTGTTCCTGGGGCAGAATGCGGGGGCCGCTGTCAGCTCTGCAGCCAGCACCTACCCTCCGGGCAGTTGGTGTCCTCCAGGCAAAAGCTGGCCTTGTGCCCCTCGGCTACCTTTGAGCCATTGAGTGTTAGCAGGTCATAATGGGTAAAGACCTCGATGCTGTGGAAGTGCCTGTGGGGACAGGGGCTCAGTGCAGGGCTGGTGCCCAGTCAGGGAGCACGTGACTGCTGGGAGCAGGCAGCACCCACGGACTCAGCAAATTACAGCCTTGAAGCCAAATACGTAAAGCCATAATGACAGTTCTGACGTGGATGCTGTTAATTATCCCGGGTGGGACAACCTCTTGGGACTTGCCCTGCCTGGCACAGGATGGGGCAGATCCCTGCCAGCCCTGCCCATAGGCTACTCACTGGTGGCACTGGTGCCAGGTCCAAGCATGCCGACCCATCCTGGGTCGGAAATCGGCTTTTCCCAGGTTGTGGATCTGGGAGGAGAAACGGAGGAGGCGGCGGTGGCCATAGGGCCACTGCATGTGGTCAGCAGAGCGGGAAAGGCAGCGCTCCTCGTGGGCACAGTACAGCAGCCCCAGGGGCCGGTCCTCCAGGTAGGCTGTCTCCTGCACCAGCTGGGCATTCATCACCAGGTCTGGGGCATCTGTCATGAAGGAGACCAGCAGGGATTGAGAAAGTGATCCCCAACCCATACAGCTCCCCCTACTCTCCAGGAGAAAGGGGGTGCCCCCTCCCAGCAGTGCCCCATGGGCTCCTGCTACTCACGGGCAGTGCAGGTAACACCTGCTGAGAAGCGTCCCCCGCCGCTGGGGCAGTGGATAGGGCCATGGTGCTGGCACTGCTGAAGGGCCAGCTCAGTGCCGGCACAGCGCACACCGCTCATCACAACTCGGGTGGCATCAGGGCTGCCTGCCCAGTACCACGTCTCCTGAGCAGAGGAGGAGCACAGTGCTTGGATCAGTCCTTGCACCCTCTGCCAGAATCCACCTGCCTCCCCCCGCCCCTAACACTGCCACCAGGGCTTATCACCCCAGAGCCCCAAGCCACCCCATGCCCATACTACCCATCCTGCAGGACCTCCACTCACCTGAAGGGCATGGCTGGCAAAGCCCAGCCCCAGCTGCCTGCAGACCACCATGGCCTCGTTCAGCCCCCACTGCGCACCGCACACTGCACCCCACTGCAGCCGTCCCTGCACCGGCACCAGCACCTCCACCACACCTTCCTCGGGGTTGCGGCCCCCTGCCAGCCGCACCTGCCAGCAGAAAGGGGCTGAGCTGGAATGTGGCGCAGAGCCCCAGCCCTCCCAACCCAGTGCTGCCATGGGACAGGCAGCTCCACACATCCAGCTGAACATCTCTCTCACTTTCTTCTTCCTCCTTTTCTCCTCAAAAGGCCACTTTTGCCACCAGCTCATCCTACAGAGCCCCATCAGGGTGCTGTGCTGTGTCCCCCCATCCTCTGGGTCACTGCAGTGCTGCTTTGAGCATCCACACCAGGCACAGAGCTTGGGGAACAGGGTCTGTACAATGGGGCTTTGGCTCTGAGGAATAGTGAGTGGCTCACCTGGCTCTTAAAGTCCATGTGGGGCATATGGCAGCGAACGGCAGCGTCAGCCTCGTGCCGACACCCATTCCGCTCGGCATCCTGGAAGCGGCACTCACCCAGGGAGCGCTCGTGGCCAGTGCACTGTACATTGCTCATATGGATAGGCCCCAGACCTAAAGCAGAGGAAGGGTTAGTGCTCCCTGCCCCATAACCATCCTGGAGCAGGACCTCCACCCTCCTTCCCCTGGTCTGGAAATTTCCTATTGGAATGGGGCTGTCCATGGCAGAAGCAGACATGAGAGACTCATCCCAGGGCAGGCTGGAGCTGAGTGAACATCCCAGGATGCTTCAGCAGGACACATTAAACCAGTGGCATTCCCCATCATGTCCCTCAAAGCCCAGCAGTGCCCCAAGTCCATGCTTTTCCACCTGCCTCACCTTGTCCCATCTGGGCTCCCACCAGGGCCTGCTTTGCTGTCCCATAGCCCAGTTGCCGGCACACCACACTCGCTGCAGCCAGGTCCCACTGCTTGTCACACACGGTGCCCCACTGCCCATGGCGTAGCACCTCCACCCGGCCCTCACCAGCATGGGTGCCCGCTCGTAGCCGCACCGGGAGCACCTGGGCATAGGGAGGAGCTGGTCAACAACCCAGGACACCACCACCTGCCTGCACAAGTGCAAATGGGGTGCCTGGGTCCTGCTTAGCTCTGGGACCCTCTGTCAGCGGGACAGGACTCAAGGGTCTGCTAGGGCTCACCTTTCCCAGGGAGGTCTTGTTCTTGTTCTTGCTCTTGCCCTTGCCCACGCCCTTCTGGAAGACAGGTCTGGGGAGACAGCTGACGATGGCATGCATGCCATTGGGGCAGGCATGCTGGCGGGGGGCTGGTGGGACCACCTGCATAGAGCAGCGGGCCAGGTGGGGCTCTGAGCCCTGACACCGCACTCTGTGGACCCAGAAGCTGTTCTTCTGACTGAGGGTCCTCAGGCTGCCGAAGGAGAGGAGCAGGGCCAGTGTCAGCTTGGGTGCCAGACTCGCCCCCACCCAATACCCATGCTGGGTGCCCACCCAAGGTGCCCTGCCTGCCCTGCCCAGGGCTGAGCCCTACCTGGAGTTGGAGGCCTTCATCTTCCTATTCCAGAGCTTTCTGTGGGTGCACAGAACCAGGAGGTTAGGGCGTGTCATGCTTGACAGTGCATGAGTCTGATCCCCCCCCGCCCAATCATTTCTGCCTTCCCCATCAGGAACTGGAGCCATGGGGTCTTCCCACAGTATGTCAGGTTCTCTCCCCACTGGCAATTACTGTGCCAAGCCTGGCTGTACCATGTGTCCCAGTGGGACTATGTGACTCCTGGCATCAGTAGGGGCTCATTATGGGCTGTATTTATAGCCCCAGTCTGAGACGGAGGTGGAGGGATTGAGAGAAGCTCTACTTTCTCCCACACTATGCTAGCCATAGCTGGTGACCATCCCTACAGTCCTCTAGATGCTGCTGAGCCCAACTCTGCCCCTTGTCAAGACCACAAGAAGGTGACCCAGGCATAGCCAGGCCATACTGGCACCTCGTCCACCCACCCATTTGTGCAACCCTTTCCTGACACCCTCTCCAGTCTCTTGCCCCCACAGTGTGTCCAGCCAGGCACCTGCCCCACATGCCCAGGTGCAATGCATGTCTCCCACATCCCTACCGGTAGAAGCTGGTGTTGATGTCTTTCTCCCAGGGGAAGCCCAGCATCCCGCAGACCACACGGCTGTTGTTCTTAGTCCAGTGTGCATCGCATATCTGTCTCCAATGCCCATTGTGCTTCACCTCCACAGCACCCTCCGTCACTGGCATGCTCAGCTTGGCTCGTGCTAGGATGGGTTTGAGCCGTACCTCCTCCAGGCTCAGCCCTGGCACCTGTCACAGTGAGCACAGGCATGGGTATGAGGCTCCACATCAAAGGCAAGGTGTTAAGGATGGGGACAAGGGAAATGATTAGAGGGAACTGCTCCAGTCCCCCTGGTGTACTCTGCTGGGAACAAGGGAATGCCGTGGCCTTCCACTTACCTCTCCCAGGTGACCAGAGGTGGTGGCCTGGAGAGAGCTGCCAGGCAGTCGCTGTCCTGAGCACACCACACCAGCATCCTCGCCATGGTGGCAGTCACTGATGCCCCAGCCGTTGTGGACACACTCTGCCAGTGAGCCTTCACTGCCCCCACACCGCACGTTGTCCAGCCAGATGGGGCCTGGGCAACACAGCACCATGGTGTGTTGCCCAGTGTGTCCTGCAGGCTGCCTGGACCTACAGCCTTCCAGGCAGGCTCCCCAAGCCAGCGGTAAGCCAGAAACCCCCTTGCCAGGATCACCCACCCCTCCATTCCCCACGTGCCCCCTACCTTCCCCTTGGCCGTAGGTGGCACTATGGGTCCAGGTGATGGCTGCAGTGTAACCCAGCTGCCTGCAGGCAACGGTGGCCGCGTGGAAGTCGAAGCCATCATCGCAGACGGTGCCCCAGCGCCCCTGGTACAGCACCTCCAGCCGGCCCTCTCCCGCTGGCCCTCGTGGTCCCCCCAGCCGCAGCTGCATTGGGGTCAGGTCCTGCCTACTGGGGGCTACCCAGCACAGCAGCAGCACCAGCAGGATGGCACTTGTGCCAGTTGGTATCACCATGGTGGTTCTGTAGATGTGATGCCTGGGGACAGCCCGACAATTAGCCCTTGGGGATCATAGCAGGGTGGAAGTGCAGCTGTAGCCTGCCAGTAGCTGGATGATGGTGTAGAGATACCGCGCCCCTCACACAGTGGTGACATCCCTGTCCCTGTGCTGTGGGGGATGTAGGGGCCAGTCCCTGCCATACCCGATGCATACCCTACCTCAAGGCTCAGCCCCAGCTCTGCACCCATTACTGGATCACCCAGCCCTAGCACAGCCCTCCCAGGAACCGACAGCCGTGGGCAGCTCCACGAACACTGCTATGTGCTTTTGCTGCTTCCTGCCTGCCCGGTGCTTCGAGACATGGGTGGGGACCACACAGAGTCCCCCTTCATTCCCCACTTGGATCCTCTGCAGAACATCAGGGTCTCTCCCCTGCCCATCCTGCACACAGCCTTATCCCCATCACCTCACCTCCTCCCCCGCATCCCCACTCAGAGCACTAGTGGGGTTGCTGACCCCCACCAGGTGCCCAGACCTCTCCCCCACCGGGGCCGCCCCTGGCACTCACCCTGGCAAGGGATGGCGGTGCGGGACCGGCGGCGGTGCGGGACCGGCGCTGGCAAGGGNCCCCGTCTCGGGCCTGGAGCCCAGCCCTGCTCCCTGCCCTGCCTCGGCCCTACTCTGCCGCATTGGGGCAGCCCTGTCCCTGCCCCAATCCCTGTCGTCCCCTGGGGGTACTGAGCACCCCCCCCTCCCCACACCCCTACTTGCCGTGAGCCTGGACCTCCTCCAATCTGAACTCAGTGCCCCCCGGTAAGGGATGCATGCTTCCCCCACGGGTCTGTGCCCCAAATAGGCAGAACGTGGACTTTGTGGAGGTGACAAACTGCCACGCTAAGGACACTCCAAAAAGGACGCTCCTTGCTCCTTCCCACCCACAGAGTGGCTCAAGCGAGCACACAGGCACGGGATGCCTAGGAGTGCTACAATGGGGCCAGGACTCGGGGCGGCACAGAAAGCACAGCAGGCCACGGAATGGCTCCTGGTGCCCAGAACACGGTTTTCCCAGAGCTTGGGGCATCACCTGGGCCATCCCTGAGGCAGGCTGGCTGCTCAGGTCCTCAGGCATAGCCCCTTTCCGAGCGACGTGGAGATAGGGGGGTGTCTCCTCCTTGATCCGCCCCGGGATCAACCTCCGGTTTGGGGTGCCGCCAGTCCCCGGAGCACTCCAGTGTCCCCACGGCCGCCGTGCCCTGCCGTGGGATGGGGATAAACAGGAAGCCCTGTGCCCTGGCCGTGCCCAGGGACCGGCCAGGAATGTGCTGGTGGCCACCGGGCTGTTTGTTTGGAGTCAAAGCAGCTGGATCCTGCCGGGAGGAGCCAGGATCAACACGGCCGGGAATAGCCCGTGAGCTCATCGCCACGTCTCGCAAGAGACTCCAGCACCTCTGGGTGTGCAGGGGTGCACGGCCCCAGGACGCCTTAGCAGGGGATCCCCATCCCAGCCCTCTGCCGGGCTCAGGGCAGGTGTGTTTCCTGCAATAGGGGTCCCTGGCCAGCCCCAGCATGGGGGCCACTGAAAGCCCTGGGGAAGGGAAGGGTTGGGGCTAGCAGTGAAGCTTGTGACTCATTTGTGTCTTGATGTTTTGGAGCTCAATTACTAAAGTGCAAGGCCAGAAGTCCCCCCAGTACTCCCTCTCTCCTCGGAAGATGCTGGCAGGGATGCAGGGCAGGCGGGTGCTGGGTCCTGCTCATATCTCTGCCTCTGCTCCTGGGGACAGCAAGAAGCTGGTGGACTCTCCCACACCTGGGTCCTGCCTGCCTCACCCCGCAGTAGTAGGGTCACTGTGTCCTTCTGCTCATTGTGACCGTGGCAGGCTGAAGGCGTCCACCTTTGCTCTGCGGTGTCACCCAGTGAGCCCCTCATCTCCCTCGGGGCTCACTGGGTTTCAGCACTTGCAGTCCCGGCCAGACAGCAACGGCAGCAGCTAAAAATACGCGGCCGGCAGCAGGGCAGCCCCGTGCGCGGGAAGCTGTGGGCAGCAGGCGGGTGTGCGGGGCTATTCTCAGAGGGCTGCGGGACTATTCCTGGCCAGTCAATATTGATTCAGCCAGCTCAGGTGCAGCAGCTCAGCCTGTCAGCACCGTATTTAGGGCCCGGCGGGAGGCGAGGCGGGCGGCTGAATCGGGAGCATTGTCCGGGGGAGGAAGAGGGCAGGGAGAGGATGTGAGCTCTGTAATCTGCAGCCAGCGGCTCCCGGCAGCAGTCCGGGTGAGGGGCACACCCCAGACCTGCTGCAGCTCAGGAGTGGCCAGCACGGAGCATCTGCCCTGGCGATGGAAGGACGGACCAGAACACGTGCAGGAAGTTCCTGGCAGGAACAAGAGGATGCGTGGGGCACCTTCCAGTCCTGGCTCCTGCGGTCTCTGAGCCACTGGATACACATTTGCTGTACACACAGTCACTAAGAGCTGGGGAACAGAGGACAGTTAGACCCTCCAGGTACCCAAACAGGTCCCAGGCAGCGACCTGCTTGTTCTAAGCACCTTGGGATGGTCCAGACCAGTCCAGAGCTGGGGGACTCCATACAAACAGCTCTGCATGCACCTGAGCCTGCAGCAATGAATAGAGATTGAGGAGCTGTTTGTCCCTTTTCACTGCTCTGAAATGTGCCTGTCCCCTCTGGTTGCATCACCAGCCACAGTGCAGGTGGCACAGTGCAGCCCCCATGTTAACATGGTGGGAGCTGCATGAATTGCTCAAAAACCACAGCAAGAGTGCTCAAGACAGAGGCCAGGCTATGGTTTATTTCCATGGGCACAGGCAGTGGCTGAGACTTGCCAGAGTCACACAGTGCCCAGGAGCCACTGGAACAAGGCTGGGTCGTGGTAGCAGCCACCTATTGAAGATGACAGTAGCAGTTTAGAGTACAAGGGACTCTGTCAGCCTGCACCCTCCAGGTCTCAGGGCATGCTGCTGCCCTAAGATGCCTGGGATGCAATTTGGTGATGGACAGAGCTCTACATGGGATCAGCAGGGCTTGCTGCTACCACAAACCTGTGTTGGTGAAGTCAATGTCATCATAGGTGCCTGAAGTCCTTGAGGGCTACCTGGGCAGCATTGCGTCCTGCTGCTCCCATCACTCCTCCTCCTGCAAGAAAGCAGAAATGGGGAGTGGTGGTGCAACTCTTCCACATGCCCTTGCCTTCCTTCTGCTGCCCCTCAGAAGGGTCTTGGCTCCCAGCTCTGCTCACCAGGGTGGGCTCCACTTCCACAAAGGTACAAGCCAGGAATTGGGGACCGGTAGCCAGAGTAGGATGGTGTTGGTCGGGTGAAATACAGCTGGTCCAGAGACATCCCTCCATGGAAGATGTTCTGTCAACAGAGCTCTTGTGTGAGTTGGCTATGCCTGTCCAAGGACTGTGCGCCCACCAGCACTGGCCCCATAGCGATAGTCAGAGCTGACATGCATGGTACCCACTCCACCAGGCAGGCTGAAGATCCTCTCCAGGTCTGCTGGTGTCAGGATATCCCTGCCAATGACAGATGCCTTGAACCCTGGGGCATAGTCTTCAATGCAGTCAAACACTAGAGAAAGGTGAAGGAACTGGTTGGCAGCTTGGGAAGATGTGGTAGCAAGCCCATGTGCAGCTCCAGGGCAGCATTGCCCATGGGCAGGGACTAATGCTTCTGATGTTACCAGGGTCTGTGTATGCATTACATACCTCTGTCTGCATATGCATTTCTGGCCTGCTCATCCCAGGCCTGACCGCCTGCCAGCATGGATGGGGTGTACTGGGTGAAGAGGGACACAACGTGGCAGCCCTGCGGGGCCAGCCCTGGGTCCAGCACTGAGGGGATGCAGAGCTCGATCATGGGCCTGGGGAAGCAGTAGACCAGCAGGGCAGGCAAAAGAGGACCCAGACACCTCACACCTCTTTCCCCAGCACCGCCCACTGTGACTGTCCTGTCCCTTCCCTGGGGCAGAGGTGTGCTGGTGCAGGCTTCTACCTGTCGGATGGGTGCCCATGGGTGGCGTCGATGAATGCCTGATGCAGGAGGTGGGTGCCCTCACAGTTGAGATGTATGGAGCACTGGTGGTGGGGCAGGGGTTGGCCATCACGGGCATTGGGGGCAGCCAGGAAGCTGGGCAGCCGGTCCACTGCCACTGGATGTGGGATGGGGAGATGGGGAAGTGGGGTGCTGCCTCTTGCTGAGCCAGGTACCACTGTTTCTTCAGCAGGGATGGCAGCGGAGGCATCCTTGATGGTACCTACCGTTGATCTTGGTGACGGGGGAGCGCGTGTCAATCTGCTGGATCCGCTGGACAAAATCTTTTGGCAGCTGCTCCTAGGGTGGGGTATGCTGGTACAGAGGCTGGCTGTGAGGGGCAGTATGGGAATGGGGGGATGCCGACATGCCAAGCCCCCACCCGTCCTATTCACCCTGTACCTGGGGAATGAGTTCCAGGAAGGTGATTTGGGGGGAAGCGTTGGACAGCACCAGTTTGCTCCTCACCTCTGTTCCGTCCTGCAGTGTGACACCCTGTGCCCGCCCATCCCTGCCCAGCAGCACATGGGACACTGCCTGGGCAGGCGGAGGGGACAAGAATTCACCAAGAGCATCCCCCTCCCTCCAGGGATGCTCAGGCAGGTCCCCTCTCCCATGCACCCTGTACCTTCTCAGCAAAGATGTGGGCTCCCTGGGCAATCGCTGCATGGGCAATGGCTTGGGACAGGGCTCCCATCCCACCTGCCACATAGCCCCAGGCTCCCCGCTGTCCCTCTAGCTCACCCATGACATGGTGCAACAGCACGTACCTATGGTAGCAGGACTGCAGGTTAGCCACCAGCTGAGGGGATGGGTCTGTCCCCTGCATGGGCAGAGTGAGGATGGTGCCACAGCCCCCACAGATGAGACCATGAGCTCACAGGATGCCAGCTGAGTTACAGGGAGCACTCACCAGCCAGGAATCAACACGACCCACAGACAGAGGTGTCCAAACAGCAAAGGGACAGGTAGGGGCCATTTAGGGGTCATATGGCAGGGATGGGAAGAAGCAAGCCCCTTGCCCAGCTCCAACCCCTGTGGCACTCTGCCTCAGCCAGTGGAAGGGAGAGGCAGGGGACCAGGGCACGGGGTACTGGGGTGCAGCAGAGCCAAGCACAGAACATGGCATGGGGGGACAGTGGGGGCAAGGACCCTCACCCGCTGCCGGGGGTGTGGGGGCTGGCCATGGCTCCAATAACTGCGTCAGTAGCCAGGGTTGCTTTCAGGGGCTCTGACTCAAACCACTGATCCAGGATCTGGCCCAGGAGAAAGACAGCATGCCAGGCTTTGGCTGGGGAGCTGTCATAGCACCCTTGCAGGCAAGAGTTGAGGCAGCCAGTGGCTCCACATTGCTACCGCTGGCACACACCTTGGAGATGGGGGCTGTGAGCACCTCGTAATACCGGGGCAGCTGCCGCCCCAGCGCCAGACCTGGAGGTGGAGAGGTGGTGTGAGAGCTGCATGGCTGTGCCAGGGCTGGCTGCTGGTGCCCAGCTGGGTTTGGGGAATAGGCAGTGGGGCCAAGGTGGGCAAGCCTTCCAGAGCCTGCCAGCCCAGCTGGGGCTCCTGAGGAGGCTCTGCATCCCCCACCCCCGGTACTGGAAAACACCCCTTACCAGCGTGATTCCCCAGCATCCCAGATGTACCTGCCTGCAGCAGGGGCCGCAGGGCTGCCAGGTTCCTAAGCTTCTGGAGTAGTGACCCCTTCCCCAGGGCAGCTGTATCCACTGGAGGGGCATCCAGCAGTGGGTCAAGAGCTGACACCATGCCCCCCATGAACGCCTCATACTCAGGGTAAGCCTGACGGGACAGAGTGGGGACAACAAGGACTGCAGCATGGTGGGTACAATGTATACCCCACCCAGGAGCATCCCTGCTGCTCTAGGGGGCAGCACAGCCCCTCAAGGGCTTTGTTGTGCCAGGTGCATGTCCCTGCGGTACCTGGGCATCCCTCTGGGAGAACTGAGCAATCTGTTGCTGCGTCTGGGCCATGTTGTGTCCCAGCAGAAGGGAGCGAGGAGGGCTCCTGTCCTCCAGCAGTGGAGTGAAGGAGTAGGGGTCCCGTGGGAGTACCCTCAGACCATGTTGCTACAAGACAGGGATGTCCCCACTGCAAGACTTACCCTGCAGGGACAACTTGGCAGCAGGGTCACCCTGCCTGCATGCTGAGAGGTGTCGGTAGCCCAACAAGGGATGGGTGCCAGTACCTGCAGCTCCAGCTCAGTGTAGATCTGTGGCCGCAGCAGGCTGAGCAGGTACGATGCTCGGGAGAACTTGAACCCTGGACGATGTGGGCTGGTGAAGGGTGGCCATGCTCAGGGCTGGCCAGGGCCAGTGGGACAAGGGGCACACAGGGGTACCTGGCACAATCTCCTCCGTGACAGCCGCACCGCCCAGCACGTGGCGCTTCTCCAGCACAGCCGTGCGCACCCCTGCCTGCTGCAGGTAGGCAGCCTGTGGGGAGCACAGCATCACACTGCCCATCCCTCCAGCTGGAACGTGTCCTTGTCAACCTGAGCACCCCCTGGTACATGGTGCCCCTCCTCACTAGGGAGGGACCTGTGGGAACCCCCAGTTCCATGGGCACTGCCACTGAAGCCATCCCTTGCCCACAGCGCAGACTCATCCCAGTCTCCAGCTCTTCCCTGGAGATGGAGGAAAGGCAGCATGCCACTCTAGGTACTTACTGCCACCAGCCCGTTGTGCCCTGCAAGGAGAGAAGGAGATGAGCAGAGCTCAGTGTCACGACAGTCCTGCAGCACAGGGCACTCTGCCATACCTGGCCATGGGGCAGCCACAATTACTGAAATAACAGCCTCTGGGCACAGGGATACAGGTGACAACGACCACCCTCCACTGGCCGTACAGCCCTGGCTCTAATGGTTCAGGGGAGGGGACAGAAGTGCTCAATGCAGATGCTCCGTTTGTGCTCTGCACACTGCGGGGTTGCAATGCATGTCCAGCTGTATCAGATCCCTCCATTCTCCCTGGCATAAGGGGCATTCTGGGGGTTTGCAATGTGTCCAGCACCACTATGGTCCCCGCCGGGCCACGCCCCTGGGGCGAGGGCAAATGGGGGTTCCTGCCGTCTCCCCATAGCTCGACACTTGCTCGCTTGCTCCGTTACCTGCCCCGATGATCACCGCGTCGTACTCTCGCTGCAGCCGGTCTGCAGCCCGGGCGTGGGCCAAACGCGCTGCTGACAGCCCCAGGGGCAGACGCCAGCGGAAAGGGCCAACCGTGCTCAGGCTCGCCTGGATCCCGACTGCCATCGCCGCACAGCGCCCGGCCATGGCTGCCTGCATCCGGCCGCTTGAACTTTGCTTTCACAGCGGAACTTTTCCCGGGGCTTCCGGGCACGGGGAGCGGATAGGAGAGGCCAGGGCAGGGAACGCGTTGAGGAAGGGTCAGTCGCTGTGTGCCGGGGCTTTCGGGGAGGCTGGGCAGGACAGGGACGCACGTCGAGCACTGCCCCATTGGCGCTGCGCGCTGCGCAGCACTGACCCCGACAGTTTTGCTGGGGGCTCGCAGCAGGGCCGGAGACCAGCGTCAGTGCTGAGAAGGTGACGGGGTTACATCCTGTCGGGGGCTGAGCAGGGTGCCAGGTGCTCTCCAGCCTGTAGTCCAGGAAGGTGCTGGGCAGGCAGGGGGGATTCTGAGAGCCTTCCTCCCCCAACCCCTGTTTTGTTGCAGGGATGATCCAGAGGTAGGTGGCTGAGGCGATGGGCCAAGCACCTCAGGACAGAGGGAGTTTGACCCTCCTTGAGCAGGCAAGCCCCAAGCCGGTGAGGAGCAGCAGGAAAAGGGGCAGCTTGGTGATAAGCTTGGCTCTGAACCCACTGCTAATGTTCAGCAGAGCAAATTCCTGCCCAACAGGATGGGGCAAAGGCCCTGTCTTGGTCCAGCAGTCTCCGAACCACCATCTCCAGCTCCAGGGAGCAGCATGGTGGCAACAAGGCAACAAGTGGCTGCTCAAGTCCCCTGGGGCTGGCCCCATTCATAGCTGTGCCTGAGGTCTGGACATGCACTGATCCCAGATGTGCCTGGGAAACAAAAAGGCTGCCTCAGACCGGTGGCTGACTGGTGCCTGAAAGCCTGGGTGTGGGGAGTTGGGTACAGGATGGGCTGCACC
Source organism: Pitta sordida (assembly GCA_013390025.1). Lineage (NCBI taxonomy): Eukaryota > Metazoa > Chordata > Aves > Passeriformes > Pittidae > Pitta > Pitta sordida. The sequence goes on along the minus strand of WEKX01014572.1, from coordinate 147,749 downwards.
TCACCAGAGCCTGCCTAGCTTCTAAGGGCGCTGTACTGCACATTTGGGAGTAAAGGGGAAGGGGGATGCACCCTGGACCATTCTTCCATGCACACTTGGACACACTATTTTGAACTCTGGCCAAAGCCTGAGAGCAATGCCAAGCTAACACTATAAATCCTGTTCTGGAAATACACTTTTCAACAAGATGGTGATTTGCCAGCAACCTATCAGCCCCACTCTCTGCCTGTCTCCAGAGGCTGATGGGTGAAACTCGTAGAGAGCATGGAAGAGAGTAGTGCCAGCCATTGCCAGGCTGGAGGATGGGCCTCTTGCTGCCTGCAGGCACAGCTCACAGCATACAGACACGGAGAAAGCAGCCCAGGCTCTGGGAACACCCACACACCCGCTTTAATCCTGGCCCCGAGATGGCTGGAGGCAGCTCAGAGCAGAGGGATGCGGGATGGCTCCCAGAGGCGCCGGGCCAAGTCACAGGCCTGCTGGACCACGAGTTCGGAGGGGATGATGCCCAGATGCACTGTCAGCAGCTCGTAGCACTTCACTACCTCTGCCTGACGGTTCTTGCTGTAGTAACGCAGCAACTTCCTGGGGAGAAGAAGACAGGAGCCTTGGCAGGTACAGTGCACACAGGCACTCCCTTTCTAACAACCATCCCTTTAGAAAGCCCTTTGCAACGACACAGCAGAAAAATCCATCAGGCTGGGGAGACAGGCTGGTGCAACCCCAGTGACACTATAGCACTGGTACCTCCCTGCAGTGAATCCCTGGTGAGGACAGTATCACTCACAGGGACCTCCATGCCAGCACAGCTTTGAGCCCCAGTGCCAAACCACAGGGCTGGTGACTGCTTACCTGTAGTAGTCCCCTGCCAGCATTCCAATGGGAGCAGAATCATCAGACAGAACCGGTACCTCAATCATCTCCAGCTTATAGCCCTGGGAATGACAGCAGAGCACAGGAGCAGGGATGGGACTACAGAGAAGCCAGAGCTGGATGCACCTACAGTCCTGATCCCTGCCCCAGCAGGTGCTGGGGCAGAGGGACTCAGCCCCTTCCTGGCCCTACATACCAGCTCATTCTCAAACCAGAGGAAGTAGGAGCAGCAGTAGTCACCATCCTGCAGCATGAGTGTCGTGTAGCCCTTCTGTAGGTATCGACGAACCAGTGTGATCAGGGACCAGACCTGGGGGACAGGGAACACCTGAACTCTGAGCAGAAAATCCTCCAATTTCCACCACCTTTGGTGGTTCCTATGCCACATAAGCAGTACCTTTCTCTTGATGAAGGTGGCTAGGGGACCTTTGCCCAGCTCTGAGCTGGACTTCTCTGTCACGCTGAGTGATGGTGCCATCATCTGCCCGACTGTGCGGTCCACATAGATAAAGTGAACCAGGCCAGGAAAGTCCTCCAGGTATGTGGGGTGGGTTAAGGGTGTCCAACAACTTTGCTGCCCTTCCAGGACAGTCCCTAACCACTGGGGAAAACACCTTCACCCACAACACTCCACCCCTTGACCCTGGTGCTGGGGAACAGGGTCCCACTCCCACGTCTCCTACCCCCTTGGGGATGCCCCTTTGCTGGGTTGGGTTCCCAGCTGCAGAGATGGGTATGACACCATGGTGATATTGCGCCTGCTCTTCACCAGCAGGAAGTCCCGCCAGTCCAGCAGCTTCTCCCTGCCGAGAAGAGGCACAGTGAGAGGCCAAGATCCACCCAGCTAGGTGTGCAGCAGCTCCCTGGGGATGTTGGCCACTCCCATGCACTCACCTCATCAGCTTCTGAGCACGGTCCCGCAGCCCCTGCGACAGGCTATGGCCAGCAGAGGTCAGGAAGAGCTGGCGGTACACGGAGCAGAGCTGCCGCTTCACATTGGCCACTGCCTGCAGCAACCTGAGCAGAGGAAACACAGACAGTATCGAGTAGGAACACTGGGTCTGCAGCACTGCAGGGACACCTGTGCTGGCCACCAGTCTGGGGCTGGCCCCCCAGCGTGGCCGGGAGACTTTCCCTGTCCACCGCTTACTCACTCTAAGGAGCTACCAGGCTCACTCCGGGAAAATATCTTGTTCTTGAAGTCCAACCAGGTGTTCTGCAACTTGAAAGAGACATGACTGTGTCAGACTGTGGGCAAAGCAGGACAGGATCCTCAGGTCCCCACTCCCACCTGGATGTCCTGTCCGTTGAGCTTCTTCACAAACTTGTCCATGCGCTGCCGCAGTTCAGCCAGAAATGGATAGGAGCGTGAGACTGCAGCCTCTGGCCCCTCTTCCAGCTTCTTCTCCAGCACCAGGAACCCATCCAGCAGCTGGTACAGGGTGATGGCCACTTGTGTCATGGGGCCCTGCCGTGGAAGGGAGAGGTGGGTCAGGCAGGACCCAGTCCAACATCACCTCCCTCACCTTAGAGGCAGCTTACCTTGGTCAGTAACACAAGGGAGATGCCCGGCCAGAGCTGGAGGCAGTGCATGGTGTGTGGCAGCAAGGGGCAGTAACCTTCCCGCAGGCTGGCATCCAGGAAGATCCTTCTAGGGTTTGAAGCTTCAGGGACCAGAGGCCCCAAGGTCTGGAGCAAGTCCTCTGCCATCTGAGGAGAAAGGGGAGATGCTCAGCCCCCCATGGGGGTGAGGCAGTCTGCACCAAGCCAGGATACGCTGTAGGGATGTAGCAATGCCCTGAAAGCTGCAATCAGACATGATAGAACCGAAGGAGCATGGAGAGGCCATGCAACAAAAGATGAGCAGCAAGGGAAGTGCCCAAGGACCCCAAAAGAGCAGCAGACAGAATGGAAGCCTGTTGCAAAGAGAAAGGTTGCAAATGCCTCAAACTTGCAGCATGTGAAGTGCTGCAGCATCCAACAGGGAAGCAGCCCAGAAAGCCCAGAGGGAGACACTGGACTGCTCCAAGGGGGCCTTGATCCTTCCCTGACAGCTCTGGACAGGGAGATTATAAGCAACCCTCCGAGAGGGTGGTCAGAACTACCAGTTATGCACAACATGGGGGCACAGGGCATCCACAGCCGCAGCACAGCAAGCGATGAGTGCTGAGGACCGGACACCACAAAGAGCACTGGGACAGGCTGATGAGGTATGGAGCTGGGAGGCATTGCAGGACTCCGTGCTCACCTGGACGTCTGCAGCATCTGCCTCTCCAATGCTCAGCACCTCAGCCCCCTCTGACCAGCTCTCGCTGCCTGCAGGAAACACAGCAGGTGCCTTCTCACCAGCCCTCCTCACAGCTCCAGAGTCTCTGCAGGGCTGGGGGTGTGGGGCAGGGCTGTTGCCTACCTGTGCTGTGCCTGCCTGGAGAAGGTTCAGGTGTGTAGTAGACCTCAGGCACAGAGAGATCATCTGTGTCCTGCCAGCAAGAATGGATGCATCAGCAATGGGAGTGATGCAGGAACCCTTCCAGCATCTGACCCTGCAGCTCCTGATCCCATGGCCTCACCTGGTCATCTGAGTCCTTCTCTACAGCTCCACGGGAGCCAGAGCCACTCACAGGGATGCTCTCACTTCTCTTGGGTCCCTCAGGGAGGACATTCTCTGCCGTGGGCTTCCAAAAAAAGGGGGGAAAAAATTAAGCTCTGGCTGCCAAGGCATCACCCCACAAGAGCCCCGACCTGCTGTGCCCCCAATCCTGCTCTGGAGCACCTGGGGGCTGGGCTCCTCCTCGGAACTGTGGCTGGGGTACAGTTCCTGAACCAGAAGGATGAGGATAAGCAGGTCGGCTGGGCGGATGGAGCTGGCGTTGCGGCTGCAGGTCAGAGAAGGGAAGGGTCAGCAAGGCAGACAAAGGGCTGCTCTGGGGGGGATGGTGGGGCTGGGGGCACCTGGAGTAGAAGGCCAGCAGCTTGGTGTGCACCAGGAGGAAGGCATGGCCCACCTCATCCCCACCACGCTCAGGGCTGGTGTTGATGTACTGCACCACTTGTCGTTCCAGGAACTCGATGCACTGCTCGCACAGCTGGGGGTGGATCAGCCGCTCCACAGCCTGGGGTGCAGGTGGGGGGAAGGCTGCTGAGCTCCTCCAGACTCAGCCTTGCAGCCCACGGCAAGTCTGAGCTTCCACTGCTTTGGGGAGTTGCCCTAAGATACCCTGCACACAGCCTTTCACCACATCCTGGGACTCCACGCAGCCTCACACTCCTGGAACATCCTAAAAGTGAGGGACACCCCGGGATGTTGGTACCTCCACTGCAAAGCTCTGGTCCTCCTCCTGCAGGTGGCTGTATGTCTCCAGCAGGCCCCGCAACAGGCCCCACACCCGCTCCCGCTGCTCTGAATCAGCTGGCCGCAACCTGCAATAGTGGCAGAGTGCGAAGTGTGAGGCGGCCATCACCTCCCTGTGGGGATCTACACCCCAAAACCCAGCTGCAGCCCAGCAGGCATGGGGTCCTAATGGAAAGAGCAGTTCCAGCCTGGAGACACCCACTCCCAGTCCCCGGGGCCGCACGAAGGCACGGCGTGGCAGCCAGCCCTGCAGCCTGGCATGCCGGCCCGTGCCGGGGGCCGTGCCCACTCACTCCTTGCGGATGAGGTGGGAGTCGAGCGTGACCAGGCCACAGTGAGCCTCCACCAAGCGCCGCAGCACGAACAGAGTTCGGCGCAGGTCGTCCTCACTTTGCGTCCCGTCACCGTTCACTGCGATATACAGGCAGTCCCCGAACTGCAACCGGCACCGGGGTCAGCCGGGGGCCGGCCGGGGGTCCCCGGTCCCCGGTGTCGGTCCTACCATGTGCAGGACGTGGAGGTGTCGCCCGCCCTCGGTGGCGAAGCAGGTGTAGGTATCGGCGAGCTTCTCCAGCAGCGCCGCGCAGGAGATGATGAGGGGAGCGAAGAGGGTATTCAGGCTGTCCTCCAGCGCCGGGCCCTGCGCCACACGCTCCCGGTCAGCGCCCGCGCACCCACTGCCCCCTTCCCTGCACCCGCGCCACGCCATCCCGCCCCACCTGCCCGGCGTGGGGCGACCGCAGCNTGTGGTCCCTCGTCTCCGCTCCGGGATGTATAATTTAATTACGTACCAACATTTCCCGCCGCGGAGCCCGGCCCGCCCTCCCGGGACGGCCCCTGGCATCCCCTCCCTCGCCNGGCTGGAGGCATCCAGGTGGCAGCAGAGGGAGCTGCTTCCATGTGCTTGCTACACCGGAGCACTGCCCGCCTCCAGGGAAGGGGTCCGGCTGCTGGAAGAGTCTCCACGTGGGCAGCGGGACCAGCGGGCTGAGGAGGGTGCCCGTCCCGGTCTATGCCGGGGCTCGCCACCCCAGCCTTCCCCGCAGTCAGTGGGCACCAGGCCCCGGGTGCTTCTTGCAGCTCACGGGACGGATGGCAGCAGACCCTGCAAAATTGGCTGTCCCACTGCTCTGGCAAAATGGTAGTCAGGGCATGTGGAGCTCTGCGGACACAGGGTGGGAGTGGGTGCCAAGGTGTAGGACATCCAGGGTGTGAAGCTGAGGCCATGGTGCGGTGCCACCCAACACGGCCCCGCGGCGAGGCTGCGTGGGCTGCCAAGGAGGCAGCGTGACCTGGGCAGTGCACGGGGGCAGGAGTGGGGCTGGCGAGTCCGTTCTGAGCTGCGGGCTATCGATACCGACAGGCCAGCGCATTCACATTCTTCACCACGTAGAAACTCATGGTCAGCGGGGGGATGACCAGGGTGCGGCCGGCCCGCAGCGGGCGGGGCTTCAACTCTGGGAGGGTCCCGTCGTCCACCATGGCCAGCGGCTGCCCGTTGAGCTGGACCAACCTGTGGGGCCAAGAGGTCAGGGAAGTGGCACTGAGGATGGGGCAGTGGTGGCAGCCGCAGCCACCAGCATCGCACTTACTTGGAGTGGAGCCCGTCCTTGCCGTAGGGCTGCAGCAGGTACTGGTGAACGATCTTATCCCGCAGCGTCCCTGCCAGTTTGATTTTTTTCCGGGAGCGGTGCAGGTTTATGATGTAAAGCGTGATAGACCCCCGAACATAGTTGTGGCTGCAAAGGGGAGAGTGGGAAGTGAGGACTGTGCTGTCATGTGCCCTGGAAACATCACCTCCAAGAGGAGGCTTGTTTGACTCTGCAAGAACTGTCCTTGTGCAGCCATGCAAATGTCGCCATCTCAGCTGCCCCCCTACAGGCAGATGCCACCTTCTCATCACAAATCCGGGCTCTGTCATGACAGCTCCTCAGTCAGTGGTGGCTCACCTTGAGAAGGTGCTACAACAGTGTCCAGAGCAGGGGTGGTGATTCCAGGACAGCCTCCCCCCAGCCTTGCAAGAAGGAGGCTGAGAATGGAGGAGAGTTCTGTACATGAGTGGCGTCTGCCCCCGCCACCCCAGGCACCTAACTGACAGGTCCAGACACTGATCCTCTGTCCCTGCCTAATCAGGCAGTCCCAAACAAAGGCTATAAAGCACTTTGCACCTGTCAGTTACTGGACAAGGTTTCCTACCGAGCTGGAGGGATGTTGAAAGCATCTGGACTGTGTAAAGAAACAGTCTCTCCTCCTCCACAATAGCAACTTGTGTCCGTGGAGGAGGTGGCCGCCCCCCCGCCTCGCTGGGGTGCTTTCAAAGACCTTATCAGCGAAACAATAACCAGGCCAGGATCCCCGGCAGCGCGGCCCGTCGGGTAACCCGACCGACCGGGGGCCCCTTGTGTGAAATCCACTCCCTTGATCTCTGCTGCCCGGCGACCGCTTCACCGGCCCCGGCCAGCCCCGTTCCCAGGCACGGGCTTGCCATGACTTTCATCAGAGGCATCGCCATTCCTGCACACTCACTTCACTTTGACAGTGGCCGGACCACCACCCGAGTGAATACCCTGGGAAGCCAAACTGCCTTGCCAGGCTCCCGTCCCAGCCTGTCGCTGTTGGTCCCTGTCATGTTGGATACCCCTTATCCCACCCTGCAGCCCAGAATCTCCCTTGCTCTGCTTACTTATGGTAGCTCGTGCAGTGGGCATAAATCCGGAGCTTGTCCCGAATGACCCTGCCGGGACGGGGTTTCCTCTGGAGACCAGCCACGTGAATTGCCAACACCTTGGGACCAATGAGGCGCTTGTAGAGCAGGGACAGCCAGTAGTCCTGGGGGGGCAGAGGGGAGAAGTCAGCAGCACAACGGTTCCCTGACTCACAGACTGAGCTGGCAGGAGCAGCTGTCTTCCCTGCTTGCACTCCAGCAAAATTTTGTCTGTTGGGGTGAAAGTGTTGTGTGCAAGATGTCTGCCTGGGGGTGAACTTTTTTGTGCAGTCCAAAGGATAATGGCATCACTGTTTCTAGGAAAGAGATTAAGGGAGAAATACATTGCCCACGCTGGGAGATATGGATATGCTCTAAAGAAGTTCAGCTTTTGGCTGGACTGCAGAGCATGGGGAGCAGTATGGATGCTCTTGCACGTTCCCAGGGACCCACATGTAGTCATGCTGTTTACCTGTGCACCAGTTTCAGCTGATGCACACAGTAGGATGATGTGTGGAGCAGGCTCTTCCCCCACTCTCTACACAGAGCTGAAGCACAGCATCTTTTAACTTCTGTGCATGGCATACTGGCTTTTGGGACTGCTGAGGACGCTCAGCTTCCTGGAGGTATTTCTCCCATTTTAAAGCATGGGGAAGCCAAGCACTCAAGAAATAGGAAACCCTACACACATGCATAAATGATGCAGCCTTAATTATGTCACCACATACTACTTTTTCCCACAGTGCACAGCCTCACTCGGCACACAGGATGGACCCCGAGCCCTGGGGAGGGAGGTGAGGCTGTGTGGTGAGGGAGACTGCTGCCAGCAGGGCCCCCACTCATCCGCTGCAGAGGCTGGGAGGTGCGTGATAAATGAAGCAGGGCTGTGGGAAGGGAAAGGGCAGGCTCAGGCACTCGCCTGTTGTTCTGCAGGATGGGGCTCTGGCCCCATCGCTGCTCCAGGCACATCAGGTGATGCTGGGGAGACGGAGCCTGTCACACTGCTGCTCTGGGTGCTGCCTGTGCTGAGGTACCCACATGAGTACTCTGGACAAACCGCTTCTGCACAGTCCAGGCTGGCTGTCCTAGAGGAACCATATGCCCCTGGGCAAATGGGATGATTCCCCCTCCCAGTTGGAAATGTCTAACATGCAGCAGTGATGGTCACATTGACACCAGGAGCTGCTTTGCCCATGAGCATCTGAACTGCACAAAGAGGTGGAAAAGAGCACTGAACAAGCACCCTTTGGCTCTGCATACTGCCTGGAGAGGTCAAGGAAAGCCCTGTGTGGTCAGGATAGTGCCAGAAAAGGGCCTTCCACCCCAGAGGGGCATGTGGGTGGGAATGGGGTCTCCAGAGCCCCAGGATGCAGGGCAGAATAGGCAGGTGGAAGTGCAGATCCCTTGTACAGGTACACTTACATGTTCTGTGGTGGGGGAGCCCTCACACAGCCCCCGATTAACATGCATTTTGGGTGAAGAGGTCAGCAGATAAAACTGAACAATGGGGCAGCAGTGACCATCATGAGGCATAAACACACCAGCCAGTTTTGAATGCCAACCCCATCCTCTCTCCAGCTCAGTTCAGCAAAAGTTGATCTGTTCCATCAGCATTTGGCTGGCCTGGCAAAGGGAGATCCAAACACACTTGCCACTTTCTAGGTAAGCTTTTTTCACAAAGCTGGAAGAAAAACCACCGTCTACTCTCTTGATGTTGCTCCCAGTCAAAACCATGGGATTTTGTGCCACACTAGCTTGGTAACTGCTTCCCCTGAAAACTCTGAAGTAGATGTGAGGGTGAAGGGAGAGGCTTGTGTAGCCTGAGGAGGCTCAGCCACAAGGCTGAAGCTCCCAGGGAGGATGAGCTGCAGCTGCTCAGTGTCATATACATGTGCTGTCACTAAGGTGCATGCCACTGTCTCTGACCCTACCGGCTGGTGGAGCTGCTCCGAAGCCTGGGGATGTCCCTGCCTGCACCAAGCTGCAGGGGCTCTGCCAGCCTTTCCCTGCCGTAGGAAGCTGTGCCAGCCCATGGCTCAGGCTCATAGCAGAGAGCAGAAACAGTGCCCATCACACTGCTGGTTTTCTGGTGAGCCACCCTAATTAGCAGGCATCATTAGATGAGTAATTATTTGAGTTTATAGCAAGGCCAAACATGAGCACAGAGTGCATTGTTTAGCTCCATGGTCAGGTCATGAGATAAAAATAAGTTGAGTTTGGTTTGTCCTAATCCATGTGTTAGCTCAGGTTCTCTCCGTATTTACACTGATGAGATTCTGTTTTCATCCACAAGTTATGGGGGTGATAAGGGCTAGACACTTAGTGTCTGCCCTCAGAATTTCTGTATGGTTCCCAAGAGCTGTTCTGGAGGAGCCTCTTGATGCTTTTCTTGCCATGGGGAGCTGGCACCAGCAGCTCCAGCCTCCAGCTGAGCACCCACCCCTCTGGGCTGGGTGGTCCCCAGGGGTTTGCTGCTTCAACTTCAGCATTCCTCCACTTTTCAAGGCTCAGCAGCAGCAAGGTTTGCAATGTGGGGGTATGGAAAGCTGTCCAGCCCCATAACCTGCCCCAGTCATTGCCAAATCTCACATCTCAGCACACAGTCTTCCCAAGGGTGCTCTAACAAACCCTGCAGAGCTGCTGGGTGTTGAGACCTAGACTCCTGACAGGGTGGCTTATGGGTTGGGCTGTGCCATTCAGCATCTCCTGGGCTGGATGCAAAGACAGATGCTTATCTCCCTGGAAAGTGTTGTCTGTGTTTTGTGAGCTTTTGGTTGACCTAAGAGTACACAGCTTTTCTGAGAAAAAATGTGCAGATGCTCTGAGATGAGTAAGGCAGACATCAGTGATGCAGGGTGAGCTGTTCTGCAAAGTGTGTGATGATCACGGCAGAGCCCACAGTATTTTGGCACAGGCAGTGCCTCCAGGGCAGTGCAAGGACCAGCCTGTCCTTCCAGCATCTGCAGGAGGTGAGGGGAGAGCAGTGATTTTACCTTGCTGTGCTGGCAAGACTAGCTCCAAAGTCTCAGTTTCAAGAAGGATGTGAAAATACCAAAGCAAGTCCAATGGAGGGCCAGAAAAATGACCCGGGGATGAAAGAGGAGTCTCTGGCCTCTTCAGCTCACTGCAGGGAAGCACTGAAGACAGCTGCAGCTTTTCGCGTCATCACAAGTACACTTGTGTTAGGGGCCAAAATCACATTACTTGCAGTAAATTACCGGGATCTGGTGACACCAAGCACCTGGATGATGAATTATACACTCATCTAGCATGATGGAAACAAACCTGCTGGGTTTAGGCACTTCCCTCAGATGGACTGGTGCTCCAGGGCTGCTCCTTTCACTGGCATGAGTGAACCCCAGTCAAAAGCACACCAGGGCTGATAAGCGCCTGCAGCTACTTACTCCTGCTCAAATGGTGACCAACGTGGTGACTTGCTCTTGAAATCCAGCTTGGCTGCAACCAGGGAGTCTTTTCCATTGATCAGTGGCTATGTCCTGGGCCCCTGACAGCTATGCAAGCTGGCAGCACCAACACAGCCCTTGCAAAGACACATGCCTGCTCTGCAGTGTGGAGTCAGACATCCTGTCAGCCTGGCCTGGGCAGTGCCCAGAGAGACTGGTGACTCCTATGCAACTGCAGAAAGTGTTTGTCTTTTGGAGTCATGCAGGGCTCCTGTTGTGAGGGCTGAGCCAGCAATACAGCTGTAGCAGTAGAGGAGGAATAGCAGACAGCAATCTAGTTTACTATTAGTCCCAAGTGAATTAGGAAGCTTTTTTTCTTTAATCACTTTGCAGACACGTTAAGCAATGCTGCAGAGGAGGAGTACCTGAAGGCAGAACCCCTCAGGAAGGCTCCTGTCTGGGACCCCTGATTTGTGGACAGGAGTCTCAAGTGACCTGATGTGCACAGCTCAGGCCAGTTTCATCCTCCGAGCCCTGTGGAGCCAGTGGAAACCTACAAGCTTTCCACTAGACAGGGAAAGCCTAGAGGGTCCCACTTAATCTCTGCACACTTCATTGCAGGAGGTTCTAGAGATTTCAGCTTTTGGAAACAAGGCTGATTAGGCAGACTCTTAGGCAGAACTATTAGGCAGACTCTTAGGCAGAACTATTAATCAGACCTTCCCATCTCCAGAGCCATCAGGAGGAGTGCAGGAACATATTCTCACTCTCTCCTAGAGGCATCAAAGCAGCTTTACAGCCCACCTGAGTTTGTTCAGCTCTGGGCTCACCATGTGTGAGAAGGTTTTTCCACAACCAGAATAACAGAGCTAGAGCTCTTCAGTCTCCTGGGGGCTGTAACTAGCAAAGGCAGTTGAACTTCAATTGAGCAGGTTGTGACCCCGTGGTGCACAGCCTCCTCTGGCTAGGGCTGTGAGGGCATGGCTCATGTCCCCAAGTCATGAGCAGCATCAGGTGGCTGCTGCTCACACTATTCCTCTTCCTCTTGCTTCTTCCACCTTCTGAAGCTCTCCAAGCTCTTCCTCCATGCCTCAGGCATACTTGAGGTTCAACAGCCCATGACAGATCGCTCCATTCCTGCACCTTCATCTGTGTTTTTCCACAGTCAACTGGAGATAAAGACTGGTTAGTCTGAGCATCACAGGACAGAAAGCTTTGTTCTTTTATCCCTCTGTTGAGCCTGATGGCTTGTTTTTGGCAAAAGTGTGTTCCAGAAAAGTAGTGATTGTGGTTGTGAGGACTTGGAGAGGCAGAGAGGCCGCCACTTCCTAGGGAGTCTGTTTCAGTGGTTAAACATCCACACTGTTAACAATCCCACTCCTTATTTTCAGCTTGAATTTGTCTGGCTTCAGCTTCCAACCAGTGGTTCTTGTTTTTTTCTTTTTCCATTAGATTAAAGAGATCCTCAGCATCCAAAACTTTCTCCCTGTGGAGGTCCTTACATCCCGTTCAAGCCATAGCTAGTTGCTCCTTCAGCGTAGCTGGACTAATGCTGCTTTTAACATTATCCTTGAGTTTTATGTGCACCTTGAACTGTAGGAGTTCAAGATTTTCTCACCTAAACCCTGTGCAAGGTGCTGTGACAAGCAGAGCAGGGCAGAAGCTCACCCCAAAGGGAATATTTTCTGAAGTCAAAATCATCCAGACACTGATACTGGCCCTATGAGCACACATGCTCCCATCCTCAGGAACATGAGCTGCTGACCATTTTGGCTGTGCATCCTCCTTATGTGGAGATCCTGAAGAACTGAGACATGGTGAGCAGTCTCTAAAACATTTGCTGCTGTAGTGGGGGGATTTGCGAGCAAGCACCACAGGGGACAATCCAGAGAGGGTGTCTGAATGGAGAACAAGGCTCCTAGCTCCAGGGGGACAGGGCTGCCAGGGGCTACCAGCATCAGTAGAGGAGGATGAGGCCAGCACACACAGAGATGCTGCAGTGAAGTACTCCTTTGCCCCTTCCCTCTGCTCTGATCACATAGCCTTGACCCTCCTGGGCGGGACAGACCTTTGCTTTGATTCAAGCACCTCCAGCTATGAAAGGAATGGCTGACGCTGCCCAATTCCTTTCTTAGTCGCCGCTGCTACCTGGTACTTGCCCACCACCAGTCCCCTGAAGATGCTGCCACCTCTGCCTGGGCATCTGTTGCTTTCACCCTACTGATCCTCTTCCTTCCTGCTCTAATGGCTGTGAATGCCTCATCTCATACCTCCCTTTCCCACATCAACATATGCCTTATCAGAGATAACTTGGAACCCCTGGAAAGAGGGTGCAGAAAGCAGACAATTGAGACCTCCTTGAGACATGGGGTAGAAAACACAAGACAGTGTACAACAAAGTCCTGCTCAAACCTGCTCTAGGTGTTTGTGTCAAGGCTGGCTGGGAGATTTCTGCAGGGCACCATTTCCACTCTGCCCTTCATCAGACCATGCATTCTATGGGACAGCCTTTCCCTCATGCACGCCTGAACTGCCCAGGATTTCATCCCTTTCTCTCGGCCACAGCAAACATCCTGTACCAACGGCTCCTGCCACACCTTGCCTCTCCCGCCCCTTCCCTGTCTGCAGCCGTCGCTCCCATCACAGCTGGTGCAGGGCAGATGGGGGTGCCATACACCCGCGCAGCAGATTTATGGTCGTCAGGAACAGTTTCCATTGTGTGCGAGCTCCACTGAACCTGCTCCCTCTCCCTACCCTTTGTCACTCCCATACTGGGGACCATGTCCCTGCCTGCATGACACATGGCGCGCTGCAGCAGGACCCGGGAGGAACGCCAGGCACAGTTCTCCTCTGGCGGCTCTGCTGGCTGCGTGTACGCGGCGCAGTGACTTGGTGCTGGATGTACAGATGGGCTGGGGCAGCAGCAATGCTGAATTCTCGTGGTATCCCCAGGGAGGGGATGGGCACGTGTGGGCAAGGACCCAGCCCACGCAGCCCCGGCCTGGGCGGCGGGGAGGTCCCTGCGGTGCAGCACAGGGATGAGAGAGGCACCGTCCGAGGAGACGGCTGGGACCTCCAGCTGCAATTAGCAGCACCTCTTGCCAAGCCAGCTCAGCTAATGAGCGCACCGGGGAGTGTGTACGTGCAGCAGGCAGGAGCATGCCTAGGGGACTCGCTCCTGCTCCTGGCATCCCAATGGAGAGCCCCTTGCCTTAGTGCACCGGGAGGCTGGGGGGCCCAACCCGTGACGGGGAGGTGCTTTGGACAGCTCAGGCACCATGGGTACCACATTGCCAGGTGCAGCCCCAAGTGCACAGCTTCCACCACGGCTCTGCCCCAGGAACCCCGAGAGATTCTGGGCATGGCTGCAGTCCAGCACTGAGACTTATGAAAGCCCTGTGGGGAAGGAGATAGATCACTAAGGACAGATCCAGTATGAGCCCAGGGTCCTCCCTCCTCCAGGACAGACAATAATATTCTTTTCCACTGAGTTCTCCTCCATGCCTTTGGGCAAAGCCAAGGAGGTGAAAAATCACCTGCAGCATCCAAGCATCTGATCACAGCACCATTGGGCACAGACCTTCACACTGCTGTGATGCTTTCTCAAGGACGCCATCAATTCACAGGCAATATCATATTGTCTTCTGCTACCACAGCTGAGCAATCAGCCCCTGCCGTTGTTTCACCCTGTGATCCCTCTGGGACACTCTCATGCTGCATATGAAACTTATATGCAGAAAAGAAGTTTTAGTGTCTACCTAACCCCGTATCTCACTGTCCACAGTCTTTAGGGGAAGGTCCAAGAGGACCCACATTTATCAGGAAATGGAAGTTTGGGTTTCAGCTTTGGATTTTCCACAGGGTTTTGTTCCTCAAGTTCTGCCTAGAAATAAGCCCAAGTTTTTTATCTGCGTAGGTATAACTTTATAGCATTGTACCTTAAGGGAACAGAAATCACTACTAAGGATGGATAAAAAAAGAGGTAAGTACCATGTGGAAGAGCATTGAAAAATATCTTTAACATTCTGTAAAAATCTGACGAGAAATCTTATGCCTGGCTGGGGTGAAATAGATGTATTGAATCCCTCCAGACTGTTTCAGAGAGACATTAAGGAAAAAGAGATAGAGTAGGTATGCTGCATGCCTGAACTGATCCTAGAGCTACCAAATGCCAGATCAGCATTTCAAAGGCACTGCCCTGTGAAGAGCAAATATTGGTGTTGTTCCTGCCCTCTTTCCCTCCACTCCTTAGTCCCACACAGGTACAGATGGGTTTAAGTGCAGAGGGGCAGACTGATGTACCTGCAAAAGGCTTTATTTGAAGGGCTTCTTAAGCATGAGCCCTGACTATTATACAACTGACTGCCCCCATCACTCAGGAAGAAAAAGCACTCTAACCACACATGAAAATGTTATCTCAAAAATAACGAGGCAGTAAAACACTTGCGCTCACAGAGAGTGTGGACAGGCAATTCTGGCAGACAGGATGGGAGCTCAAGCTGCTCTTCCATGGTTGAAGGACCTGGATGGGGAGCACAAAGTCCATGCCCCTTGCAAGAATAAGCTATAAAATAAGCTCCAAGGCACTTCTTAGCTCATGAGTCAGCTGTGTGTGGAAAGCCCAGCAGAGATATGAGCATCTTCCTAATTTCACCAGGAAGCTGCAGTGCTCCTTGGCCACACTTTTGCCACCTGAGAGCATTTTCGGGTTGTTGGGTTGCATTGCATTTGTGAGTCACCATGGTGCAAAGCCAGGGATAGACCTGCTTAAATCTCCACTTTCAAGGCTCCACTGCGTGCCTGTCTGCAAATAACTATTCTCAGGTACTCTGGCATTTCCCATTGAAATGGCCAGAGATCGCAAGGTTATTTTCAAGCCAAGGCTAACCCCCAGAAAACAGAGCAAACCCCACAGGCCTAGTGCCTGTGCCCAGAAAGCAGATGTGCTCTCTATCAGCCCGACGAACTGGCAACCCTTGCTAGCTCACAGCATAGTCCACAACAGCAACTGCCACTCTGCTTTATGTGATATGATGATCTGTCTACTCCTTCCACTGTACGTAGCAAATCCCCCTAGCGTTGCAGTACAAGGGGAGAGGAAGAAAGAAATGGTGATTTAGAAGCCGAGACTTCCACCGTGGTGTCTGGTGTCCACAGAGCTATCCCTATTGTCTGCAATTCCTGATCACCCAACATGACACCTACACCATATTTTATGAGCTTTCTTATGCTATCCACTGTAACATGCCCTAACAGTGATGGTACTAATGAGAGCAAGACCAGCAGGATCCAAGGGGTCCAGCTGAAGGACAGGGAGCAGGGCTCATATGGCACCAGTGCAGTGCTTGTACAGTACTGGACTATGAATCATCTGGGTTTTTATGGGAAACTCTTTAAGACAAAGATGAAGGGCTGTGTCTGCATCACTGCACCAGCCCTGGACCATGCAGGAAACTCTCTTTGGACCATGCAGCTAGCCGGTACTTAAGGACACCACTGTAAAAGGCTCAGCTTCAGCTCTGCATCCCAAAACACACCATCCTCTTATCTGACAAGCAGGCATCAGCAGTGGTAGGGGAGGAAAAGGAGGTGCAAAGACTGCTATGGGGAGCCCAGCCCTGGCTCCTGGCTCCCTGAGGAGCTGTCAGCTGGAGCTGTGATTGATGCTGCGGCAGCGGTGTAGCCCTTCTCTCAGCAGGCAGCTGCCTCACGACCAGCCGGCGTGGGGAAAACTCTTTGTCATGGCAGCTAATGAGCAGATTGTATTTCACAGCGCCGCGGCCTCGCGCAGGTACAGTCAGCGGCTTTCATCTCCCTGATAGCTCCCACGGGAAAAGAGCAGCCGCTGGCCTGCGGAGCAGGTCACAGCCCCGTCTCGATGAGCTTCGTGGTGTTTGCAGCTTTTAAACCCTTCGTCGGTTTGCACCTGCCAGTGGGTCTTTTATAGCACAGGAGTGGAGGGAAAGGCACCGGGGAAGCATGTGCCACAGTTTGTCCAGGAACATAGTAGTGGGACATGGGATCAGCACTGAAGCTCATGAGAGAGTGACGAAACAATCATGATGGAGTTTGGCATCTAACTTACTGGGAGACTTATCTTTAAAACAACAGCAAAATCCAATTTAAAGACTTTCATTATGTGTGACTGCCTGAGGTTTATTCCTCTAACTCCTTCCCTGGCTTTAATCCGACTCCTAACTTCATGCCTGCTCCAGCCACTCTGGGGCTGCTGCCCCATCGTGCTGGGAAAGCTGGCTATGGGCTACCTCTGACCCACTGTGCCAGGAGAGCCACAACCACCTGCTGTACAGCAGGGGGATGCTGGCCTGCACCCATCCAGCCAGGAGCAATCCCGGGGGCTCCTGAAGCCCCGCACAAAACGGAGATGTGGTTTGGCCAGGGAAACTGGCTCTTCAGAAGAAATCCGTCAAGTGCTTGCTGCAGGCTCAGATTCATCTTAAACAAAGCTCAAAGCCCCCCAGGCTTCCCCTAGCCCGGGCCCCTAGAGCTGGCAGGAATGTGTGCTGGAAGGCTGCCTATGGGAACAGACCTAAGTGCTCCAGGAGATACTCGGAGCAGCACAGACAAGGGACCATGCTGTCCTGCTCACTAGTTTGCTGTCCAGTCACCCACCAGGTCCTGCTGGGAGGGTTAGCACAGATCTCATGTCATGAGCACCTCCTGTGTCCTCCCCTAATACTCAGAGATGCTGTCACAGGGATATTGTTTCCATTGGCTGAGTAGGTAGAGCTGACTGAGGTGCATCTCTCTCAGCCTCTGCTCCCCTGCAGCCCCTCCTCAAGATCCCAGCACAGCATCAAAGGCAGGTTTAATCTGTCACTGTTATACATCTCTCCAGCAGGGATTCCCAACAAGCTGGCAGTGCCTGCTTGGTCATGGACCCATAAATCCCTTCCAGTGGATATACAGAGCACTGGGCTGCTCTTTCAGGCTCTCTGCTTACAAGGCAGCGTGTTTACTACGCCTGACAGGAAGAGGAAACCTGCTACTTTTAACAGGGTTTTTCATATGGTTTCTCACTGTGAAGCCGGGAATGCCTTTCACCATGGTGAAAGAGATCTGTAATCAGGTGCTGAGGCTCTAGCTGGCTTTCCCTAGGCCAGCTCAACACTATTGATGTGACTGTGTGTCCCATGTCATATGTGGTGATCCTATTACATCCATCCCTCCCTCTAACTCCACATCCCACACTAGCCTCCATCAGTGGCATCAGCCTCTCTCCTGTGCTACTGATCCTGGGCACTAGATGAAGTTTCAGCTACAGAGGTATCACTCTCCCATCTGCCTCCAACATGTTGCACTTGACATGAACTAACATCTATTAACGCTGCAAGAAACAGATCTGGAAAATTTAATTTACAGCAGAGTTCAGGAGGCCACAAGGAGAGAATCTCCCCAAATGTGCAAGGAGAAGCCAGCACCAGCATGATGCCCCATGGCAGACCTACCGGCAAGGGGTTGAAGTTCTGGTCCACCAGGTGGTTGTGGCCGTGGTCTAGGAAGGAATGCCTTACCACCACGTCAATGCCCTGGCTGGCCAGCAAGCCCAGTGTGTTCAGCCACCTAGGGACAGAGTGAACAGAGTCAAGGCACCATGGAAGTACCACCATGAGGATGACCTGGCCACAGTGGCACAGGCACTCCCATGGATCCAATCTGATGCCTGCTCCAGCACCTGACCTGAAGACTTCAGATGGTTTTGTGAACTGGGTATTAATCAGATCCCACTATTCCTGCCCTGGCAAGCCTGCAGGCCTCTCCCCCTGCCATGGCCACCTCCGCCTCAGCTGTGCACAGCTTGCATAACCCAACACTGCTGAGCCCCTGCATGCACCCCAACATTGCATCCCTCTGCCCAGAGCCCATGGTGCTCCTCCAGCCTGCCAACACTCTGCACCTGCTGTCTGAGCAGGGTAGACTGGACCTTTGCACCAGGCTGTCTTCTCACACCCCCTGGGCAAGGTCTCTAACCCTCACAGCCCTGATACCCTAGGCTTATCTCTAGGCTTCCCTGCAAAGCCTGGATAATTTTCCTCCATCTTTTGTGATCATGGCCAGCCCTGAAGGTCTGAACATAGGCTTTAGAGCAGTACGTCCAGGCCATGGGACTGTGCCAGTAGACATGCTCCAGGAGCCAACAATGGTGTAACTTCCAAGGAGAGAAAGTGGTCTTCAGAGCTGAGCCCTAATGTTCCCCTTTAGTCCCCTCCATGGGCAGGTGCCCTGGAAGTGAATGCATGCAAGAACGAGTGGCTGCAGTCTGAATCAAAAATGCAGAGCAGGAGCAGGCCCAGGCAATCTCCAGCTGCTGAGTAAGATGAGCCTCTTGGGATGCCAGTCCCAGGATCCCAGAGCTGCTTTGCTTGGATCACACCTGCTGTCTATGCCCACAGCCTGTCAGCATGGTACCAGTGTGGGACTCAGTGTGGTTACTTCCTTACTCTGCTTCTCTAGGTATGCCAGAGGCTGGGTTACCTACAGGAAGGCAGAGCTGAGAAGGGGTAATAGGGATGTAATGGAGAAAATAACAATACCCAGGCTGCCAGGGAATATGGAGGGGGCTACAGCTTGGATCTCTGGGCATGGATCTTGCCCTCTTTCAGCTGCAGTGGCTTTGCAGCACCAGAGCCTGCAGAGCCTGTGGGGGTGGCAGTGCCCTGATGCTGGGAAGCCAGCGTCACTCACAGGAACCCAGCTGCATAGGAATCGGAGAGGTTGTTCATGCCTCCGGCCGAGGTTGTACCAACACCTTCCAGCCAGATCTTCTTCCCTGGTGTGTGTGTGTTCACTACCTGTGTGGAAGACAAAAGCAACCCAAATTACTTTGCTGAACCCGTGATTTAAAGCCAAGGCATATGTCTCCTGTCCTACACCCTGGAAAGACTTATGGAGACCTTTGGCGATGGTAGTGCTGGGCTGTCAGTACCTGCTGAGCCCTGACACGTCACTATGAGTCTTTATCATGGCTAGGTGGTAGGAGATTATTCCTCATTTTCACACCTCTCAATGCCACATGTCCACTACCCATCTTCTGGAGCTGCTCCAGACATGCCCTCCCTAATGTGCTCTCGTTTGCAGTCCCAGATCCTGCTGTTCCCCTGTAGCCTCCCCATGCACTCTGTCCCACAGACTGCCCTCCATGCAAGGTGGCTGCCAGCCATGGGAGCCCCCAAGCTGTAATTGCTCTGCAGTGTGGGAGTACTGGGTCATGTACCGGAGGTACATGGAGGTACATGGAGGAAAGGTAGGCACTCAAGGAGAAAGCAGGGGAATGCCTCTGGGCATGGACAGTGAGTCCCATGACCGAGCAGGGGCTGCTCTGTGGAACAGGTGGGACATGCACGTCTGAGTATGCTGGACCAGGTTAGGTTTTAGCCAGCAGCACAGACATGTGTGAGGTGCCAGACAGGACAGGAAGGCTCAGACGGTCAGAGCTGCCCTCTCCTAGCATGAGCAACCTTCAGCACCATGCAACACCCTGTCCTCTCTCTTGCAATCCTGCTTCTCCAGGCTGGGTGACAAGCTCCTGCAACCAGATGTCTGCAAACCCAGCAGCCCAGGAACGTTCTGCACAGCCTGATGGATCCTGCCCCATTAGTGAAGAGCACTGGAATGTGCTGGATGGACTGGGATTCCTCAAAGATGTTAAATACGCCAGCTCTGGGCTGCCTCCCACTCACAGCCTGTGAGAGTCGACAACCCTGACTGAAGCCCCAGAGGTGTTGGCATCCTGCCTGTAATTATCTAAGCCCGCCACCTTCCCCGGTCAGAGAGGAAGCAATAAAACAGGGAAGTGGACAAGTCCAGCTGCTCTAATCAGCCTCGGCAGGATGCACAGACTCAGAGCCAAGCTGGAGGCTATTAGCACCCAGCACTGTGCTTTTGCTCAGCCACACTGGCATTCCCATGAGACCCCTTCCCTAGCCCTTCCCTATGCAGACTAAATTCTGCCCCGTGGGTGTGAGGGTTCTCTCAACCCACACCAAAGGCAGCTCCATGCTTCTTCTGGTCTGGGGATGGATGGGGTCCCACTCCCTTTCCAGCAGGTTCCTGACCTCCAGCAGAGGTGGGACACTTGCCACTACTTTTTGTGTGGTATTATACCCTTAGCAGGACCAGGGTCAGCTGGTGTCTCTCTCTTGCCCCACAGTGATTGCACTGGCCATCCTGCCATGCCTCCCCACAGTAGGAGGGCCATCCACATACATGGATGATTCCCAGCTTATGCCAGAGGACTCAGCAAGCAGTTCCTCTCCTCCAGCTTTGCTATGCTGACCCTCTCATCCCCTTTCCTGGCTGGGGCCTCTTTCGGTTGTTTACTCATTCTATGGTTTCTCCCTACAGGAATTATGACAGTGAGACATTTTGGTGTGGTATTATTTGAAAACGTAGACAAGACAGATGGACAGACACCTCCTCTAGTCCCTAAAGCCTTTCCTGCTCGCTAGATGTTCCTTATTTCTTCCACATCTGACAGCTGAGTGTGTCAGCCACAGCCCTGGCCTCTGTATGAGCCAAAGACGGGGAAGCCTGCAAAGCCCCTGTTTGGATTGTTACGGAAGTGAGCTGGGTCCCCCAGACCAGTGCGGAGAGAACTCACTAGACAGACAGGGCCATATCTTTAACACCACAAACCAGCAACAGCTAGGTTTTATGACAGTCAAAACATGATCATCATGGAAAAATACAGTTGTTCTTGTTGTCTGGCCCTGCCCTGTGCATCCAGCCTGTGTGCCAGCATACCTGCACAGCCCATGCTATGCTGCAGCACATGGCTGCTTCCCTCATGATCGTCTGCACATCCCACCTTGCAGCCAGTCATTGTGCTGCCTGGTCTTTCCCCCCATCCCCTACATGAGAACTGACTGCATTTTGGCTGGGAGCATAGCCACCCCAGCAGCCACTCTGCATCCCTACCCCACACCAGCTCCCTTGGGAGTGTCAGTTCTGAGCCCCAGCCATGAGTTTCTCCATGGGCACAGTGGCCTCTTGCCCTTGTAGACCCTTTGCACTCGCGTACTTTCTGGATTTTCCTGATCTGGTCTGAGAGTGTGTCTAACAAGCGTGTTTTCAGGAAGTCCGTCACTTTGGCCACTCGACCATCGATGTAGTAACTGGAAGGGAAACAAGAAGACAAGGATCAGACATCTGGGAGTAGCTCTGCTCCAAAACCATGTCCTCCTGTCCTGCTGCTGTCCCATGCCAAGAAGTCTCATTTGCTCTGGGGGAGTCCCTGTTTGCACTCTGTTCTGCCCTGGCTCTCCAGCCACACCTGTGTCTGGAGGATGCTTCAGTCTCCAAAAAAGGGCATAAGGTAGATGCATTCTAAATGCTGAGCATCCTGCACTGCAGGAACCACAGGAAGTTTTGTAATTTCTTAACATTTGCTGGGAGCAGAATGCCACCTGCAAAGGTTTTGCAGCTCCCTCACACCACCTGGACCTTCCCTGCTCATTCTTCCAGCAAAATCCACAGCTGAATCCCCCACTCAAGAAATGTTGTGGCTGTTACCTGCAGAGGAAGTCCTGCTCTCACAGAAATACCTTCTGGCTTGGGAATGCCAGGGAGCATTTCCCATACAGTGTGTTGATTCCTGCTCTCCATGTGCTTGCTTATATAAAGCACAGATATAGTAATGCCCATCTCAATGTGAATTATCTAAGTGTAGGAAGAATGCTCTGAAATGCCTCAACACTGTCTCCTGCCTCCAGGACATAAGGTGAAGCAATCTGTCCTGGAGTGCACATATGGCTAGAGGTAATCCCAACCTGCTCCTCCAGAGGAAGTGTCTTGGGCTGGCATCTCTGCCTCATGCAAAGAGCAGTGGCAGCCCTTGCACATCTACCAGAGGCTCCTTCTAGCCCTGCAGGCACCCCAGGGTGTCTGCTGCAGCATGCATGGCATATCCCTGGGTTGGCCCTGTAGCTGATAAATATGTTTTGCAAGAGAAACTTTCTAAACCTTCTCCTCCCATATCTGCAGTAGCCATCAAGCTGCTCAACACAGCAAGCCCCAGAACGTGTCAGAGCCGTGTTGAGGGGTTGGAGGTTGTCAGGAATTAGAGCAGCTGTGGCGGAAGCTAGTGCAGCTCAGTCATTGCCTGGCATCCCTCACTGGAGCTACATCCACTCAGAATTAACCAGTTTACACAGACATTTTTTCCTCTCTGCAGCCCTGGGTGATGGTATGCATAATGGGCTAAAGACATGGGGTCTGAAGAAAGGTGAATTCACTTTTTTGAGGCAGCTTTCTCCATAATATGCATCTCATCTGCACTAGTGAGCAACTGTAGCAGTTGTAGTGGTTGCTTCACTTAGGTGCTGGCATGCAGGAGCATCCCCAAAGGATGCTGTGGGCTAACTCAGCCTCATCAGAGCATCTAACACACGTGCAACATACACAAGTGCTCAAAGAGAATTTTTATGTCTCACTGCTCCAAGTCACTAACTGTCCCAGAGCAGAATTGCATTACAGGCTCAACTTGCAAATGCATTAAACAAGAAGAACGTCTCCTGTCAACGCTCCCCCAGGTGTGCGGTCCCAGCTGTGTCCCCAGAGAAGTACAGAAACATGCAAGGCACACCTCAATATTGTGTGACCTGGGGAAGCAGGCAAAAGGCATATTTGTATGTCTGTGGTGACTAGAAGGTGCTAAGGGCAGAGATTAACTCTGGGGAAGACTTAGGAAGTGTTCAAAATCGTTTCGATCACTTATACACTATTGAACCACTGACTGCCAGGAGGAAAGCAGATCTGTGAGCAGCAGGCAGCAGTGGGGTTTACAGAGATTACTTTTTAAGACAAAGTTTCAAAGCAATGAACTCTGGGGTTGGCAGATGTTTGGATTTAGCACAGCACTTAAAAACTGAACAGAAACTACTTTTTCAGACTGTTGTGGACTAAACTCCCCATCACCTGGGCCAAAAACTGGCCAAAAAAGCTGGTTGCAATTAAAATGTTGCACTGACAAAGAAAAGATGGCCTTAGAGATACCTCAGTTTGTGTATGGTCTCTCCAATACATCAGGCTTTGTGCAAGGTTTAGTTTGTTGGCACAAGCCAGTATGGTTCCAGAGACCATAAGCCCCTTGGAGAGTAAAACCCAACTTGTACGTCCTTATTACCTCATTCAAACACTAGGTACACTCTGATCTACAGCTCTACTACCAAGGGGAGAGGACCAGGAGCAGTCCCAGAGGTGGCTCAGCCCACTGGGGGACTGTGCAGAGACAGCCCGGGAAGGTGATGCTGTGCTGAGCACAGCCCAGACCTGGCAGGGAACAGAAATACCCTGAATAGCACCATGGTAACATTTTTTGACACCTTCATCATCAATGCAAGGAAACAGAGACTGGTAAAGGTGTAAAGGGCAGAAGTAAACCTGCTTCAGTATTAGGAAGTCCTGGTAGCATATGTCCTGGGGGAGTGAGGAGAGGAACTCCTTGGCTTTGGGTATTTACGCAGAACTGAAGTAGCATGGGCAAGGATCTCTTCCAGTTCTGCCTGGTAAGTTCTTGATCACCAACAAGTAGTTTCAACCTCCTCAGACTGGGGAAGAGGGAAAATGGCACCAGTTGCACAAGGCTTTTGAGAAAGAGAGAGGAGCTGAGGACTGTGCTGATACCTGGCTACTCAGGAATGGGTGAGCTGTTTCCAGCTGTAGGCTTCATCTCATTGAAATGAGGACACTTCCTTGTGGAAACATTAACCATCAGTAAAGGCAATATAGAAATCCACAAAATGCAAATAACTTTCAGGCCTTTAAAGCAGAAGAGCTTGTTAGGCATGGATTACTCCCAGGAGAAAAGGCAGCAGCTTTGCTGATATTTACAATGACTCAGTGCACTTGACTTAAAAAAAAAAACAACAACAGCCTAAAACAATCACAACTCTTCAACCTCAAAAAAAGCCAGCAGCAGCTGCACAGAGCTCCAGTGCTGGCAAGTACCTCCCCAGGCAGCCTAGCTGAGCCAGCCCTGGGGGCCAACAGCATCCACATACTCCTCTCTTGGTCTAGCAAGGTCTAAGTGCCAGAGGAGATGAATGGACAGACCCTCCCCAGCATGGGCAGGTGTTTCTGGAAGCTGTGACTCTGCAGAGGCAGAGATCGATTCCCACCGGGTAGGCAGTGGTGTGGTTTAAGAGTTGGACTCGATGATCCTTGTGGGTCCCTTCCAACTCAGAATAATCTGTGAATCTGTGACATGTAGCTCATGTACAAGCTATTCATCTCCAACACAGGCTGGCAGACTTTTCAGTGGGCTCTGATATGGTGAATCACCAGAATTGGCCCCAAAGCCTAGGAGACATCAGCATACCCACCATGGGTTCTGACTATGCTGCACAGAGCTCCCCACTGACTCCCAGAGAAGGGCAGTGCTAGGCACCAGGACAGGGCACTTGGGTGATTCTGGGTCTAGCTACATGTCTCTGTCCTCTCACCTCCAGGTCTTGTGCTGCATTTAAAATGGTTTTCTGGAAAGATCCTCAATTTGCTGCATGGGACCATAAGCATTGTCCTGTGTTTAATGAAGGCAGTGCACTGACTCCCAGACAGCTGGTTTCATTTATACCTCCTCTTTCATTTTAAAGAGAAACCTTTGCCCCTATTATCTGACCTCTTCTTCTGTTGCAGTTAATTACATTAAAGCCCACTTCCCAAAGCTCAGGAATTTCCGGATCTACTTAGCTGCCTGCTGCTACAGGACGAGTCTGCTAGGAATTAGGACACCCGCCTGCCGGGGACGTCAAGCAGGGAAGATCCCCACCTTCAGCATGACAGCCTGCTGCCACCACATCTCTGCCAACATGTGGCCCTGATTCATGGACATCTTCCCGAGGAGAGGGAAGAGCTCTCACCTGCAGCACAGGACATGGGGCAGCCCCACTGCTCCCCCCAGAGAGGAGAGGCAGGATGCAACCTGCTCCCTCCAGGGAAAGACTTGCAGGCACACATGAGAGGTGCTCCTCACCTCCAGTCAAACAGTAAATGCACTGATGAAGAAAGACTGGGGAAACTGCTCCCTGGCCCCAAAAGCACAACTCACACCCATGCCTTTGCCTGTCCTACCACTGTGAGCTATCCCTGGCCCATGCCATTTGTCCAGGCATGTCCTGGCATTGCCTGGGACTGTGCTGGTGGCCAGGACTATGATGCTGCCAGGGACTGTTACCTTCATGAGACAGTGAAGAAGATGGCAACACAGGGGGCACAGCTGTGCCCTGACCAAGTTTATTTACAGGTGGAGATGAGCGAGGGATTCTTCCATGCAGCCCCTTCTTTGAGGCACAACCTCTGAAGACACTGCACTCTGAGCACGTGCAGCAGGCTGAGGTGATCCCAAATATGTAGCTTTGGTATAAACATTGGTGTGTGTGCACATGCTGGGCAGCTCTCTCCTGGCACCTTTGGGATATCGGCCCTGTGTACTGCTTGTGAGCATCTCCCCCTGCACAATCTACATGACTAGACCAGAAGAGAAGTGGCCCAAACTAAATCAGGCAAAACCATTTTAAGCAACATCTTACATGTGCCTGTGTGTCTGGCATCTCTAATTTGCTAAATTGGACAAGTGACTTTCTATCTTGAAAGAAACCATGGCATTCTCCAAGAGGCCACAAGGACAGATGTCTGCTGACTTTGAAGATGCAAATATTTACTTTCCCCATAAATAATAGGGATTTGTGCTTCAGAGGCAGCATTGCATAAGGATTTGTCCATTAAATATGCCAAATATGGAGTTGTGTGCAAGACTTCAAATGGAAAACCAACTGTGCAGAGACTAAGTCCAGGGATGGAACTGGGCACAGCTGCAGGTTTAAGTGGGCACTGAATCTTCATCATGTGTGAGGACACCATCACAGAGCAAAGAGATGGCTGTGGGGAGGATTCTGAGCATTTGGGTGTGGATTTGGATGTGGAAACCCACATCCAAAGGCTAAGGGGGTCTGCAGTTACTCATAGCCAAACATAACAAAGTAAATCACCAGGGAAATGCCAAAGCTCTTGGAGCCACTGTCACACCCTTCTTTAGTGGAAATTCCCTGAGTACTTTGAAGCCATTCACACATCCCTCTTCAGCAACACTTTACTTCTGAAGAGGGAGGCACACATGCTGAGTTACTTATCTAAGTGAAACCATACTTAGAAATGCTGGTGAGGCTGCTTATTTCCACCCAGTGTCACTTTTTTGTCAGATATATTGCAGATATATTTTGTATTCACACAGAGAATAGGAATCCCTACATTATATTCCCTTCTTAATTCCCTTTCTGGATTGAACACAGACTATTCAAAGGAATAACAGATTTGACAAATTTATAACCAATATCCCAGGAGAACGTTAGGGTTTGGAATCAAAATATTCATACTTGAAGTTAGACAGCAGTTTAGTTTCCTGCTAATAATTTTCTTCTTGGATACAAAGGAACGTGTTTTGTTTTGTTTTGCTGTGTGGAGCAGAGGGATGAGACACTGTTTTGACATTTATTCATAAACAGTACAGAAGCCCAACTTGGAGCTGTGGCCATTGCCAGTCCTCATAATTGCATATGGGTGAAATCTCCAGAGCTGCAAACCCTGGCTGGGGAAAAAGTGGCTCCTATGCTGCAGTGGAAATGGGTCAGCAGGAAGCAGCTCAGCTTTGCCAGCCCTCGTGGGGAGCTGCACCAGCCCTCCTGCTCACAGATTGCTGCTTCAGTGTGGCTGCTCAGCACCAGAGCCAATGAGCACTTCACACTGACCCTACAGAGAAGGTTTCAAAGCAGGCAGACTCCTTGCACACCAGATGAAACTCCACATCTGAAGCCTGGAAGTTTGTTCCTTCAACTTATCCAAGGGCTTGGCCCAGTGATCAAGTCTCATTGCAGAAAGCAAATTCCTGGACTGAATAAATGCGATCAGCACATCGTGTAATCATGAAAAGCAAACTCCCAGCTGAGAAATAGATCATTATTGCACAGCATGAGCCTGTAAGTAACACAAATCCTGCTTCAAATCCTCTGCTACCCCACTGTCCCCATTGCAGCAAGCTGCTGCTGCCTGGCAGGGAAACCTGAGGAGCTAAACACCCCAGCAAGCACCACTGAGGCAAGCCAAGCTCCAGGAATGGGACTTACTGGATGCTGGTCATGCCTGGTACTATAAACCACTCTGAGGTGCCAACAGTTGCTTCTGCAGGAGCCTCTGAGGTTAACACACTGACACAGAGACTGTGGGGGCACTTGCACGAAAACCTCGTATCTTAAACCCCATCAAGCTGTATTTAAGAGCAGGTCTCCAAATGGCCTTTCAAGAGATGGAGTTCACAAGCTCTGCTGCTGCAGTTCAGCAAATGAACACGAGCACTCTGTGAAGGGTCAGTGTGAAAAATCAGCTTGGGAACAAGACCTATGGGCAGCACACCCAAGCACAACTTGGACCTGAGACTCTGGCTCCCATGCTCAAGGACAGCGTCCTGCACAGGAAGTTTAAGCCAGCATGACGACAAATCCAATTTTTCTGAGAACTAGAGGGTCTCACCATAGTTTTTTGCTCCAGTGAATGCTTGTCTCTGAAACGTGTCCTTTCTGTGACAGGAGAGAGTCCTGCCTGCCAGACAAACCCTTTTGCTATCAGTTCCGCAGTCACTGCTGTGCTTGCACACTGCCTTGCCTTTGCACTGACATTTGCAGTTGCATAGACAGCCACAGCCTGCTGGGGAACCACCTCTGACACAAACCGGGTCAGGTGGAAATAGGAGGAAAGAGATGTTTATGGATTTTCTCTCAAATAAGAAAACTTTCTCTACACTTGGTGCTTGTTGCACTCAGTGCTACAGCCCACAGCTTGTTTTGCTCTTCTAAACTCCAGCACTTTTAGGAAACAAAAAGAAAATCAGGTATATCTCTCTGTCTGCCCCAGCTGGGCCAGGATCTTAGATGTTCATCCCCTTTCCATTGATATCTGCTCCTGGGACTCCACCTGCAGTGTGGGACACAATGGTGTGTCTGTGGAACCCTTACAAAACACAATGGGGACTGGAGCATTATGTGTGAACATTGGACTAAGCTGCCTCTTCCTCCTCTGAATGACCCAGTTTAGCTTCAGGCCAACAGACAGAAGAGAAAGTGATTGGGATCAAAGTGAAAGGGCTTTCAGATAGTCCCGTGCATATGTCACATGTGGCTTTTGCCTCCCTGTTGTCCTTACCCAGGCCACCCCTGGAACTACCTGTCCTCCCAGCCACATCCAGAGACTTGGCAGTCCAGTGCAGGACTCTGTTTTCAGCAATCTGGAAAGCCAGGAATGCAGGTAGCGTTAGCATGGACCCCAGCTGTGGAGGTAAAGGTTAATCCACATCCACTTCTGTAATTGTTTGAAAGGCAGGAGAAGGAAGGGCAGAGCCTCTTTCACATATTTAAATGCAACAGGAGGACAGAGGAGTTGGCCTTAGCACTTCTGCCCCCTTTTGCACCCAGAGAATGCATCATCTCTGTTTTCAGCACCTGTGATCATTGCACTTAGTGTTGAAAAGTAGAAGGATTGGTGAATACCTACTGTTGCCAGGTAACAGCATCCACTGTGCCACCAGCCACTTTCATGAACCTAAGGGAAACAGAGGAAGAAAAAACATAAGCCCAGTGTTGTCACAGGGGAAATCCTTAAGCACCCAATGCCCATCCTACATGATGGGATACCAATGGTGGCCACTGCACCCACAAATAATTTCTAATGAAGCCGTTGTGTCTTAAATGGAAGGAATACATTCTACTTAAATTCTTGTAGCAAGGGCAGCTGAGAACAACAGAGTGAAACCCAACTTGCAGCAGAGCTCTGTGCATCATTTTGGGGCAGGTAAGGAGAGCTTTCAGACCACAACTGCATTTCAGGATCAAGATCTTGAAGTATGTGCTAAGTTCTGTGACTCTAACAACTCTCAATAGTAATTAAAGGATAAGTTTTAGATGTGCATCTTAAAAGGAGATATTCCTCAAAGTGGAGGGAGAGAGGGAGGGAGAGAGAGAGGGAGGGAGGGAGGGAGGGAGGGAGGCTGAACAAATACTGCTAAGTGTATTCCTTTTTCTGACTCACTCTTTGGCATTCACTATTAGCAGATTGATTGGATTCTGACCTGGGCACACCTTTGGTTTGTCCATTCCTATGACTAATGACAGTACTTCCATGGACAAGGTTAAAGTGAGTTATAGATAGATATTATTCTCCTGATGGCTTCTGACCTGACTATCTTTAAGAAATACACCTCTCCCAGACAGCTCCTGTTCAAGTCAGACACAGGTATGCCTGCTTATAATGCCCATCTCGAAACCAAGGCAGTTCCTAATCTTGGGGACTGTATGCCACCACCACAGCAGGAGTTTCTAGCTGCAGATGTCCTTCCCTGTCTCCTTGTTCCAGCAATCCAAACTACAACTTGGAAAACTGCAGCTCCCCTGAGGGAGCCCAAGCATTTTTTTTTACTCTGAAGGCACATAAAGGCACAAACCAACTGGACAGGCACGTTTTATGTGCACGAGTGCAACGTGCACTGAGTGGCTGATGCATTTTGGAAGTGATAATGCACACACATGACAGGAGACATTTGCTTGAGCAAGTGAATATCCTGAGAAAGGAAACAGTGATGTATTTTCTTGAGCTGCTATTGATGCACAAGGATCCTAGGAACACATCAGGAATATCACAGCTGTCCTGACTCCACAGTACATAGGAGTGAGTGGTGCTGGGTCCAGTGACCCAAACTTCCCCAGGACAGCCCCATGACCAAGGGTGGGGAAAGAAAGGGAAGGTTTGTGAAGAGAGAGATGAGACCTTCTATCAGACTAGTTGTCATGGCAGGGACAAGCTGCAGCTCTCCAGCGCAGGAGCCTCTAATCAGGTCTGAAACGAGAGCAGAGAGCTTCAGCCTAAATATAGCTCAGAAACAATAATTCTGACTTTAAATTAATTATGATGGTCAATTATAGACTGGGACAAAAGGGCAGCTGGACCCTGTGGAGCATAAGAAGACTCTGGCAAAGGCAGCAATAATAAATCCCTGCAGACAGAGAGGGAAGAGACAATTAGAAATGGAAAAACAGTAACATGCTGTAAACTCCCATAGCACTGATGCATCCCCAATTATGCTGCCTAGCCGTGCTGTGAGCTCAGTTCCAGGCTCTGTAAAAGATGTAAAAGCCTTTCTGAAATGCTTTTACATCTCTCTTGATGGTCAGGCCCAGAAGATGAGTGGCAGGGTGATGCTTTGGGGACAGTTTGTCCCCAGTTGAACAGGGTAGAGACTGGCTGGACCAGACCTAGTGCAGCCACAGAGAGAGGTGTGAGGTCCCCACAAGTCACACCTGCCACCTGGCAAAAAGAGGATTTTGCAAATACATATTGCTGTGGAGAGACTGCTGCTGTTTATAAACCTAAGTGTGCAGAGATACACCGAAAGAGTCTAAAAACCCAACTCCCAGGTTTTAAACATTCCATACAGGGTCGGCTGCCTGAAATGTAAGGCATGAAGTGTACAAGGGTGAACTAATGAACTCTAAACTGAAATTATGAACACAATCTCTATTGGATTTGAAGATCAATATGTTGCAATTGGGTTTGAAGATTAGTCCAACTTGCTTTCTAAACTCAAATGCTTTACATTGTGGCTGAAAATAAACCAACCTGGACTTTATTAAATCACCTCTTCAGGCTCAGCTAGGTACTCCCCACTCACAGTCCAAAACCATGGGCAGACCAAGCTTGAAGGGAGAAGACTTCTGGTTTTCCTCACCATTTTCATTCTTACTGCCCCGCTGCAAATGGGGTCTTCTGCATTCGTCTTTGAGCAAGGATTGAAAAGCAAAGCAAACTCTCAATATAACCACCAGCATCCTTGTAGTAGCAGAAGCAGGACATCAATCTGTTCCATCTCCCACTTCTTGAGGAAGTTAATTGGCCTCTTGTTAAAAAGCTCCTGAGAAAATGTTGTTCTAGGATATGGGCATCACTCATGCATCACAATGCAGACCAAAAGGAGGACAGAAAAGGCCCTGACTTGCTTAGTGTTCCTCTTCTGCCTCCATAATAGCAAAATAAATCAGTTAGTTTCAAATTTTGCAATAGAAGATGCATATCTAGCTTAAACTTTGCTTTTCATATCTCTTTTCCTTTCTTTCTTTCTTTATGTTTTCTTTTTTTTCCTTTTATAGATATTTTTGCAAGATGAACTTCAGGATTTCCTTTACCTTGAAAAGGTAAATCTTCAAGTCCTGCCTTAGAGGTGCAGTTATTCACCCCAGATGAATTGGGCAAAGGTCTCTACTCTCCAAGAGGAATCTAGAGCAGCTCAGCAGCCAGCAAGTGGTACTGCAGGAACAAGAGATGAAAGCCTGTGGGAGGTGGAGATGCACTAAAGCACAGGTATCTGAATATCCTCATTTTAGGAATACAGATTTAACTAATCCCTTTATTCCTATAGCACCTGTACTACTCCATGCACAGATTTTGAAGCCCGTGAAGATCCATACAGTCAAAATGAGCAGTGGTGGCACATTTTTTATTTGGGATTTCCTGAACTGTGCAATTTCCATGTGTGGAGCACAGAGCAGGCAGAGTGAACCAGATGCTTCCGGGAGAGCTCACATCCCTGCACATGTGCTGCACAGATGGGCTGGGCTGGCACAGTAAATCTGCCATTTTCTTACACATCAGGCGTTCTCTGTAAGCACCAATCGACCTTGTGGCGCACGTGCAGTAAATCCCTTCCAGGGTCAGTGGGAAAAGCTCAGCCCCTGCTGTGCTGGCAATACGGGCAGCTGCTGTAGCAATGCTCCATAATTCAGGTGGGTGGCAACCCCAGGGCTTGCCTGGCTGCATTTCCACGTGTCAGAAATCTGGGTACATGTAAAAGTCCTCAAAAAAAGTCCTCAAAATCTGCTGGGTCAGCACCTCTAGGTGGGAAAGCAGAACAAAGCAGAGGCACATGGAGGAACAGAAGCTTTGGGTAAGGTGTTTTGTGACAATGAGGATGAGAAAAAGTCATTGAGCTTGATAATGGCTTCTAGCTCACATAAGGCAGGTTTAGATATTAGGAAGAAATTCTTCACTGTGAGAGTGACAAGGCACTGGAACAGGTTCCAGTGAGGCTGTGGATGTCCCATCCCTGAAGGTGTTCAAGGCCAGGTTGGATGGGACCATGGGTAACCTGGTCCAGTGAAAGGCATGGCACCCATGGCAGGGGTGTTAGAACTGGATGATCTTTAAGTTCCCTTTCAACTCAAACCATTCCATTATTCTATGATATGTCTATCCCTTACTATTACAACTGCCCATGTACCAGCATCCCATCCCACCATCACTACTCTTGGGGCCCTATGTTGAGCTAGAACTGAGAAAAATTTAATTCAACATTGCTCAGTCACTCAAACAGTTCATAGCTCTGTCCCAGAAATGGCAATACATACTAGCACAAGGTGGGACTCACCTCACAGGTCATGAATGAGTTGTGGGAGAATGGAGGATGAGGGCTGCAACACCACTAGATTACACTGATACCAAAACTATATTGTGAAACCGTGGGCCAAATCTGACCTCTTCCAGGGCATCTTCCACAGGCACATCTCCCAGGACCACAGTTTTCACTTCAGTGTAGGCAGATTAAGGGAAAGCAATACTTCTTCTGTCCTGATTCAATGCTTGTCAGTCATGGAGTACCTACTGCAACCTTAAGTAAATTGCTCCCATGGTTAATTAGCCTCCAAGTATGTTATTTCTCATCTGAATGTGTGTGGCTTCAGCTTCCAGCCACTGGAACTTCGTGGGTTTATTTCTGATTCATTAACGAGATATCTCCATTTGAAAATCTCTTTCTCAGGCAGGTAATTGCATATTGTTGTCCTTTAAATTAAAACAAAAGTAAAAGAAAGGAAAAAAAAGAAAGAGTGACCCTGTAAAAGAATGCAGCTGCTTAAGGAGACAAGTTGTTATTACAGAGGCACCTGGGTGGTTTAGCATCTGACTGACTCCTGAGTGCAGTGGTTCACAAACATGGGTCATTTCATCTGCTGCTCCCTGGAGAATTGCTAAACAAACAGACACTTCACCCCCTTCAGGCACCAAATATAGGAACAACATTGGCCTCCCTGTGGTTCCTTGGTGGATCCCTAGAGCCGGGTGGCAGATCTCTGACTTTTAAGCCAACAGTGATTGACAGAAATACGTACTTCATCTTGTGTCTGAATTGGTTGGTTGGTGAGGGGCACTAAGGCACAGGCTTCATTTACTAATTTTGCTCAGGTTCCGACAGCACAACTGAATACCTACGGCAGGTACTCTACAGACAGGTACTACACTCCATTCATGCCACCTGCTGTAAATACTTTATCCTGAAGTGCTGTATTTCATACAGGAATTTTACTCCAGATTGAAGACTCTGGTTTGAATTAGGTGTAAATCTGCTGATATACAGTATTGTGTTCTCCAGCTGCTCAGCATCACTTTTTTTTTTTCCCTTCAATCTTTTCTCATGTAAAGAAATCACATACCTGTGCACATCCTCAGCTCCTCTCCCTGATTTCTCCTGGTTATATTACATCTTTTTTGAGATTAAATGACTAAGATTGTAGATAGCAATCAGAATGAAGGTACAGTGTGTACTTACACAACACCATAATCTCATCTCTGTCTTTGTTTACTTGTTCTTCCTATGTAGGTGACTGTGATTTTGGCATTTCAGATATAAAATTAAGTTTCAGCAGCAACAACTATATTAACACTTTCCTCATTGTTATCAGAGATTCACAGAATAACACAATTAGTAAGGTTGGAAAAGACCATAGAGGTCATCAAGTCCAACCTATCACCTATTACCTAACCTAGCCAAACCTGTTGCCTAACCTGTTGCCATCCTACTACCAACACACCATCCTACCTATAACACACTACCCTAATATCTAGGTCATGCCACCAATTACATCATCCAACCTTTTCTTAAAAACCTCTAGGGACGGTGACTCCACCACCTCCTTGGGCAGCCCATTCCACTGAGAGATCACCCTCTCTGTGAAAAAGTTCCTTCTAATGTCCAGTCTAAATCTCCCCTGACGCAGTTTAAGACTGTGTCCTCTTGTTCTATCACTTGTAGCCAGAGAGAAGAGATCGACCCCCAGCTGGCTACACCTTCCTTTCAGGCAGTTGTAGAGAGCGATAAGGTCTCCCCTCAGCCTCCTCTTCTCCAGACTGAACAACCCCAGCTCTCTCAGTCGCTCCTCATAGGTATAAAGATATTATGGGGAGAGCCCTTTTGTTCTATTGTAAAGCTTTTCTCCTTTTTACTGGAACAGACAATAGGGTTTCCTTTCTTATTGCCCCTTCCCTCCCCTGCAAGGCATGTGGCCAGGGGAGGGGCTTTCTCCTTTCTACTGGACAAACAATGGAGGATTCTTTTTCTTATCGTCCCTTCTCGACAAGGCATGTGACTAGGGGGCCTGAGGGCTGGGGCAGGCTGTGACAGCCAATAGCATGTGAAGACATGCCCACAAGGCATGTGACATGGGAGGGGCCCGAGGCCCTATAACTACAGCTGCTGGGCTCAGAGAAGGGGGTTCGTGCATCTTCTGGACTGAGGAAGCCTTGTTTTTGTCTCTGATCTCTACCTCCGCCCTTTTGCCCAGAACCACGTGGACCTTTGATGACTCATCTCAGTAGAGCCTTTCCCCTGCCGACTACTGTATCTCCCTGCAGCCTCTTGGACATTTCAGAAAAGGATCGCCGGCTGTTGCTCCACTGGTTTGCCTACCCTGAACCCTATTCCCCCCGCCCCTGGAATACTGGGGGTGCCCTGGTCTCCCTCAAACTTAGCCTCCCCTCGTGTTTGTTTTCTCAGAGCTATCTACAGTCGTCATTGTTCCACTGCTGTTGATATTGTTATTGTTGTTCAAACATATATATATATTTGTTATATTAAATTTTTTCTTAATGGAAGACCAATAACTAAATCCTTTGCTCCTTGACCCTGCTATATAACCAATTGTGAAATGATTCATCTTGTCCTTCACACCTCATTTCAATATAAAATATTTATTAATGGAGTCAGTTATAAGTTCAGTGCTACCAGACCTGCTGCAATGACCTCCTTCTCCAATTGTCTCATTAATTTAAAATTCCTTGTCTTGTGGCTTGATGTTTTGCACAAAATTCTTGCTCTGGATCTATTCAGTGTTCTGATAGTCTATGCCACTAGCCTTGTGGTACCTTGTGTAAGGTTGAAACTTCTGGCTCTCTGACTGGGACACATTCACCTCTGCAGCATCACTAAAGAGCCTTAGACCAACACAGCAAGGATGTACTTTCTAAAGAAAGTCAAACAGCAAAAACAGATTCTAAAAAAATGCAGTGCTTAAAAGTCTCTGTGTCAAACATGGCAGAAGTCGGTGTCAGCAAGAGGACAGGACAAATGCCTCATTCATTCCTGAAATTCACCCAGAGTCCTTTCCACTGCCGGATACCACCTACTCCAGATGTTTATTTCTCCTTGTCACTTGAATTTAAACAAACAAGCTCTACCCACATACTGTCTTTGGGTGCTGTTTGGGTAAAAAGCAATGTCTGAACTGACTGAGGTGTACTGACCTTCTGAGACACAGCCCTCTTCATCCTCATGATGGCAGAGACACAAGGCAGTCATCGTAAAAATACTACCAAATACTAAAAATACGACCGAAGTCTCTCCTTTTTTTTAGCATCTTGATTTGTGTACAACTTGTGCCATTTCGTGAGCTATAAGCTAAAAATTCTCTCTACTACTTGAGTACCCACACAAAAAGTCTGGAGTTAATTTGTGGTGCAGGGAGCAGGGCTGAACTGGGTCAGGTTTTTACTTGACCCCTACTTGGGTTGCCCACAGATAACTAAGACATCATCTCCATGCCCCCTCCTAACCCTGGCATATCCACAGCTGGCACAGTGAAAGAGCTTCACCACCACTGACAAATGTGCTTCCTTACATTTATGGGCTCCTTTCAGACTACTGTGGAATGGCATAATCACCAAAAGCAGACAAAGTGATCTAGATGGGACAGTTATTACAAACCAGAAGCTAGAGGCAGTAAAATCATGAAGGATGAGAAACTCCTGTGCCTTGCAAGGGGAGAACTGACAATTGGGAGCTTCCTCACCTGCTTCTGCCACGTGGCTGGAGGTGCTCTGTCTCTGTCACTAGAGGGGGGATGCACAATGGATCTACCTTGCAGTAGCAAGAAGGGGGTAAGAAGGTTGGAAACAGGGCAGAGAAATCCAAGGAGGCATCAGATCTTGTGTCTTTTAGACCAGAGAGATGAGGAATAGTGAAAGATTGAAGCTCCAAACAAGAAAAACTTTCTCTTCTCTGGTGACCACAGCAGTCTCAGGACCTAGAGTGGCCAGAGCATCAGGCACAGAGCATCAACAACAGCCGGCCTAGAGTAGGTAAAATTGCCTGGCAGCCCTTATCCTGCCGGCACTGCAGCTCCTGCAGTGGTGGAGGTAACACGCCAACACTTGTGGGTGTCCTGTGGCAAAAACTGGGCTACACCAGCCAAAAAACAATGGGACATGAGAGCTCAAAGCTGCTCAGACATGCCAGCCTGTTTTGTACCTAATGTTCTCAGCTTTAACATATTAGCATCCCTCCTTCCTAATACCTTTCCCTTGTGTTTTTCTCTTCCAGCACTGTATTCTTCAGCCATACATTAAACTTTGTGTCTGATTCCTGATCTGTTGTTAAAATATATGTAACTCCTTAGAATCTCATATTTTTTCCCCCAAGCGAATTCTGAGCAGTTCTGGGATTCCTGTACCTGCAAACACAGTAGGTAGCTAACATGGTCTGCTCTCCAACAGCTCAGGCTGCATGAATGGTCTAATTAACACCTCATCAAACTCAACTATTGGTTGTGTCTGGAAAAATTCCCCCTTGCACCCGTTCATCCACAAGATACCATTTCTAGCCTCCTGCACAGCAGGCCTCAGCCATCAGAGCAGTGCTCCATCACTGCAAAGCCTGTCTTAACACCAACAGAACCATCCTGGTCCAGGCCCCAGGGCTTGCCAGCCCAGAGTGACAATGATGGCTGTGGCTACTCTGAGCTGTTGCTCCATGCAGGGTGGTGCAAGAGCTCAGGAGCAATAACTCAGCACTGAAGGATGTGCAAAGGCGGGATTCTGTGTTTCAAGCATGGCTTTCCTCCCCTCACCATATCCTTTGTCCATCATCAGGAATTGCACAGCTGTCACCCAGCACAGCTCGGTGGCACCTGCCTAAGAACACCCCCCTACATGCTACAAACTTTCAGGTGTCTCAGACTCATTGTTTAGCAGACACCAGAGAAAAGTGGCACCTCTGGAGGGGTTCTGTTCCACTCTGTCCCGGAGGACAGACCTTAGGATTGAGTCAGAACAGCCTTGGAGGTATCCATCTCCCAACATTGGGACTGACAGATCCTGGTGCTCAGCAGATATAAATGCCCAATTCATGCTGACACTGCCATTACTGAAGGACAAAATTTAGACATAAAGAATAAGTTTAGCTTACTTGCTCAAGATAACAGTTCTGGGGTGTTATCTCCCCTCCCCAGCCTTAGTTAACACTTGTGTCATAATCTTCCACTTGGCATCTCTCTTCCTATCTGGTAGATTTCTGCTGTTTATAATATTTTTTTTAATAAGAGAAAAACTGCAGATTTTGCATCACCAGGACTATTAGCTGCACACACTTCATTCACTTGGGAACTTTTGTCCTACTGTGAGCACTACATAGACCACTCATGGTGGTCCATCAAGGCAATCAGAAGATTGGACATTGAGAGCACCTTCCTAAAGTTGGTCTCCTCTCTCTTGGTTTTTGTGTGTAGCTCATTCAGGACCCGGAGAGTCATGTCCTGGCTGTGACAGCACCAGACACACGCTGAGCCACATTGCATTGACCAGTTCTGGATCCTCCTACAGAAGACAGAGCTCTCGGTAGCACTAATCCAGATACTGAAGAGACCTTGGGGAGCTACTGAGAATAAAACTTATGCTGTCAAAGAGCTTAGGCACTGGGGTTTATTTGTTTATCCTTTTGCAACTCCATTTCTGAATACTGCAAATGAGCATTTAAGCCCTTTGTCTTTGTGTAATCAGGCTTGTTCGTTCTCTTTACGCCCTGCCTGGTAATAATGGGGTCTTTGTATGGAAAGACAAGCAGCTCTTTTCCCACAGGACCCTGTGGGCTGTTAAGATCATGCAGGCACGTGCTCCTTGCCATGAGCTGCTGACACCAGGATTTGAAGTTCCAGACACAAGTATTCTCCATGGGACAGAGAAAACTCTTTGAGCACCTCTTGACCAGAGTCACCCTGGCAGGGAGGATGGCACCAGAGAAAACAGCATATAGCATGGAGACCAGGAATGCTCATCACAATTCTTTCAGGAGAGTCCCCACCATCCTGTCACCAGGGCTGTAGCTCTTATGTAGCTTCTCTTTCATTTGAAATGGGGTTTCTGCCATTCTCTCCGCCAGATTGTACACTACAGCCTCACTCCCAGTGTTGCCGCCAGTCAAAACGCAGCCCCAGTGACACTGAGCTGCTGGACCACCCTGGCCGTGTGGCTTGGCTCTTCCGACTTCTCTTCCCTGGGACCTGGCTGCGGTACACGAAGGGCAAACATAGCAGTAGGACTTCCTTTTCTCTAATAGCTTCTTGGCTCTCGTCCCCATTGTTTTCCTTACTCAGCCTGCTCCTCCTGGCGCTAATAGATTTCCTGCTGATCAAGGCTACTACAACATTTTGTAACTCCCCCTGCACCGCTTTCAAGCGCTGTACCAAACGTGGGGGCTCCATCAAGCGATGCACCCACGCAGCATCGACAGCAGCTGTAGTGTGGGTGCAGGGGCTGTTCCCCCACTTTTGTTAGTGGGAGGGATGCTGGCATCACAGCTGGTTCAACCAGCTTTATGGTCTCTCTGTGCTGCTGCAGCAGAGCTGAGAATCTGGCCCTGGCTCCCTCCCCATCTCGCTGGGGACTGTATCAGTGTGCTGTTTATTGTTTCTGCCAGATCATTCCTGCAGATGTTAATGAATGCTAGACCCAGCTTTGCTCCCAGCAGAGTCCCTTCCACACCTCCCCCTGCCCAGCCTTCTGCACTGGAGTTTCTGTTTACAGTCCTGCAGGGAATTTCCCCTCTGCTGCACGGTCTTCGAGCTGCACAGTCCCAATTCCTGCTGCCAGCAAGCTCCCACACCTCCCTGATTCCTGTAGCTGTCCAATGTCACCTCCAGGTGTCTGTGTCCCTCACTGTCACCATTTCTTCTCCACCTCTGGCCTTCCCAAACTAGAGACATGCCAATACTCCTAGGAGGAATAAGAGGGCTTGGTCAGTTAAGGAAGTTGCTACAGGTTTTTCCTCTGCACAGATGGAAAAAGCATAGGGAGAAGAAGTCACCAAATGGGAAAACAAAGGAATACTTCCAGAAGGACTTGGAGATAATAACATCCATACTGATTAAGTGGTGCCAGGACTCATCTCCTGATCTGGTATACCCACAGGCATGCAGCAGCCTGCATCCACACCACTGCACTGTCACCCAACAGGGTGAGCACCTCAGTTTGCCTTCAACTGGGAAAAGCTGGAAATGCTTGATAGAGTGTTAATCAGTCCAGCCCCAGATCCCACCAGGAACCTCTGCAGAATTTTAGCAGTACAGACAACGATCTCTTCAGGCCTCTGGTACTGTTTGGCTCAACCTGGAGGCTGTTGGACACTGGGAATCCAAAGAACAAGTCTATCTGTTGCAAAGGACATCAGTTTCAGAAGGGGTTTCTGATCTCTTTTACATCAAAGCAACAACATTTACCCTTCCAGGAAAGCGATGACATTCTTTCTAGGCCTCCCAATATTGGGACCATAGAGGTGTGCTCTGGAATAAGTGCGGATAAGCTGCAGCAGGCTTCTCAGCTGAATGTAGTCCTTTCCCAGCTGGCTGCCATTCACTGAACGGCCAATCAGTGTCCGATAGTTATTGGGTTCTGGGAAAATAAAAACAGACAAGCAAGGCTTATCAGCTCTGCTTTTTCATCTGTGCTTCCAGAGAGATACACAGCTCACCCTGTCACACAGCTTGAGCTCCTGAGAGGAGGCAGGCAGCTCTGCAGAGGAGCAGAAGGAACCTTTGAGGAGTGGATGAGAGCCATTGCTTGCTCTCCTGTGTCCCTTTTTCTGTGTGCTGGGTGAAGGACATGTACCTTGGTGTCATGCTTCTGTCCTCATAGGGTTGTCCACTTCTCCTGGCACTGTAGCCACCACACAAATCCATGCAGTAGCTGGCCTGACCACCCCAGGGTCAGCTGGGCCCAGCAGCCAGGGCAGAAACATTTCATGTGCTCAATACCAACTGATTAAAATGCCCAAGCAAGGGGCTAACTCACACCGAGTCCCTCTTAGAGATGGTGCTGCCTTATAGGAAGGGGCTTTAAATCCATCAGAAACTACACTGGCAAAGCATCCTGGGATTTGCAAATATCCTCATCTAACACTGAATACCTTTCTGCTACAGCATGTTCCATTTCTGGCTCTACTGTTCCCACACTTACCATTGCCCAGCTCCCAGGAGATATTGTACTTCTTGCTGGCACTGTATTTCAGGAGGCTGAGGGCATTGGAGCTGTTCCAGGAGTTGTTGGGATTTCGGCGCAAAGCATTCAGTGCAAAGATCAGGTGAAGGCCAGAGCAGTCAGCAAAGTTATAGAGTTTGTCTAGAGACCTGGCTGGGAAGAAACAAAAAAACAGTTAGTAATTCAAAGGAAAGCTAGTTCCAAGGTGGTTCAAATGATCCTGCCTTCTGTGTAGGATGAGCCAGGGTCAAATGCCATCCCCACAACACCTGTAACCGCAGAAATGTACCTGACCTTTGAAACTGGGATAGGATTCCAGGTGTGGGCTCATCCCTTCCAACATGAAACTTGGATGCCCTCCACCTACGTGTCAAAGCTGAGGCCATATTACCAGAGACAAGTGAGTTTATAACGTCTCTTTTCATCTGCTCTTGGCAAGGAAAGTTCAGCCTTTCTTGTGCTTATTCTACCTTGTATCTTTTTCAGAGCAGATCCCTGCAGTGACTGGGGAGCAGAGGAGGAAATCATCCTGCTAGAGCTGCCAGCTCATGGCCACCTCTCCTGCATGCCACAACAGTCTGCTCTCTGCTCCCACAGCCTCCAGTGCAGTAACCAAGCCCCAGCAACGAACTAGTAGATCCTTCATGCACCACACACAGAGCAAACTTCTGCCCTGCACATGAAGAGTGGAGTTTTGTGTCATCTCTTGAGCTGGGGAACAGAGAGCCTCCCTGCCTAGTGACAGCCTGGCCAAGCCCTGTGGCTGGAGTGGCCGTCCCAGTGTTCCTGGGGTCTTTGTGGGATTGTGTCCTACCTGCTGGCCCCAAAGCTTCCCAGCTGGCATCTCCCTGTGTGGCCCCATGGCTGTGGAACTAGCCAGCAGCAGGAGAGTCCAAAGAAAGAGTCACTAACTTACTATTTAGAGAGGTATGACATTAGCACAGGGAACTGCTGGGAGAGACACAATGCATTTTTTTTCTTAAATCTTCCTTAAAAAATGAAAAGCAATCAAATGTCTGATAAAGCTAATGCCCATGTTAGCAGAATACAAGCTCACAGGACAGCGAGAGGAGATTTGGTTAGAGAGCAATTAGATAACTGTGGTGTTTTCAATCATCCCTGCCTGTTGAACTGCATCCCAGGACACTCAGTGAGCTTCCTGAAGCAGTTTTGGAGATGCAACCACTTAACTGTGAGGAGCCACCAGGGATAGGGAAGTTCCAGGGGGCCAGGGAGGGCAGTCTGAGGGCTCTGCTTTCAGAAGAGGGGAAGGAGGCGCTGGGGAATTACAGAGTAGGCAGACGGGCTTCAGGTCCCAGAAAAACACTTGGACAAATAACCAAGTTGCTTGTCAGCACTTAAAAAATATAAGGAGATGATCAACAGCCACAGGAAAGTGCCAAGAACAAATCACACTGAAGCAATATACTGACAGGAGAGCAGGGCTTGCAGGCAGCATAGCAGCCATTTATGTTTTATACCTTGATGGGTTTTGAGGCTTTGAACACAAAAGATTGCACATGATATTCTCTACAGAAACTGACATAACCCTGTTCTAGACTGAACTGCAGTGATAAATAAGCACACAATGAGAGCAGCTATCAATAATTTGCTGTTTGAGTGAAGAGTCTA
Organism: Pitta sordida; assembly: GCA_013390025.1. Lineage (NCBI taxonomy): Eukaryota > Metazoa > Chordata > Aves > Passeriformes > Pittidae > Pitta > Pitta sordida. The sequence goes on along the minus strand of WEKX01014572.1, from coordinate 105,160 downwards.
GGCATCCTGCTCTGGGTCTTTTCACACATTTCCAAAAAAAGTGGCATATAAAGGAGCAGAGGATACATCAGACTTGCCATGGCACTAAGGTGACAGCATGCACCACCATGGCCAAAGATGCTGAAGGGGATGGAGAGGAGGCCACTGCACACTCAGGGAATTGCTCTGAGCCCGGGGAGATGCTCCAAGATTCCCTGTAGCCACACTGCCCACCTGAGGTGCAAGTGAAATGGTGACAGATGGGAACTGCTCACTCTGGTTGGGATAAGCTGCTCACAGTCTGTATGTCTGTGTTTATATTGTTGCCTTTGCTGGTCACTGAAAGCCCCAGTGAACACAGAGCCAGCTGTAAGACTGAGAAGAATAAACTTATTTTAAAAGTAAAGTTTTAAGGAAGGTTTAGGAAATAAGCTAACTGAATAGCTAACATGTAATGGAATGCAGCAAAGTTATGGAAATAAGAAGAAAGGGAAAATGTGAAAAAGAAATTCCTAATCCCTTTCACACGATGCTACTGGTTGTTTGAGTGAAAAGTAGTTGAATTAGATTAATCTAATATATTAATCCCACTCGTTCAGGCACATTAGTTGTTTTTCTGGATGTTTAGTTAATTAGAGACAGATACAGTTACTTCATACTCATTTACTTCAGACTCACAGGCAAAAAGCTGCACTTGAAATGAGACTCCTATAAAGAGGGTAAGATAGACATCCAAATGACAAATGAAACTAGCAAAAAAAGGTATTACCTGCAGTTCTCCTGCTAGAAATGAAACCTTTTCATGATGCAAAACCAGTAGTACTGCAGGAGGGGATTTGGTTCATATTTAGAAGCCACTGCAGAGGACTAGGAATTGATTTTCCATGCATCCACAAGAGGAAACAAGACGTCTGTTTATCCCAATGCAGGGCCTGCCACTGTGAAATTGTATTTTCCCCATGACACTTATTTTGTTTCCGTGTGCCTGGACACAGAGATGCCACGTGTATTTCATGTTCTGCCATGACTTTCCAAGCTGGAAACCTCAGCAATCTGGGGAGCAGACTAGGAGGAACACACAGATGCCTGGAATTTGCCTCTGTACATTGACAGTGGTCTCCCAGAACAGACTGACCTACAGACTGCAATAAAGCTACAAAGCAGAAAAGAACTAATAAACCTATCCTTGCATCAAACCAGGTTGTTAATACAGCTACTCTTGGTATCAAGAGTATTAGGTACCAAATCAGCTTACCTCCTTCATTCTTAGGGATAGTGTGCACTTGTAAGAACACCAATCCAGTGACTCTAGAAGAGCCTTGATGACCAGATTGCACAAGCTACCCAACCCCTCTGAGACAACTGCCTTAAACTAGACATCTTCATTGCAGACAACTGCAGTTAGATGAGAATACTGTCACAGCAGGGTGCTGTCACAAGGAGGCCAAGAGCATCCTGGCTTGGATCAGAAACAGTGTGGCCAGTAGGACTAGGGCAGTGCTCATCTTCCTGTACTCAGCACTGGTGAGGTTGCACCTTAAATAGGGTCTAGTTTTTGGTCCCATGCTATAAGTAATACTACATCGAGGTGCTGGGGTGTGTCCACAGAGGGACAACAAAGCTGTTGAAGGGTCTGAAGCACAAGGAGCAGATGAAGCAGCTGGGGGTGTTTAGCCTGGAGAAAAGGGGACTCAGGGACACACTATCACTCTCTGCAACTACCTGAAAGGAGGTGGCAGTAGTAGTGAGGTGGAGGTCAATCTGTTCTCCCAAGCAACAAGTGATATGACAAGAGGAGAGAGCAACAAGTTGTGCTAGTGGAGGTTCAGATTGGATATGAGGAAAAATTTCTTCACTGAAAGCATTATCAAGCATTGGAAGAAGATACCCAGCAAAAAAGACGAATCACCATTCCTGGAAGTATTTAAAAGATGCACAGATGTGGCTGAGGGACACAATTTATTGATGGAATTGGCCGTAATAGGATAATGCTTGGACTCAATGATCTAAGCGGTCTTTTTCAACCTAAATGATTCTATGACTCTATGGATGGCTAAAGCACAAAAAGAAGCTTATTCAGAAGACTTTGAGTGAGGTCCAGTCCTCCATATGTACAAATAGGGACATAAGAAAATGCTATAAATATTTTACTGCCATGACTAAGGATGGCAACATTACTTCTGAATAATGAGAACATGAAGAATCACAGTATTAGTAACAGCTGGCTAAAACTCACTTTGAATTCTGGATAATTGCACTGTTTTTTTCTTCATCAAACCAAGAAAATCATACAGGAATTTAACTTTTCCCCAGCTAACAGATCATTAGATAAGGCTTTCACAAAGCACTTCAATAGAAAAACCCATTGTCGTACCAGAATGAATCTTAATAGAGCAGAACTAGATTTATAAGATGTTCTCCCTTCCCCTTATTCCTCTCTGCCCATTGCAGAGATGCACATGCTCAGCACTCATGTGCTACTGAGACCAGGGAGAAGGAATTAAAAAAAAAAAAAAAAAGGTGCAAGGATGCTGAGAGTCAGCTTCTTCAGCTTCTTCTATTAAGTAATGCTGTAGTTGGAGTGAGGCTAACCAAGGCAGCAAAGGCCCATGCGCTTTTCCTTCACACCCAGCAGCACAACTTGCTGATGTGTCTCAGTGGCGTGGGTGCCCGCCTCTGTGGGTTTGGGACAAACAGCAACAGTAGTCAGAGACAGAGGTCAGATAACCCTGGCACAAAAAAGAAATCAGAAGATATTTAGGCTTTATTAACCTTTTTCATCCTCAGCTGAAGGGCCTTGAATGCATCTGGAAAGTAAGTACAACCTGACAATGCACAGCTGGGTGGCCACCAGTGAAGATCTGCTTGAAATCCTGCCCTCAGCTGAACCTCTGCAAGAAATTAAAGATTTTAGCTGCTTATATTGATCTCATACCCTGCACAAAGAGAGACAAACAATTTCAAAATGCAGAAGGTGTCTGCGAAGGCACAAATGATGGTAGGGGTCAAGGGACAAGTAAGTCCTTTGTGATTCTTTCCCATTATTCTTCTTTTTATACAAGGCTAAATTTTAATGTTCTCTGAAAGATGGATGGTACTTAACTCTGTGACATGCCAACACAAATCTGAGGCACATTAAAACATCTCTGACAGTTTAAAATAATTGGAAAGGCTTTCCAGTTGTAGTTACTGAATTAAACATTATACTAGAGACATTTTAAAAAACACAGTATTGACTGGTGTTTGGTAAGAGGGACAGTTCAAGAATCTCTGGGTTTGAAAGCCTTCCACATATTTTGTTCTGCTTCAGGAATTTTGCTTTGGCAGAGTTTTGCACGAAGAGTGGAAATTCATGTGGACGGGTAGATGGAGGCTGAGATCAGCGGGCTGAGGGGTGGCAGGGCATGGCACAGTGTGCCAGGGACTTTCATAATTCTGGGAAGTCCACCAGGAAGGCAGGAAAGAAGAGCCTGTTCTCCCTCTATTCCCACCATTCACCGCATACATTTCTTGCACGCACAATGTATGCAAGCACCAAGGAGGATGAGACAAGATCTGAGTATGGAGTGAGCAGCGCCCAGCACAGTCCCCAAAACCTCAGGTTAGCTGAGAGACCATTCAAATGCACAACAGATGAACCCTTCTATTAATAAAGCAAAGAAATGTGGTTCTAGAAATAACGATTTCAACTAATCACGGGTATTGATCAACTCTGCGTTCCCAATAAATCCTGAGCAATGCCTGGACCATCCCTGCAAACAACTTCTGGTGCCATCACCAAAGCCAGCAGGATCCCCTGCCACTCAAGCCTCTCACAGGAGATAGTGGAGGGTTAGGACTGGGAAAGACGTGGCAAAGAGCAAAGAGGAGTCCAAAGAGATCTTCAGAGGAAGGGGGCGGCATGAGTGGTACAGGCTCTTCAGACAAGAGATGAGTAAGATGGCTGGTGAGAACAATGAATGGAAAAAGAAAGATATTCCCACTTACAGAAGAACAAGTGAGTACATGGAAAAATTATTTACAAATAAATTGCCACCATCTTCAGATGAATCCCATTTGCACTGGCTCTCTTGTGCTAAAAATCCTCATAAAAGCATGTGTGTGGCAAGGGTCTTGGGCTTTCTTAGCAAATTAATATGAATTGGAAGATGTGCAACAGGCAATTAGAGTAATTCCAGACCCCTGAGACAGGTCTGCAACACTGACTTGAAATCTTTCCATGGATTGCATCCTCAGTCATGATAGGGTTTCAGACAAGAAAACCAGGAACTCCCCCCGCAATCTGTATAGTTAGAGCACCAAAGAGTAGCCTCACCATCACTGCAAGTTCAGAGGAAAAGCAACATCTCACACTATCCATATGCACTGTAACATCCAGCTTGAGCCACTGGATCATGGGAAGATTTTCCTACTCTAGCTGCATGCGAAGCCATTCCTTCAAAATTGCTGCTTAATGAGAATTTTAAAAGTTCAAGAGCTACCAAGAAACCCACACAGTTGCTGGAATTTGCATTCTAATGATGACCATCCCAGCTGGGAAGCTGTTTGGTTTTAATTCAGTCTTCTGAAGCATTTTGCCGTGCAGTAAGACACTACCATGTAAAGATACTGAAGAATTCCCGGGGAAAATTGCTGGCAGGAGGGAAAAAATTGCTTACTTCAGATACATATTTCACTGAAATGATTCCTCTACCTGGTCAGGCTCTCAATTCCCTTCAAAAAGGCTGAGGGTGTGCAAAACTATCGCTTGCTCTCCTTTACCTCCCAGGCTTCCCTATTGCTCCATGAAGGAGCAAAAGGTGGGTGTGTGCCGTGCGTGGGAAGCACTTCCCAAGGCAAGATGCAGTGTTGGAGGTCTGCTCTGAGTGACAAGAGCTGCTTTGGCAGAGCCTAGTGGTGTTATGGAAGAGGGATCTGGTTTAATCCCATCTGAAGAATACCTGAAAGTTGGAGGAACTGGCTTTAATACTGCCAGCCAGTGAAGAAATGCTGCGCACTGTGTGTTAATGAGAACCTGGATTTTATATCCAGCTGGATGACAGATGGGGGATCCGGGGTTATTCCCTTTGGAGTATCGAGGGGGCCTTTTTCCAAAGGAATTGTCATCATCCCTGATCTTTAAGCAGCTGAACATCGACCCTCAATATTCATTCAAGTCTTTAACTAGATTTTTTATTTCACTGCCAATGCAGAGGTGATTATGCTGACCACGTGAGCGAGGTTTAGTCCTTAACACCGCCATACAGAAATAGCAGTCTGGGGGCTTGATGTCAATCTCTCGCCAATAAGGAGCTTGGCCGGCAGCCACGGACTGTGGGCTGAGTTCCCAGCTGGCATATAACTTGGAAGACAACCACGAGGTCTGGGTTCAATATCCAATTGCTAAGGAGTCTGGCTGACAGCCTCATTTTGTGGAATGAATCACAAATTAATATAATTCTTTTGATACCAGACAAGGGGCATGGCCTGCTTCCAAATGCTCTAAGGGCTCAGATAAAAGCCATAGGCATTGGGTTCAGTGTGTAAATGGTATTGAGGTCGGATAACAGTCAGGATTGGGCTTAATCCTCAGATGGTGAGAAAAAGGAATGAGTCCTGAGCTCTATCTTCATGCAAAAAAAAGAGAGCTCAAATGAGCAGAATAGCTCTGTTTTCAATCCTTGTGTGGTAAAGAGCTCACAGGACAGTAATAGTTTCTAGGAACAAGTGTAAACTGACATGGAGCTTCAGAAGAGATGTGGGATCTGGGTTCTGTCTCCAAATGCTGTAAAGCTCAGACAATGGCCAGAGGGGCAATTTCAAACCTTCTGTTCCAGCCTGTTGTCTGAGAAGAAACCAAGATCACATTACAACTAAGAAAGCTGTTTTCTCCTGCTGTATAACTTAAGGTGTTTACCCTTTTGGATCAGGATGAATCCGGCATCTTCTAAAGTTTCAGAAGGTAATGCAGGTGAGTGGGGATAGGACTTCGAGTTTGAGTAGATGAACAGAGCAAGGGAAAATAAGACAGTGAGCTCCATCTGCTCTTCCGTGTCTTGTTGGCCACTTCAGATCACTGGGCTTGAGCCAGGGAAATGGCTCCAGGGAAAATGCAGGTACAATTCATCAGCATCCTCAGTGGTCCAGAGTGCCTGCACTTCTGAGCATTCTTGGGGTCTCTGTGGGAGGCAGCTCATCCCATCGAGAGACAGCCACAGCCTGCGTGGCAATTACGTCTCACTGACACTGCTTGCACAAGGGATTGGTGTGAAACACCATATGGAAGCAGTAACTCACTCCCTCTCACACAGCTCACTCATGGAGTTGCCTCCTGATGCAGCTTGTTTAGCTTGCTTGAGTCATTCCACTTTGGATAAAGGAATGCAAAGGACATGAGTAGAAAATATTCAAATATTATTTTGACCAGGCATTTAGAGATGGTCTGTTAAATAGAAAGCCCTTCCTGGATGAGGTTTTATCGAAAGCTATATTGATCCTGTGAAAAGCTTCAAATTTGATAGCAATATCTCCCTGCTGTTGAGGAAATTTTTAACATGTAATTCCATTCTTTGTGACTCTCGGCTTTAACTCTGAAGTCCAAATAGGATGGATCACAGCGGACAGGGCCTGGTCAATATGAGTGTTGCTGTAACAGGCTGCGGTTTGTTGCTCTGACCTGCTAGCTAGTCTCCCGAGCAGCAACAGCAGACTTGGGGAAAAACCCTACAAAAGCCCCTCTCAGGGCAGCAACTACCCATTCCTAATGACCATGAGCGCTGGCGATAAGCCCTGTCAGCACCATCTCCTCCACGAGTGGTGAGCACAGCCCAACATTTTCCTCTTTACCCTGTGCAAAGCTATGAGGCTGGGGACAGGCTAACCCACATGCCACAAAGCCTTCCTCCAGGCTACACCTATGCACGTGGAGGGAATGAACCTGCCAGTCTTGGGAACATGGCTGTAAACATAACCCAGCTCCCCTGCCAGACCGTTTGCTGACAGAATGACTGTTTTATATGGCTGTAAGAGCTGCTATAAGTGCAGCTGTCTGAAAAGCAACAAAATGTATGATGTGTGTTTCTAAATCCAATGAAAGCTGGCAGTGCTGCGCTGCAGCTCCTTCCTTCTTTCACAGGATTTAGCTGAAAGACTTCTCCTGGGATCACCCCAATTTATTAACAAACAGCAGTTTCTGGAATAATTTAAACATGTTCCCAAATAGGTAAGAAGTGGTCAGCTCCTCAAGCTCTCAGTGAGCTCCCAAAGAAGCAGGCAGCTAGAGATGGACAGGGATGGCTGATGGGAGGACCAAATGCCTTCCCTGGCAACCTCACAGGGAGGATGGGGCTGTGAATCATATTGATATAAGGGCCTTTGACGTGGGGGTACATAGGCAGCTGCAGAGCATTGTCCATAGGGGAATGGTGATTTATGTAGTTTAAAGCTACCTTAAGGTGCAAACATGAGCCACTCCTGTGCTGCCATGGAGGAGAGGTGACTTGATCCCTGCACAGTGCTGCTCCCTAGCCCAGGAAGCCACACGGAGAGAGAGGGACCCTTCCTGCACCTGAGTCTGACATCTCAGGCATGGTAGACCTTGTGCAGTCCAAACCTCTTGAGGTAAGTACAAGATAATGCCACAGCTTGGTGTACAGCCATATGTTGTAAAACAAGGTAAAGCAAGAACACAAGAGCAGGTACCATGCCTGTCCCCACATTCACCTCCTGCTGCCTGACATCTGCAGGGCAGATGACAAGCGCTGTCATGAGAACCCATGTCCCCCATGCATCACTTGCTACTCAGGGAAGCTGCATCCACATCATTCTTTCAAGCTTCCCCGGTGGCAAGGAAGAGGTTTTCTTTATAGTTACTTTTTCTTGACAGCAGCCAAAGCACTAACACTGCAGCAAGAGCATGGGTGTTTTAAGCGCTTCCCTGCAAAAGATTAGCTGGGCAGCACAGGCTAAGCAACAACCTGTGCACATGTTGCATGACTAAATTGGAATGGAAAATGTAGACATGAAGCATGTTTTTAACATGTTCATTTAATCTCAGTAAAACATTTAACCCAGGCAAGCTCTACATCTAGTTTACCAATTCCCTTCAGCCCATCCAGCAGCTCACATACTCCATTTTTCCTGCCTAAACTGCTGTCATGTGGCAGACACACGGCATGATTCAGAAGAGCCTCATGCAGGGCTGCAAGCCAGATCCAACCAACAGCATCCCTGGAGCCACAGAAGGAGCAGTGCCTTGTACCAGGCCCTCTGCCTCCTGCCCCCTGGGTCTGTGGCTGCTCCAGAGCAGAATGACATTTTTCAGTCATGCGAGGAGGCTGAACTACCACATCGGGAACAAATTCAAATTGAGGACTTTAGTGTTGCCAAACCCCAACATTCAAAAATCATGAGTCAAACTCACAAAAATCATGGGACTGGCTCAAGAAACCTGATTTTAACATCATTTTCATTGCCTGCTGTTTTCAAATATTTGGGGTGCCTTTATGGGATGCTTTTAAACTCTTCCACTACCAGGAGATTTGAAATCCGTCTTGTTTTTATTTTTCCTTTTATGGCAGTTGATGTGCAGCAAAACAATCATTTTACTTTACAAGTTGTTTGGGTTGGCCTCGCTTCGCCATAGGCGGTGGCTGCAGCCCCAGGCAGGGGCATGCCTGACATCCCTCAGTGTCGGGCACTGCAGCAGAGACGCTCTGCCCTTAAACAGGTTTCTGGCCATTTCATTTTACAATCCCCAGCTATTGGGAAGCAAACCCAGAACACACAAAAATCAGGTGCTTCCTTTTATGGGTCTGAGTCGAAGTTTCCTATCATGCAAGGAGCCGTGGTCATGGTGCGTTGCTGAAAGCTGCTGGTCCCAACCCCAGCACATCCTCCCCTGCCTGCTGACCCCTTCCTCTCCATTGGCCGACCCTACTTGTTCCTACTCAACAGAGCAGCTGACTTCCCTGGGAGGAAGAGGGAGTGACCTGGGCTCTTCGAACATGGGCATCTGGTATTTTTCAAAACTCTGAAACATTTTAACTGAAAACTGTCTTACAAAAAAACACAACACCACACAAAAACCCAACCAAAAAACAACACATAAAACCGGAAATGTTTCAATCTGAAATCCTTAATTAAAACCACACTCTTTAGTACATGAAGAAGGAAGTTAAAACAGAAATGTACTTTTGCACATTACAGACAGCATTATAATAAACACAGAGCACTGCCAAGAAAGAGGCATTTTCAAGGCTAAAGTAGATGCCTCCAGCTGCACTTGGATAATGTCAGAGGGCTTGTCTGCACTGCTCAGTGTCCCTGCATTTGAACACAACAGTGACCGACTGAGTTAGTAGAGTGAGGAAGATGGCAATTACTGGTGCAGACTGTGAGTACTGCAGCGAAGACCACAACCCGCTGGGGTCTGTGACCTCCATCAACTTCCCACAGGGCCCAAATCCAGGTCTTAATCTGCAAAATATTTGAAGGAGCTGGCCCTGGCTCTCTCTGCTCCTCTGGGCTCACAGATATGGCTAAGCTGGAGGGACCTGGCTTGGCAGGAGCTCTACCTGGCTAATCTGTGGGGGAATTTTGTACCAAAGCACACAGGGTGGAGTCTGAACCTGATTTTGAAGGCAGAGATAAAATGCTGGAAAAGGCCAGCATTTTTAGTCTGACGCCCTTGCACCAGGTAGCCTGGGATGCCCATGATGATTGCAGGAGTCAAACCCCGTCCCTCAGTAGGATAGATTAAAATTTGCTACAAGAATGGAAATCAGCCTAGCCCCATGTAAAATTTTGCAGTTATTTAATATCCATAGTCAAAATAGGAAGTCTTCAGTGTCTTCACAGTAATGCAGTTGTTCCAAGCTTCCAATCAATTCTGCAGCTCTTTGCTATTGTACAAATCTTACCAAACTCTGTCAACAAACCACTGCTGTGTGGGACATTTAGGATCTCATGAACCAATTGATGTGGTGGGGGGGGACAGGTCTGCTTAGACTCCTGCTCTTCTTCACGAGCAGTAGAGCCAGAGCAGCCTTGTCTGCATGTAAGTGCCAGTAGAACAAAATAGGAAGTGTTTGGGTTTTTTTGTATGAAGAACGATTTGGTGTTCAAGAAGGGGTTCAACAAAGTCTGCTCAAAAGACTTTGTGCAAGTCTCTAGGGACCAAGAAAGAGGAAAGGAACACAGAAGATGTCCCACAGAACTCCATTAATCAGAAATATAACATGGATGACATATTTTTGGGTGTCTGACTAATAACTGGAGTCGGTAGGAACAGGTAGTTTTAATTATCCTGCTAGCTGCTAAACACAGAGCAGGGTGGGTCCCCGACACTCAAAGCTGCTCTAATGCAGAGGGGAAAAGTTGCTTTGGAGATGGGAAAGTAACAGGGGAGGGGATGTTTATTACTTGGATAATATTGATACAGAATGTTGATAAATAATCTAAAAATAAAAGTAAATTCGAGTGCAGCTCAAATGAGTGTAGTTACAAAACCATAATTTTTGGCAATTTAAGGCAGTGAAGGAGAAAGAAAAATGGATTAAAGATAATGTATTTTTTAAAAAAAGCAAATTTGAACAAATTCAGGGCACAGGTCAAGAGGATCTCTGGGGAAGGGAGCTTAAGACAGCATTTCCCAACCAGTGAGACATGGAGAGGCAACAGCTGTGCTGTGGGTCCAGGGGAGAGAGCAGCAGAAAGAATTGCAGGAAAATACCCTGAAAATACATTCAAATAAGAGGAAGAAAGAGGAATATATCAATTGGTAACTCACTGCAAAACAATGAGCAACATATTGACATAGAAACAACTCTTTTCTTTAGTTTTTATTGAGATGATTAACTGTGACATGACTGTTAGTTGCATTAATCTGAAGTGTGAAACAGCAGTAGACCTGAAGAGGAACAGAACAGATGAAAGACCACTTGGGAAACCTAAACCACAGAAGTGCTCAATTATCTCTATGAAATCTAGGTCAGACTGTTTTGTCAAATACAGAAGATTCATATGTAGTCAATGAATACCTTTACTGCATTTTTCACCCAGAATTTTGCTACTATCAGCATGCCCTCTTACAATAATGCACTTTGCTGAAGCAGTTTTATTCCTGGAATACTGGAAATACACTTATTGCTTTATTCCCCTGGATACAGATGCAACCCCAATTCACAGAATCACAGAATATTCTGAGCTGGAAGGGACCCACAAGGATCGAATCCAACTTTTTAAATGGCACCACTGCCTCCCTGGCAGGAAGCAACCTCCCGGTCTCCCGTATGAGAGGCAGGGACAGCCACCACTGTACTAAAGTGGATTTTTTATTCTCTCAGCTTCCTCTCACTGTTTGCCAGCATTTCAGGAGGATGCACCTCATCCAACTTTACTACAATGGAGATACATGTCACCTGAACAACTACAGTCGTTCAAGGTGATCAGGGAACAACAGGCATAACTTCTTGTGAAGTAAGCATCCAAAGTGGCTTAGGTGAACTCTCTCAAAGCTCTATACCTATATTCCTGGACAACAAAGCCAGCCCAGCCTTGTAGATCATCACTGCAGATATACGGGCTTGGAGGGGATGGATGCTAAATTTCACAACAAACACCATGCAGGCACTGCTGCCAGCACAACTCCTCTGCATTGATTAGCACGTCCTTGGTCGATGTGATGAGAGAGAGGGGTGATTGCAGAGCCTGCCAGGACAGTAGCTCCAGATACCATCCATTAACGGTATGCTGCCTAGAGATGGCTGTTGAAAACAGAGAGACCCACATAGGCAGAAGAGAGCCACTTGTGGTATGTGGTACTCAAATAAACATGTAGCAAAAGGCTGTGCTGTGAGTTACTCCACTCACTGAATGGATTTAGATGTCAGACGTCAGCTCTTTTTCCAGAGAGACCCTCTGCATGGCTTCTAATAAATCTGTGTACCCAACTGTTGAGTGACCTACAGCACTGCCTTCTCTCCTTCTCCCTTTCTACTCCTGGAACACAAATCCTTCAACTGAAAATACATCAAATTCTGGAGCTAAAGAGTTATATTAAAATTGAGTATATGAGGTGCTGGATTAAGCTAATGGTGTCATTGGCTTGCCTTCTGGGAGAGGGATCTGAGGTTTTTGCAATATGCTTGTCAGATTTTTCAGCTCACTCGGCTAAACAAATAACCACTGTTAAACCTCTGAAAGGGATTCTGCCCCCAGCCAGAAAAGACCGCCTTATGAGACAATTCTTGGAGATAAAGGTTGATCTAAAGAAGCCTAATTTCTCAGGGTTTAACTGAATATCCCACTGGCTAAGTAAATGGTTATCTTTCTGGATATTCCATAATCTCAACTGAAAAATAAATGCATGGAAAATATTAAAATCAACTTATTAAATAAATTCCCTTCCAAAGTGCTTGGCAGTCTTTAATTAAATAATTCCACCTGAGGATCCCATCCCCTCAGATTACTTATGAGATACGTTCACTAGCTCCCACCTTTGGTAAATGGGAACCATGTGGGCAGCGTTAGGAGAGTGAAGTGCAAGAAAGGGTGAGTCCAGTGAAAGGTAAAGGAACACACCATGGAATGTTGGGGAAGATTAAAGGGAGACAAAAGGAGGGATGAAAGCTTCTGACAGTGGAGAACAGGAAATTTTCTGTGTCTGAGGAAGGTTATGGGTTTGCTCTGAGCAGGAAGCAAGGTATTAGGAGCTGGAAGAAAACACTAGGTCTTGTCCTATGAGGAAATGATTCAAAAGCATTTACTTTCCAGATTAGCAATGACCCTGTTCCTTTTACTGGTGAGGCTGTGAATGTTGGAAGCCCCATCCTGCAAAATGTGGCTGGCTGTGCATTATTGTACAGCTGACAAACGTTACAGTTTCAGAACTGAGAACTACATATATATACTTATTCTTACAGCACTCAGAAATGATTCAACAGATTCTCACTCAGATTTCAGGTCATCACTTCGAGCTCTCATTCCGAAACTTTAACATAAGGAATTCGTTTTTAAAGAGAGATATGTAATAGGATAAAATTCTAAAAACTTAAACCACATTTGCAACAACAGACCCAGGTTTTCACATGCTCTTGTGCTTTGTCAGCACCAAGGGGGCAAACAGGGCAAGAGTTTGGATACGACAAGAACAAGTTAGCCACCGGGAGCATCTCTTGAAGAGAAAACAGAGAGAGACAAAGGATGCCCATGACAAAGGCAGCAAACCTGGGGAGCCCCAGCCTCTTACCAGCAGCATGAACTAAATCTGGTGGTGGTGTGCTGCCGTGCAACACAGTAGCTTGAATCACAGAATATTCTCAGTGGGAAGGGACCCACAAGGATCATTGAGTTTAACTCCTAAGTGAATGCTATACAGGGACTGAACCCACAACCCTGGTGCTAATCTCTTTTTTATATATATATATATAATAACCTAACTCCCTATCCCATCATCCCATTATCTAGAGCATGTCAATGAGTTTCTCATCCAGTCTTTTCTTAAACACCTCCAGGGATGGTGACTCCACCACCTCCCTGGGCAGACCATTCCACAAAGACTGATGGCAATGAACAGGCAGGTTTCTATAGCAATTTAGGGAGGAATGGGAAATATTTTATGCAGATGCGTGTAGAAATAGACTATATCTTTCTAGAGCACTTTCAGCCATCCAATCAACAAAGTTACACATGCAGCACTTGTGTCAGAAGAGGTAGCAGCAGTGTGGAGATGTTTATCAAGCTGGTCCCTAGAAGACTGTGATTTTTTTTCTGGAGGACTTTACTGGCACCCCAGTGCAGACAAGTCCTGGGACATCAAATGCAACATAAGTCCACAACTATCAGAGAGTCATGAAAACCTCATTGCCTTGTTGATTGCTCTTCACTTAAGCACAATCTAATCACCACAAGGACAGGGCAGAAGGGGAACCCATCCTCTGCAGTGCCGTGGAGGAGTTTTGCAATGCTGTTGATAATCGTGCTCCAGAAAGGCATTGGCTGGGACACTGCACTGAGTGCTAAGTTATAATTACTGTTTCCTGTGTATTCCATTCCTTGACACAAGAGGTGCTTCAAGTCCTATCAGCGATGATTTCCCACTTCTCAAAGGATGGAGATCTGCAAAGTTTCCTTAGCCTCTAATGGCTGCTTCCCAAGGACAGACTCACTAGGAGGTGCAAGCTATTGGCAGCACAAGGGCCCAGAGGAGTTGTTGACCGTGTTTAGGCTATGATCCAGAAGACTTGATTTCATCCAGCATAAGTGGAGCTGTTTTATTTATTCTAATGGTCTGATGGTGAGGGAGGAGTGCTCCCTGGCTGCCCACGCCAGCCCTGTTCCAGGCATGGCGGCCAACAAACACCCCTGCTCCAGAAAACACTGCTCACAGGGATGAGGCACTCATCCTCTTGTGCCACCTCGGAGCAAAGTTTCAACAGACTCATGCTTTCTCCTTGGAGACATTTATTCTTAGACCTGTTGTCTGACCCTCTATGTCTTCTCCAGCCAGGTGAGTCCATGTGATTGCACCACATCATGCTGTAGGACTGTTTGAACCTCCCTTCTCCAGCAATAGCCAAGAGGAGATACCTGGAGAAGAGCACAAGAGGGACAAGAACACCATACTTTCAGGTGATACTCTTGGCATCCAGGAATCAGTGGCACAGGCCACCAAATATACAAGTAAGTCTTGCTTCCCAACTAAAAGCAATAGCAAAAGCCAGTAAATAATGATAGCCCCAGCACTTCACATGTAGCAAAAGTATTTCAAAACTCAACTCACAGTAACTTGCTGTGCCATCTAAAGGTTTGAAAGCAAGATGTCCTAGTTCACGCAAACAGTGAGAATCTGCTGAACCCTCAGAACAGATTTACGCCAAATTATAAATAAAGATCCAAGAAGACTTGACACAAATACTGAGGCAATGACTAGAGAAATGACTTATGAAGTGCACAGTGAATGCCTGCAGGGCTGACCAAATGGAGGAGAAGCTTTTAAGAGCTGCAGAAGTTTTCCAAAGGAACAGTATCTGAGGAGTGCCAATTTGTTTCAAAGATTTTCCATCTGCACACAAATAAATAAATAAGGAAGATGGAAGCAGAGAGAGAGAGATCTGTATTGTCCATCACAGAGTCCTATGTGGGTGTAGCTCCTTCTGCGCTGGACTCCAGTGAGACTGAAGCGTTGCAGATGGCTGGCGGTAGTCATCTGTGTGGGGCTGAGTTTTACTTTATAGGTCCAATTCTGCCTCTAAAGTGAATACTGTATCCTCTACACATCTAAGGTACTCTCCAGACCTGCACAGCATTTATCTAACCAGGGACGGAGCAACAATATACCTCGTAGGCAGAGCATGGTCTGGGAGGATAGCAAGA
Organism: Pitta sordida; assembly: GCA_013390025.1. Classification (NCBI taxonomy): domain Eukaryota; kingdom Metazoa; phylum Chordata; class Aves; order Passeriformes; family Pittidae; genus Pitta; species Pitta sordida. The sequence continues at coordinate 89,827 of WEKX01014572.1, read as the reverse complement.
ACAAACAAGCAAGGAAGGAAGATGAGAGACAATAAGTAGAAGGGGAAAAGAAATAAATTTATTGGCCAGGCCATGATGTCCCAGCACGCATTAACCCCCGCTGCTGCTCTCCACAGCACCTCAGCATAAGGACACCAGCCTTGCCACCCACCAACACATCTGCGGAGGGAGCAGAGAGGGAGGTATGGGAGCAAAAGAGAGGACAAAGGCAAGCCAAAGAGTACAGGAGGGAAAAAGTATTTTGGGGTTTATTTTTCACATAGGATTCACAACATTCCACAGAAAATTTAATTTTGTTGTCCTGTTCTTGTTTGCTAACCAGAACCAATTTAATTTTAAAACAACACGCAGAGCCAACAGGGAAAAAACATTTTGCAATGGCTCTTCACTCCCACTTGGAACGGCAAGCACAGCTTAACTCGTTCGGTTCTCGCAGCCGCAACACCGGCTTATGTGGAGCTGGCCTGGGAAGCCTCTGGCCCGGAGGGAAGAAGGGACTCACTGGCGCCCGTAAATGATACAATACAAATGGGTTTCTTTGAGCAACTTGACGAATCCCATTTCGCGCATCTGTGGAGGCTGGAGGTGGTGGAAGAGGAGAGCAATTTGTCGCATGGAACATCTTCCTCTTGCCCTGTCTTTCCACTCGACAGCTCACTCCGTGGTTTGTAGAAAACAAATTACTTGTTGCCGCACTTAACAAAGAGCAGAAAGCTCCTATCCTCTTCTACTATCAAGAACACGCACATTTCTCATATCAGCATGTGAGTCTTCTGTGGTTTTATGCCTTGTTGTGACAGTTTGGTAAACAAGCTGATAAAAATCAAGAGCTTTTCAAAGGCAAGGTTAACACACTCATGTGTGACCTGGCTTGTCAGAGAACACCAGAAACTCCAAACACGTTGCTTCTGCTTACCATCTGCATGAGCTTATTCAGACTAAAATAACAAAGTGTGTTTCCTGATCTCCATCAATGTAAATAGAGCCATTAAGCTGCAAGACTGTTTACATTCTGTGAAATAGTCATTGCATTCATCCTGACTGCTCCTCATCCTGCAGCCACAGCGTCCCCACACTGTGCTAGTAGTGGCTCTGCTGCAGCCCACAGCCACACTGACCACTGGTTAACACCAGGCACTGGGACCCATCACGTCTGTGCCACAAAACCAACGGAAACCCCTCCACAAATATTATCTGCTGTTGTCCAAATTCGGTTTCATAACTAGAAACAAGGATACACTTGAAGGATCCAGCTCTCCCAGTTGTAGTATCTGGCAGGCAGAAGTAGGAACATTCACATCTTATAAAAGGAGATCTTTTGGTAGGTAAAATCATAAATATTAGAGCAGAAAAAATCTCCTGAAGCTTGCCAGTGGTGTGCTTACAACAGCTCTTTCTTTGTCACGCAAGGACCAACACACCAACACGAGCACGTAGAGATGGCATGGCCTCCATCCCAGAGGATTTATGTCCTTGAAGAGGAGGCGACAGTACCATCTGTAAGCCATTGCATCCCAGGACACTAGAGCCAAACATTGCACTCTTTCAGTGGAGGTAACCCATTTGCTCATAGAAGAGGGCTGAGAGCAAACATTGCCCAGCCCTGTGAGGGTCTGATCTGCACTCAGATGGGCACCAAGCTCTTAGGTGCTAATGGGGACATTTGCACAACCCATTTGCTGGGAACACATGCCATTCTGGATGCAGGTAACAGGTTTGACTAGATTAGATTAGGTAATAGGTGATAGGTTGGACTTGATGATCTCTATGGTCTTTTCCAACCTTACTGATTCTGTGATTCTGTGATTCTGTGCAAGCTGCCTTACAGCCCTAATAGGTGTTCCTTGTATAAGCAGGAGATAATCGTTTTTCGTTGGCCTAGCTTCACCTGCAGAATTGTAGAGAATGAGAATTCCACATTTGGAAATAATAACAAAAGGATAAAACTGGGCAAATAATGATACAGGCCAGGTCACACATTCCCATTTTATTAGACTCAAACCTTCCTGAAAGAATTTCCTTATATCTGCGTGTAATAGCTAAGTGCAAATATTTTCTAGAGGACATTCTGTTTCACAAAATGGAGGGGCTCTGTTTCTGTGCAGGTTACACCATAAATTACCCATTATGAATTCGGCAAATGTTGCCTTTATACTATCTAGCATAACAGCTCTGGATCTGCCCTTGTGGCTCTGCTTGGTGAGCCAGCCCTGCAATTCCACTGTTCCGTGAGAACCATTCCCCCTCGCAGGGCCAGAGAGTTGTGTCTCTATATCACCACTCTTCAGCTACTGTCCTTGTATTGGTCCCAGCTGAAAATAGTACGTATCCTTTTTCTCTTTCGCGTATGATTCTTCCCTACCCTCTCCCTCTGCTAGCAATTAAATCACTTGAGCATTTGGGAACCAGAATGAAGGCCAACATTCTCCATCAACCTGACTGGGACAATGCCACTCAGCCCAGCCTTGTGCTGAAGGGGAGCAGGCAGCAGACAGCCCACAGAACATGGACAAGGATAAGGAAGAAAGGAGTACAAGTGCATTTGCTTTGGCTACTGACATTTTGCCAACCACATCACACATAACTGTTTAACAACAGGGCTCATGAAAACCAGCATACTGGTATTTGCTTTTACCTTGACTTTCAAGGCATCTGTACCATGCAGGCAGTTTTTAAAAGAGTAAAACAAATATTGATTTGCACTTGCATGTGAACAACAGTAAGGTCAGATATACTTTGGGAATGGCATTGCCCTCATCAGAAGCAGTGTGCCCAAGGAAACCATTCTGCCTTGATTCAGAACTGTTAATCATATTCCAGGAACGATCACTGGTTCTAGTGCTACACACCTGCTGGGAGAGAAACTTTCATCACAGAAAGCTAATCAGTTAACATACCAACTATAATTTAACTCCAAATAAATCAGAATGTTGTGACATTTTTTATGCCAAGATACTGCTGCAGAAATAAAAAGTGCCTCAGTGTAAGTGCTGCAAATCTCAGTCATGATACAAGCAGATAAAGCATGCCAGTATGCAGCACCTTTCATCTGTCCCTCTGCACCTAAAACAGTTAAAGAATTTCTCTATGCTTTGTACAACAAACTTTAAATATCATTACAACCCCTCAGGTTTGCGTCGTGGGGAAGATTGAGTGAAAATGGATGCCTGTGGTTAGACTATGTTTTAATCATGTCCAGCCGTTTCCACTTGAGGTGTATGTATCAAATATCTGTCCAGACAGGAAAGACGCACACACAGGATAGTCAGAACAACTGAAACTCACGCACTTGAGAAGGAAAACATCTCCCAGTTGTGCATGAGTTGGCTCCAAGGATCAGGAAATATAAAGAAGATGATGCCCAGGGACAAGGAAGTCTCACCCACGGGATGTGTTTGGGCACATTGCAGTGATGTCATTGAAGAACAGGCCATTTCAGGTCAAGGATGGAGAGAAAACCATTCCCTTCCCAGTGTCAGGTCCTGCTCAGAAGACACCTAACCCAGATGGGAGAGGTGAAAGCAGCAGCCATGATCTGTTCTCAAGCACATGGCAATGTTTCATTGTCCAAAGCCTGAAACGTTGCCGTTGTAGGCCAGAAATGTTACTACATTATTCAGCATTAAAAAGCATTTTCCACTTAAGAACAGACACAAGTTTGAAGCCAGTGTAAAAACACCCTTTCAATCAGCAGTAACAATGGCATCTTTCAGTTCTGCTGATGCTTCAGCAGAGATCTGTACTTCTGTATGTATGGTTTTAATAAAAGCAGCCAAATAATCCCAGGGATGCGCTCTCTAGAAAGCCCTGTGGAGGATTTGTGTACTTGAAAAAGGAGCATGGGGTTCATGGCAGCTGAGGTGGTACTTGTGTGAACAAATCTGTACCAGGATAAAGATGCTCCCAGCCTAAGTTGCAGCAGTACAGAGCTGTAGGCTGACAAGCCCCTGGAGAGACAGAAGAGAATTATGGAGTGTTGAGCTAATTAAGTTCACAGCCTTAATTACTGGAGCACTACAGCTGATAATGCAAAACCAGCCTTGTAAACAACCTTCTATTTTCAGCTACTCATGCCAACAACTTTCTTTTGAAAGCATCTGCTGCAGAACTCGGACTTGTAACATCCCAAGGGCATGTTCTGGAAAGTGTGAAAAGGTGCTCTGAAGCCCTATAATGTCAGGTATTTAAAGCAAAAAAGATCTTGACAATTCCTATTTTTAAACAAATAATGAAAACATGATGAAAAATTTCAAACTCCTGTGTGCTGGAACATGCGCGGTTTAAGCGCTGGTTGCAAAAAAACCCCCAAAACAACAACAACAAAAAAATACGGGAATTCAGTTTTATAGATGGTTTTCAAAGTCTCAGCTTTTCTTCAGTGTATCCTCCCCTGAGATCAGATGAACAAGAGTCAGGGTCACACACACAGACCCTCTCCTAGTCCCAGGAGAACACAGATGGAGTTGCAGCCTCACACCTTAATTGGTTTCATCCTTCTGGCCACACTAAAACTTCTTAGAGGCTCTAAAGGAGGAGGAACCATCAGATCGCCTTGTCTGACCTCTTGTGCGTCACACACTATAGTATTTCACCCACTTATCCATGTGCTGAGCCAAATAACTAAAATTTGGCTGAAGCATATTTTCTATAAAGGCATCCAGACTGAGCATAAAGCATTACAAGATGAAGAGAAACCACCTTTTTTTTCCTGGGGTAGTTTATGTAGCTGGCTAAATATTTGTGTCCCATTTCTATTTGGAATTCTTTGGGTTTGGCTTTCAGTCCCCAATTTTTTTCTGCCTCTAGCAATTAGATCAAGAGAGCTTGCAGTACATTATATATTTTTTCCTGAGACCACACAAATCAAGCAACATTTTGGGGTTTTTTTTTGATACACTGAACTGGCCAAATTTGTGAAGGCTCCTTCAGCTGGGTAGTCCATAATGTAGTGAGCCTATACCTCTTGGTACTCTGTGGAACTCCCTCCACTCCTCCAACCTTCACATATCCAGGTGAAACAGCAAATCAAATGTGTTCAGTATGAGTCTCAGCTGATGCAAGGAGAGCCTAGGGAGGAAGAGCTAAAAGGTAATGACAACCTCAGCCATAAGAATAAGTCAAGGGAGCTTGGAGATTGCACTAAACTCTGTCCTGTAGACTGCCTAGACTTCCAGTTACAGCAACAGCGCAAGCATCATTCCTGTTCATGTGAGTCCCAAATCAAGGAACAGAAAATGATCCTTGAAAAAAACCTCAGTCCATAAGAAGCTCAGTAAAGGTCATCAGATCATCTAAGCTGCCCCCCACATAGCCAAAGCCAGGAACCTCCTAGAGCCACCTTCAATGAACTCAGTAATTTGAATTTTACTCAATAGCAAAATGCATGATTTTTTTTTCTTAAATAGAAAACAAGTGCACTAGATCTACTTCTATACTGTTGCCCACTCAGTGAAGCGTTAAATGTTTCCTGGGATAGGGTGCAAATAATGATGTAAGGTTTTGGGAGCCTCAGACATGGGGCAGCTGGAACAACTGGACTATCATGAGCTGTCAACATGTGAACAAAGATATCAACTATGGGATGAGATTCTTGGGCATTAAAATATACATTTCACAATTCCCACAGCAGACAGTGATTTATGACTCACCCAATTATCCCTGTCTCATGATGGAATATAGCAGAAACATTAATGAGAGAACCAGGGCTAAGAGGAGACAAAAATGGAAAGACTTCCACATGGTCATTCGTGATATGATATGATTCTATTACGATATTCCAGTGCCCACCCAAGGGAACGTGTGCTGGTCAAATGAGGGAAAGAATATGGAAGAAGACCAGATCACCTATTTCTGTTGTGAGTAGCAGTTTGAAGAACAGAAGATGACAAGATGCTACATTTCAGTCCTGGGAGAGCATCAGTGACTGATGAGCTAGGCTTAGATCCCTGAGATGCTGCAGCCTTCATGGCAAACCTGGTCTCTAAATGATAATACATTTTGTTATTTCATACCTTCACCCTGCCATTGTAAATCATTAGAGTCAGGCAGATTAATGAAATAACCTGTCCTTTAAGCCCTGCTTAGTGCTAAATCTGAGTGCAAGGCTCTTCACCACTTACCACACCTACCCTACATCCCAGAGAAGGCATGTAGGATAGGCTGCAAGTATGCAGCTCTGTCCATCCTACAGAGAAATTGGGACACACCTCCCTATCAAAGCTACATTTTCATTAGCATTTCTGTGCATCTTTTATTTGGTAGCACTTTCCAACTTAACCCAGGCCAATCTCTCACTTAATTGCAAGAACATAGTCATTAAGAAAGTTACATGAATTGGCAGGTTATGAGAAACATATTTCCTGGAAAAGATTAGCCTGAGCTGCCTAATAAATAACATGATAGCAGAAAGGGTGTCTAAGATTCAGGGGTCACCAGGCACTCATTACCAACACAAAAGCTTTTATAGGTTCTCTTGGACCTCCTAAAGAAGACAGTGAAGAAATAGGTATGAAATCAGTTAGTCACAGCATAGCAGAGCTGAGTACCTGGCTCATTATAAAGCAGAGGTCAAGCACCATGCAATAAAAAGAAGAGATGCAAAGCTGGTTTTATGTGCATCTTTTATCTAGAGTGGGTGCAAGGACCATGGATGGAGCAGCCCCTGGGGTCCTTGGCACAGTTCTTCCTCAGCAGTACAGCGAGGCACTTGAGACACAAAGAAGTGATTTCAAAATCATGAGTGTCAGCAGGAACAGAACAGTAATTTTAATTTCTAGCGTGGCTTTTAATTAAAGGGAGCACTAACGTTACAGTGAGACTCTCATACAGACAAAGCATATAGAGTATCTGCCTCTGCACTGCTCGAGTAGAAACATCCTTCAGACACCAGGAGGCACCAGCACCCTGGCAGGGATGAACTTGCGGGTGATGCTCTCAGTGCTCGAATGGATAACTAGGAGTCAGCTTTCTCCAGCTGAGCAAGCACAGCTTTTCCATAAGCATGAGTTTTGTATTTGCATGTAGCCCTCCCCCATATCCCTTAATTTTCTCTCAGGCTTTCTGGTGTACAAATATCTCCACTAGCTGTCATCTTTTTGCTGTCTATATTCGTTCCAAAGGCTTGTACCTGTCCATCACCCATTAAGTTGCTTAAAGTAAAACCTTGCTTTTTCTCCCCAGAATATGATATCCCCAGTATGTGCATCATAACCCAGTGAAAATGGAGCAGCTCTCACATGCCAAAGCAGCCACGAGCCATTACTGGAACCATCAGGCCCAAGACTCCTCTTCCTATCATTATTATCCCAAATATCATGACACCTAAATTGCCACTGGGAAGAGCACTCCTCTGCATATGATGCCCAGCTTATTTCTGAGAATATAAAGTTCCATGTCTGTCTCTAGTTAGTTTCACACTGAGACACTTGGATGCTATGCAAGCCAAAGCCTGCACATCTGCTGGGATGAGAGATGCTCTGTGGCAGCTAAATCTCCAAGGTGACCACAGTCCATTTGTCTTTACTTGTGGCAAGCTGAAGTGAGGCCATACCATAACACCTAGTGCTGTTCTCCCCCTCACTGCTTCCACCATCCTGAAATCCCTCCCAAGGATGGAAATCCACGGGAGTTCAAGTCCCAGCTGTAACACAGAGCGTGTTTAACTATCTGTTCAGAGATTCTGTTAGTAAGAATTGCATTCCTTTAGTGCCTGAGGTGGGAGCTATCAGAGAACTGTGTTCCCATGTAGAGATTAGACAATCCAAACAGCACGAAACCGAATGGCACTGAAGCAGCTGGCACTGAATTACTGGTGGAGGCTCTCTTTTCTCAGGAAATCGCTTCAAGGAAGACGTGCCATGGAGGGTTCCTCAGCCTCTGGCATCTCCAAACCTCACATTCATATGGACATGTAGGAGGCATCATGGATGTCACCATGTGCCAAAAGACATGGCACTGATCCAAGCCTACCAAAGCCACCAGCATGGATGTGCTCCACCAGGGGCACAAGTGCCAGCATTTCTGCATAACATAAACCCCTTTAAACCTCTTGTTCCTGGAACTTAAATCTGCCATTTTAAAGCAGCTTAAATGTGATGTGAACACAAATAAAAACATCATCCACCAGCTCTGCTGCTGCACAACAACTAGCTTTGAAGCTGGCTAATTCACTTAGCAGGAGCTCACCCTGCAGTGCTCTTGAACAAGGACAAAGGGATGACAGAGCATCACTAACAGCAAAACCTATCTAGAAAAACTTCCAGTTTGTTTCTGTTTACTGCTCAGGGTACTAACAAGTTCAATGAGGAGAAAAGCACATGTACTTTCCTGCTACAAAGGAAATGCAAGCAGCCCAAATGCATGAGGTAACTCACACATAAGCTTTTTAAAGCAATGGCTGTGACCATTTCTGGGGTTTGGGACATGATTGCCCCAAGGGAACACATGGCTACGTGACACAGAGCCCTTCTCTGGGATTCATACTCTAGGGAAATCCCTGAAGTTAAAGCCTTTATTACATTTTCACTTTGTTTCAGGGCTGGATAATTTTATGGCCATTAATAACACTTGCAGTTTACCAAGATACGCCTATGAAAAGGTAATCAAATGTTATGCATGAATCCACAAACCAGCAGTGGTTCATTCAGAGAAGGCTGAAGAAATGGCAAACTAATTATCTTTGGAAGGAAAGAGGAGATGCACTTCAAATAGTAGCAATTAGCAATATGTACTTACATGTCAAGAAACCTTACATCAGCAAATTAAACAAGGGCTGATGCCTGGAGTGATGGCACTGCTAGCTCAGAGCTGGTCTTCTGCTGGAGCTCAGATATTCTGGTGCCCACATTACAGACTGGGAACACAAAAGGGGATGGATATGACCTAAATTAGGTATCACCACCTTGGTGATGGAGGCATTCCTGTGCTGATACAGCAGAGGATTAAACTGTGCAGCTACACAGTCCTAGGCTGAGAGGATAAAATCCAAGCAAGGAAGAGATCAGAGGTCAGGAGTGGGAAAAAGACACAGCCGATCCTGCTGAAGGCTGGCTGTGCTGTGCTCACAAGAAGATCCTGCAGATTTTCTGCCACCTCATGACAGTGATGCATATGAGCGGTGACAGCAGCACTCTGCTCTCAGCCAGGAGTCTTGTCTGCTCCTGCTCTGTAATGGGGGTCAGCTGAACACTGTGGGACAATGCACCTGTAGACACAGCCACCAAACACCTTCCTGCGTATGCAGTGCCCATGGTTTTTCTGAAGAGTTTTCCTGAAAGGCTAGTGTGCCTCCGACACCATCGGAGGAGCACTCTGTTATCTGTCCAACTCAACAAAAATAATGACTGTGGGTTTGTTTGTGGAGCGATCTCCACATCCTGGTGCCACACTAAATCATGCTCCTGGCTGGTGTTCAGTGTGGAGAAAGCAGACTAAGGGTGCTATAGCAGGGTATGTTATTGCAGTCATGATGCATTTCTGGACTCCATGTGGTGACACTGGGATCTTTTTTTAACTGCACCATTTTCTGCACTACAATGGGCCCTTGGGATCCTGGGCTGGGGGTGGTAAGCAAAGAGATGACACAACACTTGACAGAAAAGAATTCTAGATACAAACTCTTTCATCATAGGGAAGGAATGGCAGGTTGGGACATTTATGCAGGAAAGAAAACCCCAAGAACTACTTTATAGCAGGGTAAGGAACAGTCTTTTTTTTTACCCCTCTGAGCTTCACACAGGCTGTCGAGGGAAAAACAAACCTGAAACCCAACCCATAGAAAAAGCATAAACTCTGGCAAATTACATGTAAAATCATAATAAAGCAAGTAAAAAAGATTTTAAGCAACAACTTACTAAATCCTTAAAAACTAATAAAAGCTTTTTTCAAACACATCAAAAGGGGGAAGGCTGCCAGAGAGTTTATAGTGCCAGAAGATGGTTGAGGCAAAAAGATAAGGCTACAGCAGAAAAGCTAAATTAATTCTTGGCATGTGTATGAAGCAGCTTAAGAAGGTTCTCACAGCAGAGCCTTGGTCTATGTGGGATGAGCCAGAGGAATGTCTCCAGCCATAGCACTAGTGACAGAGGTGCAGAGACAGGGTCTTGCGAATCAAGGCAGGACAGGGGAGCTTTGGTCGTTGCTCCTCACTGCAAACGGAACACGAACACCCAGAAATCATGAGGTGGGAATATCAACTCACACAGCCAGAGCAGCTCCCCTCCCACAGTATGGAATTAGGCAGAGGAGCTCAGAAGGGCACTGAGGGTGCTACAAGGCTGGGTGTATTCCCTGGACACTGAGATCAGTGAGTAGGAAGAAATCCACCCTCAGCTGTAGGTGAGGCACTGGCAGTTCCACAACATTCCTGTCAGGCTCTCTATTAAAGGCTAGAGATGTATCCAGGGGAACAAGAAGCAATCTCCAGAAGGAGGAAAAGCTGAAGGTGAACACCCTAATGAGTCTTGTCATCACCCTGATTAATTTTTTAAGCCTGTTCTTTGGGAAAATGTCCCAGTAATTAGGATTGATAGCATAATTAAAGGATGACAGTAGAGAGGGAGAGGATGGTGCTGCAAAACAAGTCAGTCTTTGGGAGTTCAGAAAAATTTTGCTTGGGGGTGCTGGAGAGGTCAAGGTCTGTGCCTAGAACCGTACTGCAAATACTTTGTCATAATCCAGCCTGAACCACTGTAACTGGGCAAGGCATCAGTTCAAGTTCCTGGCTCCTTTCTGCACAAACTTGATGTAATTTGGTACCAAGCATATTCTGTCATCATCATTTATATGGCTATGAAGACTAGTCACAGTACCCCAGATGACAAAATGAGATCCAGGGTGCCTATCCTGTGCAACACTTTCTTGGCCTCACAAGGTACCTCCCAGGAGAGCCTGCTGCAATGCTGTCTGTAATCTACATTGTATTAAGATTAATATTGTTTTCATGGGGGGAAAAAACCCTCATAAATATAAGAGTGGTGGAAGAATTGGGGGTTGGAAGTAGAAATGTATAAGTTAAGGATAGGTATAATTTTGTAACTGGACTTTTTCCCTAATCTAGACTGCTCTGAGCACTGCACAAGCCCCTTCCACTTACTACCTATTTGCCCCTGCGCATTCTCCAGCCTCAAGATTTTCATCACTGAACCTTCCTGAGGGATCAGGCCGCTAATCCGAGGCAAGTCCCAACCCATTTCTCAAACTTTAAAAAATTGATTTAGTCTACCAGGGCATGTAGAGCCTCAAGGATTAGGGCTCTGCACAGCCACCATGATCCCCCAACAACTGCAAGAACATGGCACCTAAGGGGGTTCTGTAGACAAAACCCCAGGAAGTCCAACACCTAGAGACTGATATATTTTATGTATGACCTTGATTGCCACAGATACCACACTGGAAAATTTCAGAATTCCACTAAAAAAAACCCCAAAAACCCAAATTACAGATTATATGTTCATAT